>WBMY01013751.1:22629-50129 GCA_013397315.1 Donacobius atricapilla
ATGGGCAGGGATGGGCAGGGAAGGGCAGGGATGGGCAGGGATGGGCAGGGTGGGTGCCAGCCCTGCCTGCTGGCAGTGCCCGCTGCAGCCCAGCCCAGCCCAGCCCGCAGGGAGCAATTAGGGAGCTCTGGCTGTGCCCCCGCCACCAGCACTGCTGCAATCCGTCTAGAGGGGGTCGGAACAGCTCCCTCTGCTTCCTCCCCCAACACCAGAAGGGTGGGGGAGCCTCTCCCAAGGTGATGGATCCAGCTCCACGGTAAGTCCCGGTTCTCGTGGGCAAGGTGTGCCCTGTATTCCCAAGACAATGGACAGTGAGGATACCCAGCACCCTGTGGGCCTAGCACACAAGTGAATCTAAAATAAGCTTAAGATTCTTGTTTTAAAAAGGTTACCTGGGCAAGTCCAAAGCACAGAGAGAGGCATTTAAAGCTGCAGATCTAAACCTGCGTGTTGTTACAGCTAGACACGAAAGCCTAAGGTCAGAATCCAGAATTCAACCACTCCGACTCAAAAATACATCAATGTATTTGCTAAATGGAAACCTCACTCCCATCACATCTTATCATAATGTCACAAAACGCAGAAAATTACAAATCAGTTTTAAGGCAAAATACATGGCAGCAAAATATAAGTACACAAAAACTACATTAAATATCAGGCTACATTTGTCCCTACCACTTCAACTTACCTCTCAGTCCCAAACTCCTCGCTGCAGTGCACAGCATGAGATAGTCTAAGATCCATTTTAGAGTGGACTGAAATATAAATGACAGTTCGCACTACACATGAACATAGACAACTGTATAAAATATTTAAATAAAGACAGAAAAGAACAGAGGAAACCAACAGAGCCTTTGGCAGACCCAGCCTTTGGGAATTTAGCAGCTTGAGATTCATTGCAAATTTCATCTTTAATGTTATTTTTAGTTCAATATTTTGTAGCACTCAGAAGTAAATCTTTGTGTGCTGTCTCTCCTCCTGCTTGTGCTGCTTCCTTTTCTGATCTTTTATTTTAAAGAAACCTAATATATTTTCAATACAACTGATTTGTGACATGTTTTGTGATATTTGTTAAAGTTATCCTGTTCCTTCATACAATTCAGTGAAAACCATTACGCTGTTGTTTCTTTTAAAGTGCTGAACAATGCTTGTCATAACTGAACAAAACGAGACCCCCCAACAGTCTTTGTTCCATCACACCTTGTGTTGCATTAAATTCTCTGACATTAATTTTGATTCTTGGGTTAGAGTCAAACTCTTTTTTTTAACCTCTCACCGCTGTTCCAAACGCTGCCACACACAGTGAATTTCCAGAGCAGTTTTGATTTCATCCTGGAATCTGTCCTTTGTCTCTCTCCTCAGCAATCTGCACAAAACATAGGGCTGGGGGTGGAGCAGAGAGGATGCTGGACAACTACCAGCCGTAAGAAAATGGAAATTGGTAAGTTCACACCCTAGTCCACCCCACTGCAGGTTGCTGTCTGACCATGCTCAAGGCGTCTTGTACAAAGCCTACTCCTGTTTTTTTAATGGACTTTCCAAACCTTTCCCCTTCTTGTTGTTGCACAGAACTCAGTGAACATATTCTCCCATTACTATGCTTATGATTTAATAGTTGTGCCACAGAGAATGGCCTTAAAATGGGCTATTCCACATCTCACAGAACAGAAACCAGCACCGTGATGTGACACGAGATGGGAACCATACAGGACACAAAAAATAAGACTAAGGCTACTTATCTGTGCAGAATGAACATTTTTAAACTACCTTTGCTTTAATTAATTTTAATTTTATCAGGTTGCAGTTGGAGTTGGGAATTTTTCCTTTTTTTCGTGGAAGGATTCACAAGAGGAGAAGGAGGATCTTGTCTGATCACAAGGCTTTAAAGTTGAAAGAGGCTTTTTTTATTTCAAAAACCTGATTTCTAACATAAAGAGACACCGTTTGACAGTTCCCACATATGCAAGGACTAGGAGCCTCAATTAAATGACCAGGCATCAGTCTTAAAACAAACAAAAGAAGTATTTTATCCTCACAGTGCGTAATGAAATTACAGAACTCATGGCCACAGGATGGTGTGGAGGTCAAAAGTGTAAATGGACCATAAAAGGGATTACATGAAATCATGCAAACGAAATCCATCACTAGCTACTAAACATGATGATCAAGATCCAGCCTCCAAATCAAAATGTCTCTGACACTGATCCTCAGAGGGCAGGAGCACACAGGGGAAGAAGGATTGCTCTGCATGAGAGATATATCAGAGTTCATACGCTTTTTCCCCAGACACTTGCTCCTCTCACTCTCAGAGGGAAGACACTGGATATTTTGTCTGACTCAGGGTGGCAGCTACTGCATGTGTTCTGAAGTCTTCAAAAATCCAACTCATTTTATTTGACACTGTATGTTTTAAGAATGTTTCCATTTTTAATTCAAGAAAATTAAGGGGGAAAGCCTGTAAAGAGTCAAACAGAGGGGAAAAAAAGAAACAAAATTAACCAGAAAAGGTGGAGTTCCATTTTTCACGGAAGTCACGTTTTGCCATAGAGCTGTGCGTCAGGGTCTCGTTTTGCACTACAGAAAAACATTTCTATAAAGCGATTGCAGGAAAGGAAATCCCCAAAACTGAAACCTATGCAGTGCCCACCTTCCAAAGCTGCTGAGAGGTTGAAGCAACCTGACAGAACTATCCTGTAAGTCTGAACTGAGTCCCTGTGGGCTTTGCAGTGCTGAAATCACTGCTCACCATTGCTTTCACTGCATTGAATCATTTGGGCCTCTCCCTTTCTGTGTGAGGCAGGTTGTGAAAACTGAGCCTTCTCTGGCCTGTAGGATTCATAAACACCTGCCCCATTAGCCCTCTTTCACTATTTGTCTAATGACAACCACAAGTAATGACCTGACTCAAGTCATGTCAATATTCTGCCAAAAACTACCATTTTGCCCTCTTAGCCACCTCCTCCCACCCAGCCATAGGTTATGGAACTGTGGGATGGTTGCCAAAGAAATGCAATAAAAAGTAGGAAATGACACATACAAATAAAATTCACTTACCTAAAAGCCCTGTTCATCAGACCTCTTTGTGCTGCCTCCTCCCCCACCATCCACTCCCCTCCTTCCAGCACTTGTTTCTCCTCTCTCTCCATTTCCTCCTCCTGTGCTGGCTTTTTTCTTCACATGTTCTACATTCTGTACTTTTGTTTTCTTCTCTTTTTATACCCTATTTTTTTTCCTTGGCTGAAACAGAATAAATGAATACTTTCATTATTTTTCCTTGCTTTAGAGGCAGTAAAGCACAGTGGTGTCACTTTACCATTTTTGCTCGCTCTTCCCAGGTTTTCTCCCACCACTTTTGTTGTTTTGTACTTTTTAGCTGGCCTTCCTCCATAACCATCAGTCCCTCCTTGCAAGTGCTCCTTCCTCAGTGGCTTCATGTCCTCCGTGTTATGTCCTAGTGCAGTCTGAAATAATCCTGATTCCCAGGTGGATTTTTGGGCATCTGAAGTTTTGATGGTGGAGGGAGGTCATCCTCAGCATGTGAGGCAATGCTGATGGAAAGCATTGGGTGCACAGCTGTGGCTTTAGGGAGAAGCAGGGATGTGAACTGGAGTGGAGCAGAGTCCTGTTCCAGTGGTCAGGGGGAAATATCCCCCCTTGCTTAATTCTGAGCCACTTCTTTCACTCCTGTTTCCTTGGCCTCCAGATGTTCCAAATCACTGCCTGAGAATCCAGTCCTGAAATCTGGAATTTTTATCCTCATGGATGCACTCCTGCCAAGACTACACAATATTAGGAATAGCACTCTGTTTTAGCTTGTGTTTTTCCTGGTACATAAAACCCCTCTGAAGACTGTCTGTGGATCCCAGCAGGATTTGGCTGCTCTGATTTGGGCTGCTCTTGCTGCAGGAGAGCCTGTCCCATGCTGAGCTGTGGCCCTTGGAAGCTTTGCAGGATCATGTCTAAACACACAGTGACCACAAACTGGTGTTCTTCGAGGTTTAGACTGGCTATAAACCACTGAACACATTTTAATTCATCCCTGTGCCCCTTCATTCCTGTTAGGCGTAAGTACATTGAAGACTTACAGGGAAAAATATTATTTCAGGTTTGTGAGATGAGATGGTGAACAAATGGAAGCAGCACTAGCTTTAGCATATATTTTCTATGCTAAGAATTGAGAGAATGGGGATTAGGTCCAAAGTAACAAGAAGAGAATGGGAAAGAGCCTGACTTGCTGAGAATTTCTGTAAACATTATTGTAGAAAAAAATCTTTTTGTGTTTCTGTTCTTTACCTTTTTAACAGCACAATTACCCATGACAATTTCAATTGAACAAGACATTAAAAAAAAAAAAACCAAAACACACAAGCATCCTTAATGAAGTGCCATACACAGCTCAAACAACGAAAAAGATTCCCATTTTGGGGGAATCTTTCTCTCCATTTATATTAATGATCAGATTTTCTGTGGAAGAATTGCACAATATGGGTTTTTCCTGCTTGGTCATAATAGGTCATTCATTAAAGAAAATACTGGGAAATTATTTTCTGTGTCGGTGGATACAGGATGCCATCTGGGAGCTGAAAAAATGAACAGAAATCAGACCAGGGGAATAAAAAATTATTAAAAACACAAAATTAGTTGCACTTAAGGAAAGCAGATGAATACTTGCACAATCCCAGCCCCTCAGACAGGCTGCGGTCCTTAATACTCTGCCCATTTCCACAAGGGGATGGGCCGGGGCTTCCTCAGCAGCTCTCCCTCGGTGATTCCGTGTCACATTCCCTGGGGTCTGTCCCTCTCTCTGCTCAGCCCCGGCCTCACCAGCACCACATGGATGCTCTTTGCCATTTCCTGCAGCTTCTCCCAGCTGTCTGCTTGCTCGCTGGCACTTCTCCATTCCTCTCCTTTCCGCTGCCAGAGTTCTGCTCCCTTTATTCCAAGGTGCTCTCTGAGCAGCCCTGTAACACAAGGCTGCTGTGATGCATCAGTAATTCTCCTCCCTGGCTCCAAAAACAACAGGTAGATCAGAAAACCTCTAAAAATGTGAAATTGGCTACTCTGACTCCAGTTCCAGGGTAACTGAAAATTCTGTGCTCATCATTTTGGGGTTAGGTGGATGGCTTAAGTTAGAAGGAGGATGCCTACATCAGCTGTTAAGAAAATCACCACAATCTATTGAGAAATATATTAAGATGAATATGGCCATATGCCAATTTTTCCCCCTCATAAATAAGATCGTTGTTTACCAAATGTTCAGTTTTGGTTATGTCACTATAAAAATCAAGCAGCTGGTAATTCAGGCTTGATTAGCAGGTCTCCAGTTTTGATTAGTAAATTACTGTAGTAATCAAGGTTAATTCTCATTTCAGAGCTATGCCACAGATTTTATTTCTTCCAGACAACTGGATTTATCATTCTGGAGAAGAAATATTTTAATAAATATTACAAAAATATCCAGAAATAGAATAAAAAAGCAGATCCAAAGGGGTTTTGAAAAATGGGGAATCAGAGCAGCAATGCTGCTCAAACATGAAACAGTTAATGTCCTAGGAATAAAATTCCGAGCTGCAATTTTGCAGTAGATTTCCACATAATATATGCAGAGATTGCATTGCTAATTCCTTTTACCTAGGGTTTCTATTTCTATCTTTAAAAATTGTTTTCTTTGGATCTTCATCTTTCATTTTAAAAGAAAAAAAAAGTATACAGAGAGGCTTAGAAAGAAGCCCAAGAGACCATTATTAGTATAAAGATAAACAGTAGAATGGATTCTAACTGAGCCAGAAAACATCACTGTAGAATTTACATAAAATTTAGTTTTCAACCAAACATATTGCACATCCAGTTCCAGCTCATCTCATAATGAATATTCAGGCTTTCGAATGACCCACATGTCCCATAAGTGAGCAAGAGTCCCCAGAAGCCATCATTGTTGTTGAAGAGGCACAATATTAAAAAACACTGAGAATTCATTAGGGAATTTTTTTTTTCCATTAAACTTTTACTAAATCTTTAGCCTGCAAATGCTGCGATTATTTGAGCATACAAGTCTGTCAGGGATTCGAGGCTGGATAACAAACTCTTATATGGTTTTTAATTAGGATGATATTATTATTTTCTAGTCATAATTCTGGGTCAGATTCTGTGTATCTCTCTCACATCACTTCTGTATAATTAGAGACTAAATTATCTAAAATAAATATGAAGTTTTGCTTTCTCTACTCAGTACTGGATGCTTTTCCCAGCTAGGAAGAATAGGCAATTTTTAAATCTACATAATATTCCTTCAAAATATTGAGATAAATTTCTCCTCAATAACACAGAAAGAAATGAGTAAAAAAGCCCTAAAAATATGTATATAGAGACTAATTGCTGAGAATTCAGTATAAAATTATGCAATTCCTGTGTCGTTTGAGGGAAAAAGAAAACCAAAACCACAAACCCAAAACCTCTTTCCTAGAGAAAACATGCCATGGCCTTTTGTAAAAGTCTAGGGAGGAACCTGGAATTTACTTCTGTTCCCATATTCCACTGGACGAATTTTGCTACGAGCACTGTCCTTATGCCAGTGGGGATGGGGGTTTTGAATCAGACCAGCATCAACTGAGCTGCTCATTCAGCACCTTGTTCCTGATGGCAAACAGAAAATGCTTCAGAAGGTTCCTTGCCCGTGCTAGAAAGTCAATAGCTGTCTTATGGCCTGAAGCAAGGAGATCCTTATCCTTTCTGCTTCTTCCTATTTATAAAGTCCTAGATATTTAACATTAGGTCTTATCTGCATGGTTCATTTACAGCCCAGCATCTAATGACCCAAACATTGGCAGAAAGTGGAAAGCAACCTGATCTATGAACATTTATTTAAGATTAACACTTTGTTAAAATAACAATCAATCTGAGTGGAAAGTAAGCATATACAGGCTGGATTTGAATTGAGCATGTTAAGACTTGTCTCACTTGCACACATCAGCAACTTAGGAAGCCCCAAAATTTGCAAGAGAAGAGGAGAAAAACATATTTTCAGGCAGAAAGCCCGTAAAACAAACATTATACTGTGGGGGGAAAAAGAGGTGTGTGTGCTTTTTGCAGTCTGTCTTACACATGCAAGACAAGATTCACCTGGGGAAGGAAGGGGTGGGGTGTGGGGGAAGCAATTGCAACCAAGCCGCTGCATTAATAGGGGACTTCCACAGATTTCTGGCTGGTCTCCAGCAGTACAACAGCTCCTTGAATCTGGCAGATTTTACTCATTGCTTTTGAGCATGTTTTTATTTTTGGCTTTGGCTTCCCTCTCCTTTGCAGCTCTTCCAAGTTCCATAGGAGGAAGCACACAGCTGTCGTTCCTCAGGAACTGCACAGGAGACAGCGGCCCCTGGAACCGCCAACAGTTCTGGGGCAGGCACAAAGAGCCTGAGCTTCATCCCCAGCTCCTCTCCTGGCCAAACTGATTCCCAAAAATCTGGTGAATCATAACCAGCAGCTTTCAGGCTGTGGTTGCAGCATGGATAAAGATATATTTGGGGATATTAATGAAATTCAGAATGACATTCAAAACTGAAACCCCCAGAAGTTTTGTGTTGCCCGAGTGGGAGATAAAAACTTCCAGTGGGAAGGAAGCACTACCTCTAGACCCCTTGGAGAGAGGCAGGGTGGCCTACAACCCACTCTGCTGGGTTTTCACCACCCTTTGCCAACTTCCAAGCAATCAACATAAAGAGAATACGACCGGGGAGTCACTGCAATCTTGTTATCCCATGCAGAACAATAGTTTTCTTAGGAGCAGCCTGGCCTACTGTAAATGAGAAAAGTCATAAGGTTTCTGGAAAGGTATTTATTTTATCCACAGGTAGGATTGCAACCCTGAATGTGATAGTCTCTATTTAGGGTGATTAATAATATGTTATGCTGCTTGTTTTGAGTAAAGACTATAGGCCAACTCCTGCCCTGGCTCAAATCCCACGGAATCAATTGTTTAGCCTAAAAAATGGATTACAGGATGTGGCTATAATTTATGCATATAAAAACGCAGAGGATTCTACTTTAGAAGCACTAATTTTTATTTATGTGCACTGCAGTAGTGCCTAGAACCCGAGATGCTTCACTCAGGACAGCATCTAAATGCACAGGAATTCCAGACATGGTCTGTACCCCAAAGAGTCTTTGATCTAGGCAAAAGACAAGTGACAGCAAACAGATGGGGAGAGGGGTAGAAATGACAAGGTAACTGGGAGATAATTATGATCACTAGGCAGTCACAGCACATCAGCTGCTTAACCACCATCATTTTTTTAAGGTGTCACGGCAGAGGAGAGTTTTAAGGGAGGATGTGAAGAAGGGCAAGTGTAGTAGCTTGGCAAATTCTTATAGGAGTGGAGCCTTGCAGAAGAAAACAAAATGCCTACAGCCCAAAATTTATTAAATCAATATTTCAAACAGGAATCTGTTGTGAGTGGTGGATTTACATTGATCTGACAGTGGGTGTGATAGGGATAGAGAGACTTGGGAGAGCCTATGTGGGCAATAAAGTATCCATAGGATGTTTTTGGTTGCAAGAGAAAGGAAGGAGCTGATGGAAGGGTGCACAGTGGAAGAGGAGGGACATGATAAATATGAAGGCCGAAAATGCACCCCTGCAGTGGGGTCAGAGAGAATGGGCAAGGCTGGAGAAACTGGGACTCAATGCTGGGCTTCAAATTTGGGTTGTGCTTGTCAAAAGGTCAGACATGAAGTACAAGAATCAGATGGTTTGTCCTAGCAACCGTAAATCTAGAGAGAAAGATGTAGAAAGACCTAATGTCTAGAAAAACACAATATCTAGAAAAATATCGGGCCTAGAACCTGAGATGACAGTGCTAAACCAGGGCTTTAGTTTTTGTTTTGTAAGACCCTGCTGGCATGAGAGTCCCTGCACTTATAAAGGGGAACATATCTGAGACTTGCTATACCTTAGGGCATGAGCAAAGTATATGGAAAAGTGAGAAAAACAGATGACAAAAAGAACAAAAACTCCTCTTTAAACGTTTTATGGCTTTTTGGTTTACTTTTTCTCCCTACAAAGTTAGTAAGGCTTATAGTTCAATAAATAAACCACTGAAAACAAACCATTTCTTTTTGTCACACATACATGCTCAATTTTTATGTGTCATTGTGGGAACTGAATAAAAGAAACCTAGGCATGGAGCTGCTTACACAAACTTGTAGGAGGAACTTTTGGAGAGCCTAAGCATTTGCAACTCCTGTCTTACTGTGAGCAAAAATAGAAAGGACACTATGCATGCTACTGCAAAGCAATTTTTATATTATAAATATGTTTAGGTGGTATCTAAATTACCACCAGAGCTCTGACCTTGATTACAAATGATCATAAAGTAAAGAATACTTTGAAGTGCCCCAAACTGTAGATCAAAATGCTTGTATATTCATCACTTTGACTAAGATCCAGCCAAGATTTTCTTGGCTAATAAGGACTGTAAATTAAATAGAAAACAGGCCCAGTAAAGAGAGGTCATGGCTGCTTTTTAAATGCTTACAGTCCTTTAGGGCAGGATGTCTGTGCTGCTTTAATTGTTTAGAGTTTCACTTTCTGCCATGGGAGCTGCAAATGCGCAAGCCTCTGTCTCATAATGCTGCAATATAAACCTCCATTTAAACTTGATGGGTCCCTTCTCATTGGAGTTTTATTTTCCAGGCACTTTTGTGATGTGCTCTTTTATGAGCAGTGTGAATAAATGTGATGGCAATATTACCTATGCAAATGGGCTGAACTAAAATGTCTAGGGTTAAGAAAAAACAACAAAATATTCTGTTTTAAAACAGAACCAAAGACCCAAAACATTAGCTACATTTTTCTTATTTTAATAATGAGTTTGTTCTCGCCAGTCAGCATTTCTCTGCAGCACAAACTACCTGTGATCTGACTGGCAAAGTGGGAAAGTGAACTAATTTCAGTCTTATTTTGATCCTTCTTCAGTGTGTAGATGTGTGAGCACACTGGGACTGCTCAGTAATCCTAATTTCTGGGAGGATCAGATGCTTTCCCATCCCAGTCCACATGGAGAAGCTGCCTGGCTGCGCTTGATGGCGTGCAAACAAAGATCCTGTTGTATGAGTACCTGTGATTTATCACACCCTCCCTAGCAGGGGTGTTATGAGCAGAGCTTTACCTTCCCTAATGAGCAGATTTTGCTTGTTTGAGGAATCTCCAATGAATCAACTTTTGAAAAGTCTTGAATGCCACTCAAAAAAAAAAAAATCTTTGGGCAATATGGCCTTAAAATATAGGATGAATTCCCACTTCTAATCATTCTGGAAGTGGATCTCCCCAGACTCTAAATGATTTCTATATTTAGGTGATAAAATCATTGTGACTCACCAGAGGGGGACATTGGATGGTCTCAGATTCTGTCATTTTTTGCCTGAAAAGGAGCCAAGAATGAAGACTTACAAAGCAGATTATGGATTTTGCACATCTCAGTGAAAAAACGTGACTGTTAGAGAAAAGTGAGCTGTCAGCTCTTTGTGATAGTCGTGCAAGGGGTGTAAATGGAAGGGCATGGGAGAGGAAGGAGATGGGAGAGCTTGAATGCATTGTGTGCTACTGGTAAAACACCCCATCCTTAGTTATACTAAATTAAAATCTCAGTTGTGCTGGAATCACTCTACACTAAAGTGCAGATTTCTCAGGACTAGCCCAGAGATTAAGCTGTTACTAATTAAGATGTCATGATATTATTTAGTTCAAGACACTCTTTTGTGGGAGGATAGTGCAGCAGAAAATAGACAATAGCCAGCCCTTCACCAGAGAGCACAGCTTCTCTGTAAAATTCACATTGCTCCTAGTGAGTTTCTCCTGTTCTCTAAGCTGAGGGTTGGCCAGATTCTGTTTTTTAGTTACATCATTGTGAATCTGCATGAAGAATACAGGGGTCCAATGAATTGATGAAGATTTCATTAAAAAAACCAAACATCACTGAAGTCACAAATGAGACATTCCTACATTCCCTGTATTCTGCCCTGTGCTTTTTCTTTGCCTCCTTCCTTGCCGCTTTCCTTTCTCAACCTCTGTACTCATTTTATTCCATCCTCTCCTACCCATTCCTACTGATATTTTTTGTGGTTTTGGGTAGGTGGTTAACTGGCATTAGGAAGAAAAGCCATACAAAAATATATCCACATATAGTACCAGCCAGAGCACCTGCCTCCTTTCTCTTGGTTACCTCAATGTCTTCATGAAACAGGCTGTATATTTATTATTAAAAAAAAAAATAAACAGTAGGAAAAAAAGAACAGTGTGGTGTCCTACAGAGAAAAGGAGCAGTTAAATGAGTACTTTAATTCTTTGCTATTGAGAATCTGTTACTATAACAAACAGCAGCAAGACTTTTAAATCAGGCCTCTGGAACAAAGCATTCCAGTGTCACTTTTACATTAGTGATTGCAGTTGATGTCATTTTCACAAAACAAAATTATAACCAAAATGGATATTTCAGGTCAAAGTGCCACAAAGAGTATATAGATACATTTCCATCAATAAATCTGCCCTCTTCCTGCCCTGACATAAGTGTTCAACCCCTTGTGATTGACGTTTTTACCACTAAATTATACTATGTCTGCTTCTAGAAGAAATGTCTCCATTACAAAATTAGCTAACCATCAACATAACATAAAATAACTTCAACATGGTGTCATTTCACAAGAATATTGATTCTCACAGACTTACTGGATTAAATCCTGGTTTCCCATAAAAGGAGCAGCCATTATGTCTTTGGTAGACAGAAAAATATATATCGTGGAAGGATGTATATTGGGGTGATTAAAACTTCATTGCTGAGCTCAGAAGCACGAGATTTTGTCCTGTGGCAATCTGACATAAAGAAAATGCTCAAATTATGCATAAGAACTGGGCTAAAAACCAGCTACAAGTCTGACATTTTATTTTCCTCCGCTGGGAGATACTTTTGACTATTGGTTTCACAGAAAAAATCAGCTGTTCTAGATGGACTACTGAGTCTGCAAAAATCTTCTCAAGCCCTTGTGCATGTAGCTTTTTCTTAATTTTCCTCACCTTTAGTGCTAATGCCTCATACCTCACAGGATGTTTTGACTAATACCTGAAAAGACTTTGAAACTCTTAGCTGAGCAAAGCTATTGAAGGCCAAACAATCACAACATGCAGCTGTAGTTTCTTTGTATATCAAAACCCTAGAAAGACAAGCTACTCAGACTACAGATTTTTTTAATGGCCTTCTCTTCTCTGTTTTTATAGACTTGCCCTATATTTAGCATTGAAATAATAATGGGCTAAAATCATTCTGGGCAGAACTTTGTGATTTTAATGAAATTACATTTGGGATAGATTTAGCCCAGTTCTCTGTGGCGACCTGCATATTAGAGAAGTTCCCAAAGGAGAAAATACCACTTCTATGACCACAACTGAGTCTTGGTACACACAGTGTTTTGAGTTTCAGCCTGATTTCTTGAAATACAGACGAAAAGCTATGTCTCCACTAAGTGAGGCCTATGTCAATTGTTGTAAACACTGTGCTATCCTGAAGGCTCCCAGTCTGCTGAGGGCTGGTGGCGTGCTCAGAGAACAGGAGTGAACAGCTGCCAGGTTTCTCACTTTCAATCAAGTACTTTTCATCTCTCCTCATCTTGGAACGAGAGCGTTTCCAGTCCAATTGGTGCTGGCCTCCCTCGCAGAGAGGAGCTGGGTGCCGTGCCAGCGGCAGGGGGACTGTCAGTCCCCAGGTGCGAGGGACGTGAGGAGGCAGGGGGCTGCTGGGGAGGGGGGCAACTCCAGCGGCCAGGGCAGGGGCTATTCCTGGAGAAGCCAAGCCCCATCCCTCGGCCACAGCTTGTGCAGGTCTGTGGGGCAGGGGCACACGTGGGGCTCTGCTCAGCAGCCGCCTCTTCCCTTGGCTCTGCTGGCATGACAAAGGAGCACTTCACCTTGGGAGAATCAGTCTGCAGTGCCTGCCAGTGAAGGATAGCCTGTCACCATTCATCCCTGCCCATTAAGGCTCGGAGAGGACAGCGTTACCAGTCTCTGCCCATTCAATCCTTTTTTGTTGGCATGTTACTATTTTATCATTTTGATCCTCTCCCCGCTGAAGATAAAAGACACCATGGGCGGGATCCATGAATGACTACGGTTATTTATCGACCCAGGACTTTTTGAACATTTTTTCCCCTATGATTCATGAACCACTTTTCCATATTCGAAAAGCAGTTCATAAATCGTTCAGCACCAGCAGAAATTAATAATAATGAATTCATTTACATAAAAGGACTCATCCTGCCAGTTGCTGATAATGTTTGAAGCCAGAACCTTGTCGGCAAACAGGATTTTTGCTGGCAGTGCAGGAAATAATCTTTTGTTTATAAATTAATTAAAACATACTTTTCCTCTGCTTTTTAGAGCTGTTGTGGGGACATTGGGCAACATATTATGCATTTTCTTTTCTGTTTTGGTTTTTTTTTCCTAAAAAATGGTGCTGCCTAGGGTGGAAAAAGGGATATTTGGTAGCATTAAGAGTCAGATTTTTAAGAGAGAGTAATGTGTTTTGATTTGTTTTAATGTTTTGAGTGTGGATTTCTTCCTAATCCATTGGCAGTTGCATTTCACAAGGGTCGCTTTGAATGAATCCTTTCCTGTGGATCCTTCTGTGTTCAGTCTTCCCCTCCCTAAGTCTCATCCTGAGTTTCAAATCCAAGTGAACTTAAAATCATAACAAGAACCTCCCACGTTTCCTCTGAACTCAAACCCACAAGTTTCACATGATTCTGATGCAAAGCTATCTATAATCAGTCCCAGGTTTATTTTTGGAAAGGAAGGACGACCCTGAGTGAGCACTTCCACACCACCAGTCAAGGGGTAGAGTGTGTGAATGGATGTTTGATGCCATGCCTCACCACACGTGTGCTGTGTGTGTTTTATACAGCTGCATGCTCCAAGGCAGCGCCCCTTCCCCAGGACCACATTTACATCATTTACCCAAACGAGAAGCTCGTGCTCTTGCTGTGCTGCGAGACAAATTTCACAGAAAAACAACACTTACAAGTCCACCCCATAAATTTTCCTTTGGCTCCCCAGGCCAGCAGTCAGCACCACTCACCCCTCAGCTCAGCGCTGTCCTGGCTGGCCTCAGAGCCCTCCAGGTGACTCCATGTCCCAGGAGATCCACAGCTCCCATGAAGCATCCTCTCTCCCCATCTGCTCTTCATGGAGACTCCATGCCTGCAGCAAAGTTCAGCTTCCAGTTCAGAGCTCAAGCCCACAAAGTGTGCGCAGCAATAGCCAGCACGGTGACATTTCCAGTTGCTTTTTGCATTCAGGCATGGCTCTTTGCAGAGAAAGCCAGGAAGGCCCCATGCATGCTGCTTTGCTAAGTCACACACGAGAGCATTCAGAGAGATTTACAAGGAGGGAAATGAAATAACCATATAAAGATTTTACACCAAAAAATGGCCTAATTATCTCTTAATATTTTGAATAGACTAAAACACTTGAGTGTCAAGTAACATTGCAAATGAGTGGAAATATTTCTTAGCTTGTTTATTTGTTTTTGTGCACAGCACCATTATTAGAAATTGGGATATGGAAAATGATTTGCTGGTTTATTCAATTTTTTAGTGTAGCAATTTTTCATTTGATACTCTGATTTTTTTATTCGTATTTAAGCTTTTCCTTGGCAAACACAACTCTGCTATCACAAAGACTAGAAGTTGGAAATGTGTATTATTAGTCTGATCTGCATCCTATGTACGTATAGGGCTTCAACAGAAAAACCACTTTTAAAAACAACAACAAAAGGCCTGAATTGTCTGTTTCTACTTTTGCTCTTAATTAGTGACATCTGGGTTTGTTGGTATTGAATGAAACTTTTATTTTGTGTTTTGAGAAGGAAGAGTTGGCTGACTAGTTGTCTTTATATGGTTTAATTTCCTCTCATGTCCCCTTCTCTTTCATTTCACTGTTTGAAGACTTCTAAGGTAAATACTAAGGGAGCCAAAAGAGCTCTCCAGGCAATTCACTGGATTGTTCTGAGCTGAACCACTTACCTGCAGCACAAACCTGGGCAGCTCACTTCAACTTTGTCTTCATCTGTAAAACAGAGTTAATGATTCAGCTTAGAAAACTTTTAGTTATGTTCATTAAAATCATGATATAAATCTAATATATTATCCTGTTAGTATTCAGATCACCTTTTCTATCTAAGCTTCTATGTAACCAATGGCACGTTGCTTCTCCGGTCTGCTGGATGTAAGTTTGGGTAATTATTGATATTGCCAGTTATTGCCAGTTTATACCAGTGTGTGACCAGAAACAGCCTATCACAGGGTTGTGATGGCTGTATTTGCTACATTTGATCCTTGGCTTTAGCAACTTTTCATGGATTTCACTAAAAGAAGGAGACAGGAAAAGGAGCATATTTGGATGTGGATCAGAAAACAGAAACTGGAATCAAGCTTCTCAGCAGAAATCATCTGAGGGAGAGGGGAAAGTCCTCCCTGTGGCAGTAAAATGACATGCTAGGCAGACTGAAAGCAACATTCATAGTTTTAGGAGCCCGCTTTCCTCAGTGCATAAATTCAAGACACTGAAAATGTAAAGGCTAAAGCATTTAGAGAGGTGATTGTGACAAGGACAGGAGAGAGGAGGGGTCCTGGATTGTACAACAAGTGAAACTGTGTTTACTACTGGAGAGGAGACATCAAACTGGGAAATAATTTAGGCTTAAGGTTCCCTAAAATACATTCCTGTCCAAGCAGGGGATGTCAAGTGGAGACTGCAGACAGAATTGGGGGCTTTAGCTGACTGTCAGACCCTGCTTCTTCACAACTCTCAGCTGCAGAAGGGTCTTTAGCAACCTGCAAAGTTACTGCACTCTAGCCAGGTTTTGGAAACGTCCTACTGCAAGTAAAACTGAGCTATAAAATTGTATCAGCCCTGAATGCCTGTTGGGAGTTGCAAAGAGCCACTAAGTCCTGATCCCTGTAGGAGCTGCAGATGTTGCTGGAAGCCACTACTAACAAGAAGCCAAGCCTGTAGCTGGAGCTGCTCAGCACCTCTGAGGATTTGGCCTTCAATTTGAGCAGCCCACAGACCCTAAAGCCCAATCCTAGGAGGCTTCTAAATAAGCATAAAGAGAGGGAAAAATCTGAGGCAAGCTTTCAACCTTCTCAATTAGTTTTAGTAAGGATCTTCAAAGTTATTTTCATGAGGAAAAGGGCTGGAAAAGTGACTCACTTAAAGGAAATCAGAAAATCTGGGTTCTGTTCCTGTCCTCTCGAAACACAGCAACAGTTTTCAGGAATGGGCTGGGTCACAAAGGCAAGTTGGAAAAAAAAATATAATGAAGGCTTATCATGAGAATCAATATGTAAATGCAATCATGGCAAACGATTCTGTTACTCATTTTCACACTTCTGCAAAAAAAAATTCTTGGTTTTCAGTTATCAAATAATCTCAAGATTTTAAAACATCAAATAATCTTTTTGTCAAGTTCTTGCCAAACACAGGAGATCCTACCATGTGGTCGAAGAGGAAAGTACTGCGGGGCATACAAAGCAAATGGCAAATTTTAAGAAGCAGTTGCTATATGGCTTTTAGTTTCTTTTCTGGCTTTGATTCTTTTACTTGATATACTGGAGAGCCGAAGACATGAGATGCCAAATGTCTTACCCTTAGTTCCCAGGGAGAAGTCCCTGTCCCCTCTCTGCACCAGGGCTTGAATCTCTAGTAAAAATATTGTAATCTTCATTCAGCACATGCACTGCTCCAAACTTTGACATCAATTGGATTTCCCAAAATTCTGAAAACAGAATAAATCTCTGTGAGACTAGGAAAAAAAACCCTGAAGAAACAAGAAATTGAAATCCCCAGCATACTAGGGTTCTTTATATTCACATGATGACTTCTGAATGCTGAGGGATTAAGTCGTAAGGTATATTTTTGGGATCACACTTTCAAACTTCCTACATAATCATGAGGCCTAGAAAGTTTTGTTTTACCTTTAAAAAAATTCTTTTTGCATTTGCAGGAGCTGAGGGTTTAAATAAAGCATCAAATACCTCGAAGTTCATGATAAAATAGTAAGAACTGGCAAAGCTGCCTATGATAACAAGCAAAAATCATTTCAGAAGCTAGTAGAGGAGAAGGACTAAAGTACAGTACAAGGCAGGAGAAGGTTTTGAAATGTTACCAGTTTGGAAAGGCTGCATGCTTTCATTAGCCAGGCACTGTTGTGAGTGGCTATCTCAGCTTTTTGTGCCAGGTGTGAGTTTTTGTTGGCCTCTCTGAGACTAAACACTCACTAACAATTTCAGCCCATTCCCACTATTTCAGATTGTATTTCTCCTTTGCATCTTATTACATTTTTTTTTTCCTTTTTCTGTCAGAATTTTCCACCAAAAATAGGAAGCTCCTATTTGCCTGCTTTCTTGCTTTGGGTACAGAGCTAAGGAGGGGTGCCAGCACAGCTCCTTCTGCAGAGCACAGGTTTTCCACCCCTGGCAGAGGGAATGCTGCCCTGCCCTGGGTGTGTTCCGCCTCTTCCCAAGCCCTGGGACAGCCCTGGGTGGGAGAACTCTCCTCAGAAGCCACTCAGATGCTGTGGTGTTTCCCAATGAGCTGGAAGGAAGGTCACTCTATTTGTGACCCACCTTTTACCTCAGAAAAGAAAGAGCCCTCCTGTCCAACTGCTGCTTCCAAAAGAAAAGGAGGAGGAAAGAGGAAAGGGGAAAGAGGAAAGGGGAAAGAGAGGAAAGAGGAAAGGAAAAAGATCTCTGTGTGAGCATGGCTGGTATCTCACACTAGTGCCACTGCAAACCAGCTGCATTTGAAGCAGCCCAGGCAGGCATCAGAACGTGGAAGAAATGGTGAGCTGGAAGGATCACCCAGAGCAAGGCTTCCCAAATATTTTTGAACTGTCTGATTGATGTCAACTCAGATATTAGCAGACACCAGATTTCTCACTGTGTCAAAAGGACCATTATTTCTAAGGACCTCCACCTTCAACCACTTGCAAAGTGAGGGGATCTCACCTCTACTCCTCGCAAAGACAGGCATTATTGAACATGTTCTTAAAATCTCTTTGGCATGACACAATATATTTACTTTCTAGGAAGCTACTTCCAGTGCTTCACAGAAAGAAACTCTGGCTAGAATCTTCACAGAATACCATCTCTATTTTCCCCAGCAGACATGAAAGAAAATGGAAGGCAGTTATATTTTCTTAGGCCTCCTTCCTAATTTTTGCTTCTCCATTCAGCTCCAAGCTCTGTCTTATAAGAGATATGGAGCAGTATTCTGGTGTATCTAGAAGAGAAAGTTTCTCTCAAGCACTAGGGCACAACCCCAAAACATAGGGAATAGACATAATGAACACTGCATTTACTGCCAGAAGGAAGGAATCTTGGGTTTAACTAATTATTTTATAAGCTCTTTCAAATACAAGAAGGGTTACATAGTAAATGATGGATGCATTTGTTTTAAATAAATGCATATATTTATTTATTTGGCATTTTCAATAGGTGTTTTAGATATTGGATTCTATGATAACCAGCTCTAAGATTTTATAAATTTCTGTAATATTTACCTAAATTAGATATCTAGAAATGCCATGGAAGTTGCTTTCTAATTTTAAAGGTCACAAATTTACAGTTTTAAACCCCTGCTACAAAGATAGAAAGCATATGTTACATGTTTTAATGGGACTTTTAAAAAACTTGAGATACTGAAGAATATAATCAGGCATTCAATATAATTTAATATCTCAGTTGCTTAAAGCCAGATTGCAGTTGGGTCATAGAAATGAGAAATAGGAATGGACACAAATTTTAAGACAAGATGTGGCTGATGAGGTCATTGATGACCTCAGTTCCACTACTGGATCAAGGTAGCTGCTAGACCAAACACAGAAATTCTTCCACTGGAGCTCAAACCCCAGCCCTACCTCAGTTCTATTACAGTTATATCCCCTTTTTGGATTACCAAAGACATATGAACACCGATCAAAGTACGGACCATATATATCAAAAAATAGTATCACAATCATTGTCATTAGACTATGAAAGTCAGCATAATTTGTGTAGCAAAAGCATTAATTGTAGGATTATGAAAATCTGTGATGAACTATGGTGCAAAAGATAAATTATGAATTTAGCTAAAATGATAACTACTTGAATTAATGTAATACCAGACTGCTTAAGAAATGCTGAGGGACTGCTACCTCCAAGTCTGTTTTCATTTACAAGTTCGCTTTAGAAAATGTTGAAGAATCTGTAGCTATCAGAAAATTGCTCACTCACTGAAACCAGCTATTTTTAAGGTTTTATTTAAGGGAGATAATGAATAAGAGTAAATTGATGCTAGGCATGAAGTAATTTTAACCAATACATTCAAAGTCTGTAATACAAAATATTGGAAAATTATATGTACAGTAATCTCAAGTAATGAGACGTTAAAATTCCTTGGAATCCAGAAACTCTTCTATTCATTCTGTTCTTCTTCTTTCAACCTCACTGTGGGAGGCTCCATCTCTGACATCTTTATATATGATGTTCTCATTTCAAAATGCCACTGAACCTTCAAATGAACACTTGCCTACGATCTTTGAATTCAAAAAACCTTAAATCCAGGTTTTTATATTTTAGTGCACTCAGCCATAATACGCAGTGAAAGAATTTTGGTATTTAGTCTAGGTCTTATTTCAAAAGAAAGGAAAAGACGACTCTCAAAATGAAAACAATAGTTCAGTAGAACGAAATACCAGCAGTACTGGGTAATTTCTAGACGGGATATTTCAAACATACATTGAAAAGCGAGGGAAATCAAAACCCTTTGGAAAGTTAAATCTGGAGCAAAATACAGTATTTTTATAAGAATTTCTCATATATTATCATTAAAGAATGAAGATAAAATGACATAGGGCAAGCAGTGTCTGTCCAGCACTTCGAGCCTGGCACCTACTCCCAGTGTTAGTGTGTGTAGGCCTTGCATGAAGAGCTTTGAAGGTCTCTTTCCTGATGGACATTAGGACAAGGCAAGCTTGATGCTTAGTGGGGGACACAAAACTATCATCAACACACTTCTCTTATATGCTTTAAACCAACTCTTTTTTGTCATTGGGCTGTCAAGGTTTTAAAACTACAAATATTTTCTGAGGCCACTTGTTAAAAAAAATCACCTTCTATACTGCCCTTTGTTAATCACCTGTACACACACAATTCAATAGGACACAAACTAAACCAATCGTCTAAATAATTTGGTGGAATGGTGCTGATCTACAACTGAAGTCCCAAGTCAACCTTGTATTTCCCTTTCTGAGATTATCTCCCTGAGCAACCTGTTCCAGTATCTCACCACACTCACAGTAAAAAAATCTTCCTAAATCTATGCTACATTTTCCCTCTTTCACTTTGTACCCATTACTCCTTGTCCTGCCACCACAGCTTCTGAGGGAGGGTCCCTCTCCGGCTTCCCTGTAGGCCCCTTCAGGTACTGGAATGTGGCTCTCAGGTCTCCACTCTTATTACACTTAAATAACCATCAGAGCCACAAAGAAATTAAAGCTTATTTACACAAAAGTGCTAAAGCTTAACTAGAGGCAGAAACATCAAAAACATGGGTACCTCCCTCCTTCTGATTAATCTTAAACTCTGTAACTGGTAAGAACAATATTAGGATTTTTTTTACCTTAACTAAGTGTGACTGGCACGAGAGCTGTGCAGCTGTAGGAAGCAGAAGAATGCACATTTTATATGCACGCATTAAACCTGCAGATGATAGCAGTGCCCACTCAGCTAGAGGAAGAACACTCTGCCTTCAGGTCCGGATGGCACAGCCAGCCCTGCACACGCCCCACTCCATCCAGTGGAGCTGCAGCCCTATGTGTGGCAGGAGTCACTGCTCCGTTCCCTGCAGGATGCACTGCTCCATTCCCTTCAGGTTGCACTGCTCCATTCCCTGCAGGAGTCACTGCTCTATTCCCTGCAGGATGCACTGCTCCATTCCCTGCAGGAGTCACTGCTCTATTCCCTGCAGGAGTCACTGCTCTATTCCCTGCAGGATGCACTGCTCCATTCTCCTCAGCATGCACTGCTCCCTTCCCCTCAGCATGCACTGCTCCATTCCCTGCAGGAAACAGGGCTCCATTCCTTTCAGGATGCACTGCTCCCTTCCCCTCAGCATGCACTGCTCCATTCCCCTCAGCATGCACTGCTCCATTCCCTGCAGGAGTCACTGCTCCATTCCCTGCAGGATGCACAGCTCTATTCCTTTCAGGATGCACTGCTCCATTCCCTGCAGGATGCACGGCTCTATTCCTTTCAGGATGCACTGCTCCGTTCCCTGCAGGATGCACTGCTCCATTCCCCTCAGCATGCACTGCTCCATTCCCTTCCCTCTCTGCTCCTGGATGCTGCTGGCTGTGCTCAGCAGCTCCCTGTGACAGCACAGGCTGCTGGAATAGCTCCAGTGCCCCAGAGAAAACTGGGCACCTGAAAAGGCTCTGCTGTTGAAAATAAAAAGGAGGTGATCAAAAGAGCAGTGCAATACCCAGTGCTGCCCTACCGCAGAGTTTAATTTTCAGTATTTAAGCCCTGCCTGTAGTATGGTGTTACACCATGACAGCTGAACAAGTCAGCATTTGAGGTCTGCTACACTAAGGACACGATAAGTCACCATCCTTAATTTGGAATTATTCAAATTATCTGACCTCAGCAGATGCAATGAATGTTAATGCATTTGCATTCTGATATTTCAGGAATAGATGCAATAGATAAAGAAAGAAATCAGAATGGAGTGAAACTAGACTCACGTCTATAGCACCAAATTTTTTTCAGGTGCTAAATCACATTTTCCATTTTCAAATTAGTCTGAGAGGAAAAACAAAAGTTTAAGAGAGTTACCAGTTTCCACAGTTACTCCTTTTCACCTAAAGAGAATATAACCACCATGTCATTTACATATGTAGACAGAGGGAAAAACTCTTGGATTATTATGAATGTGAAGATACAGAAGAAAAACATAGCTGTGGAAAATAAAGAAAAGAATCTTTCATTATCAGTCAGAGCTTCTAAATAATAGGTGTTATTTTGATCAGCAAATGATAAAATATTTTCAAATAATAGAAAAAAAATGTTTGTAGAAAAGTGCAAGCATCTACAAGTTTAGATATGAGCCAACTGAATATAATAAATAAATATCTAGACCTGAAAGTAAAAACTGTACATAAGTGATCTCTCTGATAGAGAATTTAGTACTTCTTTATTCAGATACTTGGCTAAAATTCTTCAAAAGTTACTACATTTATTAAATGACTTTAGGAGGTTTTGCACCTAGAAACACGTAATTAATTTCACACATATACAAGTTTTACAGCAACATCTGTCCAGCAATTTTCCAACCCCAACATTTAGTATACAGGTTAAGAGTGATATTTTTAAGTGTTTCAGCAAAGGTTCAGTAAGTTCAGTGGTCCATATTTTAAAACTGTATCTATCTTAAAGGCATTGTAGTTCTTGCTCCAGCTATCAGGTTTTACAGAAAGACATTAAAGACAGATTAAAGACTGCTAAGTGCATGAAACTTTAAGAAAATCAATTAAATATCTAGCGACTTAAAATATCTAATCCAGCTGTGGATTACCACTGAGTAGAAGCAAACACAGGTTGTGCTAGGAGGTGCAAGCATTGGTTTGTGGTGTTGACTGCCCAGCAACGTACATGGCAATGATGAGGTTAAAAATCTTCCCAGGAGTAAGAGAGGAAACCTTTTCTTCCCCAAAGGTATTGCCCCAGGCGCCGGATAACCAGACAAGTTCCTCCAGGTGAGGATGCAGGTGGGTTGATTGAGGTAGTCCAGCCATGAGGAAGTCTGCTGGGATCAATTAGGACAACCCAGATACAAAAAGTAAGGAGAATGCATTTGATCCTTTGTTACTCCTGGTTCCCCACTTTGACTCAAAGCTGAGGGTCACAGAACTGAATTTTGAGGAGCACTGTAAGGTTGATCTGTTGTCGTCAGTTTTTCAATGGAGTACCTTGATAAATTAATTTCTCTTAAGTAATAAAACCTCATTCCTTTTAGAGCTGCGCAGGAAAAATATAAACCTCAATATCTTAATGTGGTTCCCTTTCCTCCCTACTTAATAACAGTTTTTATTTGAATTTTTGGTCCCAGATCTGACAAAAGGATAGCCAAACATTCATCACAGGATGCAGAGCTACGATTGTTCTGTGAAGATATTGGCTTCTAGAATAGTCTTAGCAAGAAAAAAAAATCTAATGCATTTCCTAAGTTATGGAGAAATATTAATTATTTTTAGAAAGACTCACAAAAATTCAAAATACGTACTCTGTGTTAACAGAAAAATGACCATGCTGTGTTTAGTACTTTATATATGGGTCAGCTTTTCAATGCTGCTTAGGCAGAAGCAAACCTCAACCTTCCAAGCCTGGGACTCAATATCCCAATGAAATGTGAAAAATGGGGATCACAAACCCAAGCTTGCTTCAAGATACTGCTGAGTGTTTTGGTTTTGTGGTTCTCTCTCTCCACTGTGACAGCCTGAGCAGCACTTGCTGCTGGAGCTGAGCCTTCCCCCAGAGCTGCACAGGGGCTGGAAGCTGCCTGCAATGCACTGCAGCCTTCTGAGCAGAGAGAGCTGCCATTTCAAACACCGCCTTTTTGTCCAATATCAACCCCAAAATATTTGGAAAAGAGCAAGTAGAGGGGGAGAGCAGTGTCCCACCCAGCAGAACTCACTGCAGAATGTTTGCTCTAGTAGTACAACATTCACATTTCTTCCTTTCACTAAATCTCTTTGTACATTTTATTTGAATGAAAAATAGTCAGGGATTAAAATTACTATTGCCTGATTCTTCTATCCTCCATTATATAATCAGGTACAAGTAAAATCCCTGAGGCAGAACAAAGCTTTATTGACTGGAAGCAGACACAAACCTGTCCTATTATAATTAGGGAGAGTTTTGAATTGGTTTCAAGGGACTGTCAGAAATGAGCTTCAGAATGGATGCATGAAATATCTTGTCTTTTGTAGATCCTCCAAAGCTATGTGCTCTTAGAGCACACAAGAACATGTTCCAGTTCAGAAGAGCAGAAAACCATGAAACCCATGAAGCTGCTTTGCCAAGGAGGAAGCACACTGTAGACAAAGATTAGGCATTCCTGAGAAAAGTGGGGTGTGTGGGGAAAACCCCAAGAATTTTAAAGTTCTGATAGAAAAAAAAGAAAAAAAAAAGGGCAGAAGAGACAAAGACCGGTTTTGAAAATAAACAAAACAACCAGTCAACATGGAAAAAGCAAACAAAAAACAAACAAACAAAAAACACACAAAAAAAAACCGCAAAAAAATACCCCCAAAAAACCACACACACACAAAAAAAACCCCAAAATAAAATTCAGTTTGTTTTTTTTTTTGAAAAATGAAATCTGTTCTAACAATATGCCTACCCATGCTTTCATGGCTGCCTCACAGCTCATAAATTAAGCAAGTTCTAACCTGAGCACACTTAATGCTGAAAGAGGCACAATGTTTGATTCTGTAGACTCTATTCATCCTATGATCTATGGAGGTGTTAAAATGCCTTATGTTGGAGGAAAATTAACCCAAGAAGAATGGAACAGGACTCATGCCTTTGAGGTCCCTCTGGCATTACTTCTAACAGGACATGTGTAAACACTGCTGTTCTGGACAAATTTCAAATGGAAAGCAGAGGTAATAAAGAAAACCAAAGTGTAGTAGTGTCAGTTAGAAAAATTATTGTTTCCATCCCCTTTTAAAGATTTTAGACCAGTACTGGCGCAACTGTTTTCCACCAAAAGCTTTGCCCCTAAACCGACCATGGGCACTGCTCTCCAACCTCACCTAGAAATATATGGGGGCTTCAATGGGAGGGACTTTTTGGAGAATCCAGGTCAGTGATGTATTTCAGCGTGGTTGTTTTAGTTTATTTCCATTTGAACTGAGGCCCTTTTAAGTAGCAAACAGGACTGCTTTACTGAAGTCTCATTTCTCAGTGCTTAACATTCCTTTGCAGACAAAGAGCACTCAACAACTGCTCAAGCAAAGCAGCGAATTGATAAGAAAGGACTATTGTAATCATCACTTCCACAGTAGCCATTACAGTGGCATATTTATATCGTAAGACATGGTGGGACACAGCTTCCTGTAGCCTCAGCTCTGCAGAGCAGTAGGGGAAGGTGGTCTGGAAAGCAGCAAGACGACTCTGTACGCGTGGAATGTCTCTGTGCATCCCCGTGGTAACGCGCCCGTCTGGGACAACACTGCTGCCATTGTGCAACATGAAAAAATGATGTCCACCTCCATCAAAGAACAGCAAAATAGAGAGATTTTTATTGTGGTGAGCCTGAGTTCAAAGCTTGGGGTAACACACTTATGGATGAACAGAATAAACACTTACACTTAGGCTTACTGTACACAGCTTAACGAACACATATGAAGATCATATAAATAATTCACATTACTCAAGAGGTGGTGAGTGGAACAAGTCCCTTCTGGTTAAACTTATTTAAAGATAAGGTGAAGTTAAGTGAGTGATGGCACAGTTACAGAGGCTACAGTCCAAGGGGAATTTGGACAGTCTAAGTTACACTACCAGAGTGATTTGTGCAGAATTATGTCAACTTACAGATCTTTAGACCTTATGGGAAAAGGAAACGTCTGATCTCTAAAAGAAGTGATACAAGATGAGTATTTTACAAAGTACAATTATGCTTTACTCAATAAACTATTTCTATGAAATAAAACTGGACATCAGCAAAGCATAAATGGCAGCATTACAGTACAGCTGGAGAGCAAATTCAGTGGCAACAAGGAAACTCAGATACTAAACAGTTGAAACAAAAAGCCACCCTAAAAAAAGATATAATCCTTTTCAGTCGAGTGCTATCAAGTCTCTCTTCTGTAGTACCTTACAAATATGCAATGGATCTATCCTGTACCTGCCTAGTATTATGTTTTAAGCATTTAGTTGAAACTGTAAATGTAGAATGCATTTCTAGAGTCATTACTCTGTAACTGGAGCTAGTGAGTCATTACTTTTGTCTGACTGCTAGCCACAACCATCAAATTCATGAATTAATCTATAATGGAGAGTTTGGCGTTGGTATAGAAATAACATCAACAAACTAGGTGGCATTTATTCTGTTAATATTACAATAAGCCTGCAATGCTATTCCTGTTGGAAGGGTGGGATTATAATGCCAGTCTCTCTTTTATTTTATACGTATATTATAGATACATTTTCCTTGATAATTATGAGCCGTATCCTGAGCCCCAAATTCATCATTGCAAATATTACTGAAGAGTCAATAATTCAGAAGCAATAAAATTCAATCAGCTTTTCTCAATAAAATTTACAAAGCAAAAGAATCCCCCTTTTCTATGCCTTCTAAACACCTTTGTTTTGGATGGTCAAAATGCTAAAAGCATTCCAGTTCAGTAACTCTGGCTCAGAAACATGCATAACAGTTAACAGTAATGACAAATAGACAGAGAAAATAAGCAACAATCCTCCCTGCACTGAACTTTGCAATTTAACACTTAGTTTATATTTAATTAATTCAGAAAGTGAAGAACTTCAAAACTGGCTTTGAACAGGCTGTTTGTTAAAAAAAATAGAACATTTATGTTTTCACTGTTGTTTTTTCAAATGTGATGTGACAAAGTGAAAAAGCTGCATGAAAGTGTGGTTCTTTGTGTGATGGAAGTGGGATGCACCTACTAGTCTCACATCATCAAAGAAACAGACATATATCTATAATTTATGCTTTGCTTTAAGCTTCCGCTGATCCGATGTGGCTTTTTCAGACAACACAGGCAGCCCTGGCACAGCCTGTCAATCATCTGGGCATGCTCAAATTGTAGACCATTAGTAGGAGAGACAGCAAAGTTTCTTTAATGACGCTTTTATATGTGGTGTGTTGGCAGTGAAACAGAGAAGAATTGACTTGATCAATGCATTAGTCTAATCATGGGGTTCCTGCTCTTAATTTCTTTTGTCGGTAATTTCCATACTCAAGCAGCATTCAGGATACTTGTAAAGACACACTTAGAGCACTGCATGATGTATGCAGTCACCTATAAAGCATGTCTTGGATACAGCTCTGTAGGAAACAAGGAAGGAGGATAGGGGGCCAGTCAGATTTTTCTTTGAGCTACTTTTCATGTTGTGAGAATTACAGTACCTTAGTCAAAAAGAGGACATTTTCATCCTTTATATATTATATCCCTCTCCAAAAAAAGCCCATGTCTTTCAAAACCAAAAATACCCCACACCAGATGACTCTCTGTTTGATTCTCACAGACTGAAAAATATTGTTTCTAAAACTAAATGTTTCTATTTATCTATTAATATAGAGAAACAGTGCCTAGTGAACAAGTTGCACAATGACATTTTAAAGTGTCTATTTATGAGGTGTTATAATTAGACGTTTGTCTGATATCTAC
>WBMY01013751.1:55129-68136 GCA_013397315.1 Donacobius atricapilla
CCCTTATCCATAATAACAGGTACCATGACAGTGATTTGCAGTGATTTCTCAAATAAGTGCCATGTCCATCACAGAAATAGTCCTTGAGGACTTCATAAAGGTATTGATATTAACTTCCTTCAGCTGTGGTTCTTGCCCTAAGGGCAAATAACATAATTGCACAGCAACATACATTTGGGCTCAGCTTGCTCGTGCTTGGTTTGTACAGTTCTGCACTTTCCTATTGTTTCATTGTACAAGATGTCACTGCACCTCTTTGATAACATGTCTGAGTATATCAAAGGCCAAGGGAATTCTGTTATGTAAACACATCATTTATTACTATATACAGCAATGATTACCTGACATCAAAGCTCATCTAGGAGCACGCTGTGAGTGTGGAGGAGGCCTCCCAGCTAAAAAGCCCTATCGATTGACAACAGTGTGGAGCAGAGACAGGGCTGGGGAAGGGGCTGCCATCAATACCTTCACCACTGCAGGGAAAGAGTCTCCCATTCAACAGGATGTCAGTATGGACCCTGTCCCCATCTCTTCCAAAACTGCAACAAAACCACAGCCATGGCTCTCTCACGGGCCCTGGCAGACAGGGGTAGAACTCTGTTCTGCCTTGCTTATTAGCACCAAAATTTAAGACTAGAGGATGCAGCAGCCTGCAGGCTCGCTAAGGCATGGATGGATTTCTCTGTCACACTGTCCACCAGCTCTATACAGGCAGACAATTATAGGATTTAGAGAAGGTCATAGAATCATACAATGTTAAAGGGTTGCATGGACCTTAAAGCTCATCTAATCCCAGCCCTCCCAACCTCCCATCAGACCAGGCCTTATCCAGCCTGGCCTTCACCTGCCAGAGTTAGGATATCCACATAAAACCTTTCTCACCATACAGGCAACTGAATTGAAAACTGTGGCCCAAAGACCACACAGAATAACCAAATTGGAAATCCCATTGGAATTCCCATACCAAAAAAGACTACTCTGGAGATCTAAGGGGCAGTTAATAAAGAGCATCATTGTGCATTTGAAAAACTAAGCTACTCTTCTATGTAATCAGATTCAAGTTTGTTATCCTGACAGAGAGGAGATGTGAAACATAAGTGATCTGCATTGGCCTAAAGGATTGATAGATGACATAGACAAATGCATTCTAAAGAAAACTATATGCAAATGCAAAAAGTTTCCCAATACATTTAAGTGGTACCTCAAGCAGGTACTAACCTGTACAGTTTGCATGTAGGCAAAGATAGGTAAATTTATCATCTCACCTTTGGCTCCACAGTAATTCTCTTCAGATCCAGGATTTTTCTCACAGCTCAGAAGAATAAACTCTCCTGTGCCAGCACAGTGAATTCTCCCACCACTGCCTTTTGATTTTCCAACAATCAGGAGGAACAGTTGCAGTTTCACCAGATATTATGCTCTAAACTGAAAATCTCACTCCACAAGGGCGGTTGGAGATAACATCACTTAAAGTGAAATACATTTTTAAAAATCTTTGAAGATACAAAGAAAACATAAGTTTCATTTCTCTAAAAAGAAAATACTGCAGGAAAAACCTCCACCCAAATATTTAAAAAATAAACCGGTTCTGATTAATAGAAGTCACTATAACCAAATATCCTATTATCACAATTATGCCAGGTTTGTGTAAGCAAAGGTACAGCTGAGCCAAAATGCATCCTGAAAAAAATCTCAGTGCAATGAGAACTTTGAATTTGGTGCCTGGTAGGGTAAGACAAAAATCCTACCCTGATAGGGTAAGAAATAAGGAAGGCTCCAATACATGGGAAAATATGTTCAGACTATGGTCAGGAAGTTTTTGGATGGGTTTCAAAGAGGGGCAGTGGAAAAGAGAGTTAAGGGAGGGGAACTATAAAGGTAGCTTAGATGACAGTAACAAAGGAAATGGGTGAGAATTCTAGCAAGAATATAAAGCAAAATGTGGTATCTGCTCATATGAAGCACAAAACCAGGGTTTGATGAAAACCTTCTTAAAAAAAAAAAAAAAGAAAAAAGAGCCAAATTTATAAAGTTTCAAGGATAGGACAGGGAGAGCTGCAGGATGGAGAAGCAGCATTATTTGGGCCTGCTTGTGAGCAAACAAACAAATCACAACTAAACAGGAAGAGTGTCTTGGGAGACCTTCTATTTATTTTCTTCTGTGGGCTTTTTGCATTGTGTGCTCTCAGCTCAATATGTGTATTGGCTGTTAGAGCATTCTTTCTGTATTGTTCTTAATTTCTGAAAGGGGCTGGTGTTGGGTTTTGGGAACCTAATTGTAAGACAACATGAAATCTGTATAGAAAGCAATAGAAAGAATCTCCAAAAACTCACTATTCCATGGCCTTCCTCTTCAACAGGAAGAAAAATCAGGCAAGTAAATTCTCCCCAGGTCAACTTTAATTACTTTCAAATCCATCCTTGATCCCTTCCACCCTCTCAGTTCTTTAGGCAGTGTACAGGAACTGTCTTCATTGAGAAGAGTTGATCTCTTCCCTTGTGCATCCAGCCATTCTCCAGCAAGGTTACTAATATACAAGGTCTATGGGTCAGCTCAGTAATGGCATATTGCTGCTCAAAATATAGAAAAATTACAGTTTTCATAAAAGTAGAAATTTCAGATCTCCCAGAACAATACCTCCCAGAAGGGATAAATTCTATTTATCTATTTATTTATGAGGTGGGATATAGACAATATTTAAGGCCTGGCATTGGTCACCACATACAATCTGGGCAAGGCTCTGGCAGAAGGGTAAACATGGCAATCTGTAATCTTTCCCTTTTTGCCCTAGTAAGCTCATTCCTCTCTACAAAATGCAGGAATTGCAATAGCTTTTGAGACAGTATCTTTAAAGTATTAACATTTTTCTTTATAATGGGCTGAGTGTTCTAAAAAGAAGTCAAGGAAAATCAGGTAAAAGCAAAAGAGTATTGAGGCAAAAGGGAGGAGAATACATATTTCTTAGATATATATCTATAATAAGGTAATTTATGACATGCATGCAGAGATTGTAGAAACTACCAGTATTCAATCAGAATTGTGGCCTCTCAGTAAATAAAAGACAAACAAAACCAAAGCAAACCCCAAATAGCAGCAAAGGTGGTTAAGAGGATTCTGGAAGTCAATGTACTCATTCAGCAGCAGGAAAGAGAGAAAAGAATCCTTAGCAAGGTACTACAGTTTTGTAGAGGATTGGGGCAGAAAGAAATTTTGCAATGTAGTCACTTAGTAGGTAAAGTTCTCGCACAACTTTTAGACATTGATGCCTTGACTTTTTTTTCCAGTAGATGCCAGTTTTCTAAACCAACAACTGGCTTATCTCAAGTCACTCATACCAATGTGCTGTAACACGGACAGTGAGATGTCCAGTATAATTAAATATCTCATCTAAATTACACCACGAGGAAGAAAAGAGAGGGTAAGACACACCCTGAGTGATCCACCAAGAAAATAATAAGCTGCTTAATATTTTCTTAATGTGGGGGAGACTAATTGTTGTACACAATGTTGTGTACAATTTTGTGTACTATACATGAGATGTGTTGTTAGAATAAATTGAATTTATGGCATTGAACAACACAAGAAGAAATAATGAGAAGAAATATTCTTCTAGAATTAGGAAAACATATTTTCATTCTTGATTAAAATAATGTGCTAACTGACATCCATTACTGCTGCTCAAATATGAAGCTTATGTTGACTATTCACATACTGCAGGTTATGGAAACTTAAGTTCGACTCAACATTTGTGGACAAGCAGTAGGCAGAGAAGAGCTATAAATGCATATTCTGTGTGAGAACAGAAATATCCAAACAGATGAAACTATGCTGGCACAAAAGCAGCACAGTATTATTATGTTTTAAATATGCTAATATGCATGTATAGTGTTGCATTCAGTTGTAAAGGAGTTTATAAGACTCAGTTTCTTAATGACTATAATCTACATTCAGAGTGAATCAGTCTGAATCCATCCCATATAAGTGTTTGTGAACTTCTGCTGACATCTCAGCTGCACAGATCACAGCATGTGGCCCCGCCTGTTTATTTCCTGAGTGACCCATCAATTGATTCTTCAGCTTCCTGGAGCACTCTTACATTTCCAGGGAGGCTGTGTCCTACTGCTGCATGATGGGATGTTGGAGCATCAAGAGTGCTGCTGGCCCTGTAGTGATAATTGTAAATGCCACAGAATGTTCAAGATGGACTAAACCAAATAAAGAGCAATCTGACTACCTGAGTGTATTCTTTCCAGCAGTCTCCCGCCACTGTAAGGCAGAAAATGTTCTGTGTCCTCTTTGGCAAATAAACTTGTGTGAGCCGAAAAATTAACATTGTATAAAACAATAGAGAAAACATAGAAAAGCCATTGGGCCCAAATCACAGCAGTCAGCAGGGGTTTCCCTCAGATAGCACACACTTGGATCATGCCTTATAAAAGTGAATTTTTATTAAACTAATTATCTCAAGACCTTGAAACTATGTAGAGCAGTCTTTGCTATTTCGTTTTCATTTTACTGGAAGTAGTAAATGAGAAACATTTCCCACACAGTTTATTGAATGTGTTTGTGCTTAGAGCTCAAAAAAGGATATGCTGCAAGGTAACCAGGGCCTTTTATAAGATGTTACTGACCTTTTGGGAGCAAAAGTTAAGAGGAAGAAAAGAATGAGAGAAAGAGAGACAGAGGGACAGCAACTGGTGCACAGTTCTGTCATTAGCAGAGACGGTGGCCAAGGAAAGCATCCCATGCAATTAACAATACACAGCTGTGGTCACACTGAGTCTCTCTTCTGTGCAGGAGCAGAAGTTTATACAGCTGCTACCAGCTACTCTGGAGTCACAAATGCAAACACATGATTGCATTATGTTTACAAATTTCCTGCAGAACCTCCTGCAATCGTATGGATTATATTACAGTCACTCAGAGCCTGATGACAAATTACTGTAGATTAATCTCTTAAAAGTTTTGTGGAGCTTTTAAGAAAGTATACATAAAACAAGCTGCGAGTTGTTTTTCACTGTTAATAATGATTCCTTTTTAAATCCAAAGTTTAGAATGTTACAGGGCATGCTACTGGGCTTTCATTCATTAGACTAATAAAACTCCATAAAGTCGACTGTTGCTACTGGAGGGTATTGCTCCTTTCTGACAGGTACAGTGACAGGCACAAATTTTCTATCTCTGAATAGTATTACAGACACTATCAACTGAGACAAAGAGAGGAAAATATATGACAATCGTTCAGTCTCACAGCAAAGAGATTTGTAGCTCTCTGCTAAGTATGCTTCCCAACAAACAGACTAGGTTGTCCTAGGGCTACATGGAGGAGTTATATTTTCTTTGAAAATTCAAGGGCATTTGGTTTGTTTTCACTCCACTTGAATGATTGTTTTGTTTGTCAGTTACAGCTAAACAGGTGTGGAGTCCAGGCATTTTTTTTTTCCCAGCAAAATAACTATCAACTGACCATTTGTTCTAGAACACTAACAATATAATTTGCAGTAAATACTTTAAATAAACATTTTTCTCAGGTCAGTTTTCAAGAATCCAATAAATAATATGCAGAAATGAATGCAACTCCCTCTCCCTCACTCAGTACTGGCGTTTCTAAAATGCTTTTCCCAGTGATAAAACAGAAAAACCTTGGGACCAGTCCAGTAAGGATAGGCAAATGTCCTTTTTCTCTGAAGTTTAATCTGTGGCTTCTGAGCCAGAACAGCCCTTTAGATATCCCAATAAAGAAAAAGAAAATAACAAATTTTGTTAAAGGTTGCATTGTTAGGGGCAGATGGTGGCTGTAGGACTTTGCAAGCACGTTTCCCAGGCCTTGGACCATTCCTTGCATTACTCCTAAAACTATTTCCCCACTTGACCACCCCATGACAGCTAATCTGGGGTCTTTTAGCTGATGACTGTAAATACCTCAGTGGCTTCTGAACGAGGATGAAGTTCTTGACCCCAATCTGTTATAGGCTTTTACTCCAGGGAACTTCGCAAGTCAGAAGCCTGGGCTGGGCCCAGTAATGAATTAAAGGATGGTAAGTTGAGGCCAGTCTCCCCTTGCTGTGTCCCACTGAGGAAAGAAACCTCTGTCAGGGCAGGAATTTTTCATAGTACCTTTTTTAGAGCCATGTAAACTGAAATCCACTAGTCCAGCAAAGAGAAGATGCATGGGCTGCTTGCAGGAGATCACCCCAGCTGGGTGGGTACATGCTCTGTCTGACAAAGGAGCAGAACATTTTAAATCGCTGTTTTTATTTGAAGAGATCACTATCAGCAGTGTGTTCATGAGAACTCTCTTACTGAGCCAGATCCAACGTAATTCTATCTTGCTATCTCCTTTCCAAAACAGTATTTAGTCAGATGCCTAAAAAAAGTTTAAGAGCTGGACAAATGTATATTACATTCTCTTATTAATTCTTCAAACCTTCAACTATTTTCAGCTTAAGGGACTCTGTAAGGCAGTTGTGGTGATGCTATTTGTAACTCCAATAGATTTTTCTTCTATGTCTTTCAAGCCTTGCTTTAATCCCACATAAACTTTTAGCAACTATGGCATCCCCTCACAAAGAATTCCAAAGTAAAACTAAATATTGATGCTACTGCACTGTTTTGCTACTCATTTACCTTTCTCTAGCCTTGTTTAATGACTTCAGCTCTCCTGTAGAAAAGATGGAGGTTAATTTCTCCCAGGCATTCCTTTCCAACTCTTACTTTATTCTTGAGATTTGAGTAATGGAAATTCATACAGTATTCAATATCTTCATGCTGCAATGAGACTCAAATGACAAAAACTATCACAATTAGACTGGAGAAATCCATACAGCTGGAAATTCGTCATTTCCTCTGTGAGCAGACTTCAATCCTCTCTGATTAAATCTAAATTACAATAACTCTGCAAACATCAAGGTTGTCCCAGCAGCTGATACCCTTTCCAGAAAAGAATTCTTCAGCCAACTACTGTGCTGAGATGCACCCTTTTAACTTTCAACACTGATCACTAGGGTCAGTTCTAGATTATCCTGTTGTTGCAGAAACTAATTGTGAGTTCACTTATAATTCACTTTCCTTAAAATTATCCTCAAGGCTTCCAAAAGCTCCCATTCTTTGATTCAATTCACTACTATTGGCACTAGAGCTGGGTTTGTCAGTAACTATACTGTGGTTTACTGCCAGAAGCTCCATTTATTATCCAGGCATAATCAAAAAAAAAAAAAATTCCCATATTTTTCATTGTATTTAGCTTTTAGTCTCATCACATAATTTGAGATTCCAAGCTGGGAATTGGAATTCTTCTAGGCAATGGCTGCTGTTACTAACATTCAGGGATTTCCCAAATCTACCACATTCAAAAAGGAACCACAAATGGAACCAACAATTTTAAGACAGGATATAAATTCCATGCTTTTGTTACTAAATTTCCAACTTTTTTAACATAGTAAGCTAATTGTGAAAACACTGAGTGGGGCAATTAACCAAATAAATACAAGAGTCAAATGACAATGGATTCTTTACAAGATCAAAGAAAGAATAAAACAATAGCGTATTTAAAAGTTTGACTATTAAAGAAAGATTTTCTAATAGCCATCACCAAGATGTAGCTCTAAACAATATTGCCACACTTAACCTCATTGAAGCCATTTAAAAAGTCAAATAATTCATAAAAATGCAAGCAAAGAGTTGCTTTTTTATGTGACACTCACTTACCAAATGCTAGACATCAGTAGTAATAGAAAATATTAAAATCCCCTGAGAGAAGTACATGTAAGAAAGCTGCCAAACCCTTTCCTACAGCACACAGGTGCAATGGGTGGCTTCCCTCACACCAGAGCTCCTGGGAATCTCAGGAAAGCACCTCCCTCTTGCACAGGCAGGCACAGGTGCCTTCCTCCTGCCTTTCTGGGGGCTCAGGGACAGGCTCCTCTCCTTCCCACCACCTGCTCTTCATACACACTGAGGTTCACGCTGCAGGCTGCTCACACCAGCCAATTCAGATGAAACAGTGCTGGGAGATATGGTTTCACTAAATTCTAATACATTTCCTGAGAAGCAGGTGTCCATAATATGGAAAGGAGCTTCTGTGGTTATAGAAAAGAAAATTACTCAAGGCAGATTACATTTCTGTACAACCATTCTGATAGTCAAAACAGCCCAGGAAACCCCTCTAATCTTTTCTGAATACTTCTGTAATATGACCAGAGAACATTCAATGTGAATCTCTTTAGTATTTGTTCTTCTGCTGAAGGTAAGTTCCTAAGCACTAGCATTCCCTAAAAATACCTCAGTGACTCAGAAAACAAAATCAAAATGAACAACAGGTACCTTCTTGTGAACAGTTAGGGTCATTTTATGGACTAGGTGATCCATCTCTAGATTGAATGGTCCATATGGTGGGATTCCAGCTCCCAGTCTGGCTCCATTTGAACTCTGGCAGTCTGAGGCAGCAGCGACTGTCACTGTTAATGCACCTCCAACCTCCTGCTGTGATTGTTACTTCCTTAGATCCAAGGATTCACAAACCTATATGGACGTAATGTCCAGATTCTATTCGTGTTACCCAAAAAATCTCGTCTAATAAACAATGTACACCAGCAGCCTTGCAAAAAGCCCATCAGGCTCCTTTGCAGAACACCAATCAATGAGCTTGTGCGGAGGAGAGAACTGTGTCATGTTTGTGAATAAAGCAATTTCTTTCTTTTCTTTAGTGTCTGTGTTGGAAGAAATCACTGTGCTGATACAGTAGTTGTATTTCAATTTTAAATAAGGTGAATATTAACCCCAGCCATAAGTAAGGAATGCATCTGATAAAACAATTATTTTTTCCTTATGAATCACACAAAAATACTCATTCTGAGTCACAAGGGAGTGTGCACTGCCCACATTCATATTTGTGAATCATGTTCTCATCTTCTAGTTTCAGCCCATGCTTTGTGATCTACCTCCCTCTCCAAGTGCCAAACCAGTGAAGACCACTAAGGGAATTATTTTGCTTTTTTCCTCCTTTTTTTTTTTTTTTTTAATTTTTAGCGAGATTTCTAGTATGTTCAGGTGGTATTGTTTTTCTTGAAAAAAAAATATAGTCATCCAGCCCACCAAGTTTGTGTTCTGGATGGACAGAAGCCTTGTATGTGTTCATACCTTTTCTAGTACCTTCCAGCCCAGCCTTCTGCTCATGCTACTCTCAGGAGTCTTTGTGTAAAGTTGTCACAAAAAGCAGCACAGCCCTGTGTGCTGTCCTTTGATGAAGTGGGTGACGGCCTCTGGTTAAATTGCCTTGTTGAGCATCCTTCCACTACTGCTGCACCTGCTGAATGCATTTCAGCTATGCAGGAAACACAGAATAGTTATATCATTGCATTTTTTCAAGGTTAGAACTGCAGTGAAATTATTTGCATTGTTTTTTCAGAGACTACATGAAAAAATTTTACTTCTCAGCATGCTGCTGTCCGTCACTACATATATGGCAACAAAGGAAAGGACTCAGGAGCTGAAGGGATGAATTACGTAGGAACCAAAAAGAAGAATTACTCAAAAATGGTGACTCAGTTTCAATTTATGTCAAGATTTTTGGATCATGATCTGATTTTTTTTTTTGGGACTTAGTCACCAGTTTTAGGCTTTATAGCATTGGCCATGGTACCTTCCACTGCCTTCTCCACAGTGCCTGCTCCATATGCTCAGATGAACTGGTTTTTCCACCAATCTCTTATACTACTTGTTCATATTTTTAAAAATAGTGCCTATTCAGTTGGCCTTGATCTAAATAGTTTTCTCACCTATATTTAATCCACTTGCTAAAGATTTCTCCCCGCCCCCTTCAAGAAACAAGGATTTTCTAGTGTTCTTTTTTATTAAAAGACAGGTATTTGTAGCATTTGGAAATTAAGGTGATAAGACAAAGCCCTAGAAAATAAATCAGGATAGANACGATATTGCAGGTTTTTTTACATGGGAAGGACTACAAAGGCTATTAATATTCCTGCACTTCATAGTAAAACACAGAACAATTAAATAACTTTTAGCAGTTCAGATGGTAGTTTATTATCAAATTTTAGGAAGACTTTTTTTCTGATTCTTTACATACCTTCCTGCATAATCTCTGTGAAGAACTTGTAGTCTAAAGGACACTGGATAGCTGCTCAAGCACATACAGGCAGAGGGATTGGTTACCTCAGTAACATTTTGTATGGCACTTTCTCCAGATCACGTTTCCAAACATAATTTCCATTTGGCAGCTCACTTATGTATTTTGCTTACCTGTATTTGCTTGCAAAAGGAATTTGAAGCTACCTCCAAGGCTTTCTCTAAGGCTTAAGGCTTGTGTCTTCATACCAAGTTACGCTGGTCTAGATAAAGGTCAGGTGTGAAACCAAGTAGGAAATGGGTGATGTACTTACTTCACTTGAACAAGGACTGTTTGGGTTCAGATCAAGTCAATTAGGAACAGGTTTAAATTAAGGGGAAGCAACCTGTTTTTAAAAGGCAATAATGATGTCTCTGGTGATTTGTCTAAGTGTAACAAAAATCTGTGCAAATCCATGTGCAATCCATAAACAAAAGCTCAAATGCCCTGGGAGAATCCTTCCCACCACAGCCTATGTATGCATAAGCATGGCTTTTTAAGCTGCTGAACCATTCCTCTATCCACAAAAAAAGAAGATGATCTATCCAATATACCTTGCTGAGGACTGTTGTCTACTTTCTGCCGGTATTGCATCATTTTTATCTCATTGTGCAGTGTACAAGACCATTAATGATGCCACACCAGGTTGCTGTCTGGAATTACGGTATCTCATATATTGACTTATTAGCCAACAGATTTTAAATAATTATTCTGAACTCCTGACTATGTAGCAGATTAAACTGATGAAGACATGAAATATATGCTTTTGAGGTGTTTTGAAGGGGTGCTCAGCAGTAACTGTCGAACTGGGAGGGAGTCAAAATGAAGTCCAATTTACATGTTGCAAAAAGGGATTGGATGTGTAATGAGATCTGATATCTCCACTGGTATAGGATAGTCATGGCTTTTAATAGATTATCCTAGTGTCCATACAGATATTTACAAAGACATTGATTTCCCACGTTTTTGTCCCAGTGCTCCATCCTAGTCCCTGATGCTGATGGGCAGAAGGAGAAGCCAGCCCTCATCAATGCAGCTGATATATAAATCAACAGCAGGACAAAACCTCTCCTCCAGTGACGTCGAGGCCCTGGCCCCGCTGCAGAACCTGACACAAGCACGTCTGACGTCCCACTGCTCCTCAGATGGAATTGAAGTAGCCACTTGCGGACTTGGGATACTCACCACTTCTCCCAAGAAATATGAGAGGCTGGCTCATTTCTGACCATAAAGCTTGAAAAAGCTCCGAAGTCTTGGAAATTGGGAGGGGGAAGGGCAAGGCAGAGGAATGACAGCTACCTGAACATTCTGATGCAGAAAAAGCACTCAGTTTGCAATCTAATGCCCCATTTGTAAAACAACTCCACATTAAACATGGATTAAGCAGCATATCATTAGGATCATATTTCTAAAATTTTGCAAGACCTGCATTCCTCTGATTTTGCCATTTTTAACCAACATAGTCATGAATTAGGCTAATTTTTTTTCCTACCCATGTTGACCACAATGCAGCATGGCAAATCAAGAGTAATTTCACACAATAGTGGTTTTTGTTTTGAGAATTTCATGCATAAGAAAACAAGCAGACTTTTTTCCTAAAGATTCTCATTCTGCATTAGGAAAAAACCTACAAAGAATAGAAAAATAGAATATCCCATAAAATACACAACAATAAAAAATTAAAAATATCATCCTTTCTGTGATGTTAAGTTTTCTTTTTACTTGCCACTCTGGCTGGCAGTAAATACTGTAGGGATAGGGGGAAAAAATGTACATTGATAAAATAACAAAAACTATATAACTATATATAGTTTACAGTTTAATCAGCTTCAAAGAAAAAAAAAAAAGAGCAAAGCCAGATACTTCTTTTTAGAAGCAGTTGATTTCACTTAAAATGGGGAAAAAATGATCATTAAAAGTACAATGATCATTAGAAGATAATGAATGTGTTCTGCTGCTGCATTCATAGAAAGACCCAAAGTACCTTTTCATTGCACATTCTATGTTACAGCTCCTCTCCAGACTTAGCTGAGAATATCCCCAAGTCTAATGGGTTAAATGCTTATTATACCACTGTCTTATTTGTAACATAAGGCACCTACTACAAGCCTACTCTTCATGCAAAATTGCCAATTTATAGCAATATTCCTTGTTTAGAAAACAAGGCTATCCAAACACTATAATTACAATATGCACCAGCAGGCATAACCCTGCATTAATGCACAGACTCCAGATACATTCGTCAAATAGAGTTTTTTTTCTCTTTGCCTTCTTCTCAGGGTACTTTTAAGTTCAGGGACAGAGAACATGTCTTCATTAGAAACATTAACATTCACAGGCTGTAGTAAATTTTGACAGTGAAAAGGTCTCTGTAACCTTTAGTTGTGCAGAAATTTACTTCCCAAGAAAATTACAGCTGGCACTGTCTTAATTAATGCTAGCTTTCTTTTCTGAAAATTGTGGGCTTGTCAGTAAAAAAGGCAGAAAAACCTGNTAGAAAATAAATCAGGATAGACGGCTCCTATTTTCTTTTTTTCATTTCTCTTTATTTCCCATCTTTATTTTTGAGGACATCTAAGAGAAAACACAGCAGGAGATCTTCTTATAACAGATTTTCTGCTCTGAAAATGATGGTGTCCTTGATATACTAAAATGAATTCGAGTAAAATCTTTTGTACCGCTCCATGATATTTTAGTTCCAGAAACAGAAAGAGAAAAGAAAAAGAGACTGGGATAGTCCAACTGTATATATGTTCAGATCCTTGTCTTTCTGTAACCCAACCCCAGTACTGTATTTTTCTTTGCTTACTAAGAGAAAAACTCAGCCAAAAAGGGCTGGGGCATATTGCCTTACTACAGGAAGCTGGAATCTTTTATATATAT
>WBMY01013751.1:68152-185652 GCA_013397315.1 Donacobius atricapilla
TCTCTAAGGCTTAAGGCTTGTGTCTTCATACCAAGTTACGCTGGTCTAGCTAAAGGTCAGGTGTGAAACCAAGTAGGAAATGGGTGATGTACTTACTTCACTTGAACAAGGACTGTTTGGGTTCAGATCAAGTCAATTAGGAACAGGTTTAAATTAAGGGGAAGCAACCTGTTTTTAAAAGGCAATAATGATGTCTCTGGTGATTTGTCTAAGTGTAACAAAAATCTGTGCAAATCCATGTGCAATCCATAAACAAAAGCTCAAATGCCCTGGGAGAATCCTTCCCACCACAGCCTATGTATGCATAAGCATGGCTTTTTAAGCTGCTGAACCATTCCTCTATCCACAAAAAAAGAAGATGATCTATCCAATATACCTTGCTGAGGACTGTTGTCTACTTTCTGCCGGTATTGCATCATTTTTATCTCATTGTGCAGTGCTACAAGACCGTTAATGATGCCACACCAGGTTGCTGTCTGGAATTACGGTATCTCATATATTGAATTATTAGCCAACAGATTTTAAATAATTATTCTCAACTCCTGACCATGTAGCAGATTAAACTGATGAAGACATGAAATATATGCTTTTGAGGTGTTTTGAAGGGGTGCTCAGCAGTAACTGTCGAACTGGGAGGGAGTCAAAATGAAGTCCAATTTACATGTTGCAAAAAGGGATTGGATGTGTAATGAGATCTGATATCTCCACTGGTATAGGATAGTCATGCCTTTTAATAGATTATCCTAGTGTCCATACAGATATTTACAAAGACATTGATTTCCCACGTTTTTGTCCCAGTGCTCCATCCTAGTCCCTGATGCTGATGGGCAGAAGGAGAAGCCAGCCCTCATCAATGCAGCTGATATATAAATCAACAGCAGGACAAAACCTCTCCTCCAGTGACGTCGAGGCCCTGGCCCCGCTGCAGAACCTGACACAAGCACGTCTGACGTCCCACTGCTCCTCAGATGGAATTGAAGTAGCCACTTGCGGACTTGGGATACTCACCACTTCTCCCAAGAAATATGAGAGGCTGGCTCATTTCTGACCATAAAGCTTGAAAAAGCTCCGAAGTCTTGGAAATTGGGAGGGGGAAGGGCAAGGCAGAGGAATGACAGCTACCTGAACATTCTGATGCAGAAAAAGCACTCAGTTTGCAATCTAATGCCCCATTTGTAAAACAACTCCACATTAAACATGGATTAAGCAGCATATCATTAGGATCATATTTCTAAAATTTTGCAAGACCTGCATTCCTCTGATTTTGCCATTTTTAACCAACATAGTCATGAATTAGGCTAATTTTTTTTCCTACCCATGTTGACCACAATGCAGCATGGCAAATCAAGAATAATTTCACACAATAGTGGTTTTTGTTTTGAGAATTTCAAGCATAAGAAAACAAGCAGACTTTTTTCCTAAAGATTCTCATTCTGCATTAGGAAAAAACCTACAAAGAATAGAAAAATAGAATATCCCATAAAATACACAACAATAAAAAATTAAAAATATCATCCTTTCTGTGATGTTAAGTTTTCTTTTTATTTGCCACTCTGGCTGGCAGTAAATACTGTAGGGATAGGGGGAAAAAATGTACATTGATAAAATAACAAAAACTATATAACTATATATAGTTTACAGTTTAATCAGCTTCAAAGAAAAAAAAAAAAGAGCAAAGCCAGATACTTCTTTTTAGAAGCAGTTGATTTCACTTAAAATGGGGAAAAAATGATCATTAAAAGTACAATGATCATTAGAAGATAATGAATGTGTTCTGCTGCTGCATTCATAGAAAGACCCAAAGTACCTTTTCATTGCACATTCTATGTTACAGCTCCTCTCCAGACTTAGCTGAGAATATCCCCAAGTCTAATGGGTTAAATGCTTATTATACCACTGTCTTATTTGTAACATAAGGCACCTACTACAAGCCTACTCTTCATGCAAAATTGCCAATTTATAGCAATATTCCTTGTTTAGAAAACAAGGCTATCCAAACACTATAATTACAATATGCACCAGCAGGCATAACCCTGCATTAATGCACAGACTCCAGATACATTCGTCAAATAGAGTTTTTTTTCTCTTTGCCTTCTTCTCAGGGTACTTTTAAGTTCAGGGACAGAGAACATGTCTTCATTAGAAACATTAACATTCACAGGCTGTAGTAAATTTTGACAGTGAAAAGGTCTCTGTAACCTTTAGTTGTGCAGAAATTTACTTCCCAAGAAAATTACAGCTGGCACTGTCTTAATTAATGCTAGCTTTCTTTTCTGAAAATTGTGGGCTTGTCAGTAAAAAAGGCAGAAAAACCTGAGTTTAAAAGACTGGACACAAAAGACGCTTAGAAATAAAGCCCTGCAAAATTTCATAATATTGCTCTGTTTTTGTTCTACAGTAAGGAGATGAAAAGATCTAATTTGATTTTGCCAAATGGAGCAACATATATGTAATATAGAAATGATTTGCATTCTCTCTTTTGTCTTTGAGTTTTATCATGTAAAGAGCGCTTTTTAAGCCATTCTGTTTTAAAAGCAATAGGTCAAATAAAATCTATATCTGCAGGGGGAGGGGAAGAAGGTATGACTTCATTTTTTTTTAGCATTGCTTTAAATGCTCCTAGTAAATCATAGCCAACGGTAAGAAATGCAGCAGTGTTGTTCATGTGATTTTTAATCTCATGACATCTTTTTTTCTCTTTCCTAGAATTATTTTACTATTAGTGTACAAATTTTGTCCTTAATAGTCACCTTCTACATGTCTCAGAGTTCTATTTTGATGGTAGAGATACTTTTTTTTGATCTATGTAAAGATCATTTATTTGCTGACTGAATTTTGATCATCATGCAGGGGTTTTTAATTGCTTGGCAAGGAGTTAAATATATACCCTACCTCTGAACAGCATTTTCTTACACACCAGTTGTATTTTTGCTAAAAGCAAGTAGATTTTTTTTCCTTCCCTTTTTCCTTAAATATAGAATGAGGAATAACATGCTTCTACATTATTTGTCACCAGAATCTCCTGGATATTGCTTATGCACTTCCTCGTACGCTCTTTCAGAAGAGATTTACAACATTTTGTGTTTGGAATTACTGTGCAGTTCCCAGCTCCATCACTGGAAGCAATAAAGCTCCAGTTCCACATAAGATTCCTGCATACCAGGACATGACACCACTTTGGCTCTACGTGAAGCACCAATACTGCGTGTCAGCTGTTCAAAACATTTTATGCAAGTTCCTATGAGCACTTTAAATTAAGGTGCCCTGTATAAATGGTTTATTCATGTTTATGAAATGATTAGTTGGTGCCACTACATCCTTTAATAACTTATTGTAAGGCATGTTATAAAATGCATCATCAATAAATGCTTAAAATGCTGCCACAGCAAGGTGATAAGCTGTTACAACAATATTTTAAGATGTAAGTATTGTTCAAATAGTTTGTCTGCTGTTTCAATGCATACTCCCAAGTTTTTTTACAAGCACGTTATTGAATGCTGTATAAATAATAAAATATTTATACAGATCACCTTAATTTAAAGTGTTATTATGTTTCCATAGCTTCAATGGAGACACCACATCGCCTGAACATGCTCGAAGGTACAGAGAGGCAACAGAAGTGAAACATCCCTATCTATGCAAATCTCTGTATCATCACCCTGAGACAGAGAAAAATCACAGCATTCCCCAGACACAGGACTTGTATTTTCAAGGCTTGAGCCATTAACCATTTAAAGAATTGTCATGAATAAGGGGAAAGAAACCAAAAGCAGGCACCTAAAGTCTGAAGTCCTGAAGAAATGTCACACCCAAAAATGTTTTGGCTGGTTATAGCACTTGGCAATGTTACTAAAATGACAAAATCATAGTGTAGCTTATGGAACCCATATGGGAAAATGTAGGATAAAGGCCTCTCTCTCCCACTTTCCATACTGGAAAACAAACAGAATAACATTATAGAGAAATGTAATAAAAGGAGTACGGTCATAAAGCAGACACTGATGGGGACATGAGCTTATGCATTTGTCTGCTTCTCAGCTTAGCCACAATGAGCAGGAAGACTTAAATGATGCTCCAAAAGGGAATTAACCTCTGGAAGAGAAAGCCAAATTCCTTGTTTAAAAACAGTGCACTAAGAGCAAGAGCATAACGAGGGGGTCTAAGGACATACCTAAATAAGAGATTACTCAAATATCCTTTGCTCACTCTCAAATTCACTGAACTACTTACAGAAGGGAGGACACTGAGGAAAAACACTACTCAATGTTGGCTCAAACACTGGGATTTCCTCTCCTTTCTGTGAGATTCACTGTGACCTTGGATCACTTAGGGACAGACGGAGACAGGCTTTAGTTCCAGCTTGAGGAAAGGCGGCCACAGGGACACTCAGTCCGGCCAGGGAGACACAGCCAAAGTAAAGGTCTGCCTTGAAGGAAGAGAGGCAGAAGGAAAAGCCTGTCCTTGGAGGAAGGAAGGAAGGCCAAAGGGTGACCAGTGGTGAGCCATGGAGCTGCTCCCTGTGTAAGGACACAGCCCTGGTCATTAGGTCCCACTTGCCCACCCTGCAGCGGGTGCTAACAGCCTCCGAGGGGGCAGGGGTCAGAGCCTGGCGCACACAGCCCATTCCAGGAGAGCTGGTGACCAGCTCCATTTCAGTGTGGCTCAGGCAGCTCCTTTGAGGGGAGACATGCAAGCCCTGCTCGCCCTTTTGTCTGCACCAGCTGCCCACTGAGAATACTCCAGCCCAAACCTGCATCCTACAGCCATGAACACAGGGTCTTGAGCCCTGCCCTCCCAGAACGTGCCTTCTTCTGGGCTCTGTGGATGACCTAAAGCTCCTAAAGGAGTCAAAATAAAAGGCTCAGTACTGATGTCCTCTCTCTTCCTTTCCACAATAGTTGTTTCTCTTTGGACATGACTGATCATAAACTTAATAAACCACGGAATATTCATCTTTTAACACATTGGAGTGCATAAAGGAACTCATAGTAATTAGCATTCCTGAACTCGTATTCTGCAAATTTATTTCCTCAAATATTTTTTTTACATGATTTATTAAAAAATAAAGCCAAACACTTGGTTCTTAGATCCTGACCCTCTAACCACTCACATATGTGGTGTGCATGCAAAAACCCATCTCTTTCATGGGTTCTTTCAGAATTTGTAGTCTCAAATTGTGGTTTATATTATATAAGCGTTTCTTGGTTTTTCAGTGCTGTCAGTATGATTTTTCAGTGTCCTTCTTGTCAATTTCCAAGTACTACAGAGACATCTTTATTTTTTCTTCATTTTCTAAGTTTCAACAAAAAAAATCAGCTATTTCCCCAAATTCTTGTGCAATTAGATCTTATTTATTAACAAATGCATAAAGTTACTTACACAGAAATTTAAATATGAATATTTGTATATATATTGATAAATAAATTTACTCACATGTTAGTTTAAGCTTTGTTACTTCTCAAATTTTATTGAATGGCTTCCTTGAAATTTTGTGACCTGTGAAGTTACTCCCACAGGCTTATTTCTGCCTCACACAGGTTTGACTTTCCTTCACACATTTCTGCAGCCTGGCAGTGTGGACCCCTCTGTTCCACTCCCTGTGAGCAGGGCATGGCCAGCGAGGGGGTTTCCTTGGTAGGCAGGATCCTGACAGGGGATCCCGTCTGATCTGTGTCCTGTAAAATGAGAAAACCAACACCCAACCTTAGGGTCACACTTATGCCATTTTCCGAGGCATGTCAGATGCTTACTTTCTCTAAAGAAAAAAAAAAATACTTCTTAGCTTGTACTGTTCTTCTGCTAGAAGCTCAAGGCTGAGATATGACAGCTGTGAAGTGGTTTTGCTACCAGCACCCTCTGGCAGTTTGGCAGATGATTCTAGCCATTTAACAGCCATTTTCTAGCCATTCTGAACCAAACTTAGGAGGTTTTTAAATTTTTCCAGTGGACTCCAGGTGAGCACATTTATCTGAGTGCCTGCCAAATGTCTTCCTTACGCTGTGACTTAATTTAAAAATATTACCAAAATAGATAAGGGATATTTACTTATTCCTTTGTTTAAAAAGCATGGATCCTTAGTGCATTACATATTTACCCATGTAAGTTATACATCTACTTAAAAAAACTATGAATGGACTTTCAGACACTGTCATCTACCAACATTCATCACTAATACTTCATTTTATTCTTTTGTGCGTGAGAGACTTGAAAATACTTATCTCAGCCTTTCAAGGAAATCATAAATTTCTGGTGTGCATGCGCACTCTGTAACATCTTCTTGTTAAGCAGAGAGGGCCCTCAGGGCACAACAGCATGGTGTGGTATTTTTGCCTTTTGTTAACATGTGACACTTGTGTTTGCCCCAAGATAATGTACAAATATAGTTTAGAGGTTTTCCTAATGATAATCATGATGTTTCATCTTGCCCTTCTATTACTAAATTTAGTCTCCTGGCCTCCCCCCCATGCACACCCCTCTCTCCCCCCTCACTCTTGGTGAGTCTGACATTCAATTTGGAGACTAATGTCAGCAAGAAATCCATATGTACTCCTCATAGTAGTAGGCATATCCCTTTGAATTTATTTTTAGGTTTCAATGGAATGAAGTGATATTTTCTTCCTTCAGTCATTACCTTCATAGCATTTTCTACCTTTCAAATGTTTACAAAGGAGAAATGTATGCCGCATCTTACTGAAAATATTTTTGCCTTCAAATTGAATGTACACTGGTATGTACAATGACATTTGTAAGATTTGTTTTACAGCTCTGCAAAGGGGAATTTTTTGCAACAGAAGAGTAAAAAAAAAGTTTACATTTGGAGCATGGCAAAGCTCAAACCACAGATACTCTGAGGGTATTTAGAATTTCTGGAGCAATCTGTTCTTGGCCTTTTTCTAAATAAATATGCAATTCCTTCAAAACCAGTTTACCATTTTGGTGTTTGAGACTAAGATAACCTAACTAAAAATAATTCCACTTTGAGAGACTCATTCAGCACATTTCTTTTAACATTTCTGAGCTAATACCAGTCCAAGATGAAAACAAGTCATGCTTGGGCTTTGTGGCCATCATTTTGGTACCTTCAATCCAACATTTAAACACCAGTTGTTCACCACAGCCTTGAAAGTCTATGAAGGATGACACACCACCCTTGTTCTGGAAATCTCCGCACAAAATTCCAGTAATGACTGTTTCCCAGCCTGGCTCATGTGTGCAGTCTCAGCCTCCAAATGCAATCCACATTCACTCCCACCTGCTGAGGCAAAGTCTGACCCTCCTGTTCTGCTGTGGGGTACCAGTCATGGAGAGCTGCTGGCCAACACTTCCAAAATCCCCTTAGGTATAAATAAAGAAACAATGCAACATCATAAGTACTGTTGGGAATGCAAATTGATTGCCTTGCTGCACCCCAATTATAGCAAACACAGAATTAATTAGGAACCTGGGTCTGTGCTCTATCTTCCTTCCAGAACATGTTGAATAAAGATCACAAAATCTCCATTCATCCAACTTACAGCGTCATGCAGACCACAGAAAGGCTGTTTGCATTATGGACAAGAAAACCATGGAAAGCAGACATCCATCCCTGCTGTAGGGGTCTTTTCCTTTGAAACAACATTTCTACTTGGTTCTTTCTCAACTGCAAATGTACAAAATTATCTTCTGAAGGAGACGCAGAGAATGAGAATCTGAATTCAATTGAACCTCCCCTGTGCATTCACTGTGCAGAGCAAGGAGAAGGCTGTGGGTGGTGACAGCTCCTTCACTCCCATCTCTGATCCGCTCCACTCATCTTCAGGGGAAGGTCTCAGTGGGCTTCTGCCCCTGAATCTGTTCCCACAGCTCCCAATCCTTCCCCATCCCCAGCACAGAGAAGCTGTAGGCCTTAGCAAGAAGAACACCAACAATTATTATGTTCTGTATTAGAAGCAAGAACTTTAAAAAATATTTTCTCACACACATATTGTTTTTAAAGCACAAGATGATTTTTAGACAGTCTCATTATTTGTTTATTTTTTAGCACATATCAAACCATAGCAGTTCTCCCTCCAGGCTATATTTGACAAAGTTACAGAGACTTTCCAGGCCACCTCAAAGCAGAGATTAATCCAAACAATTTAAACCTCTCACTGTTCCACAGGAGGATGGCATTCAATTGGATTATTTAGGGAGGACAAAATGTTTTTGTTGATGAGAGAGATGAAATCCTCAGAGAGGGAAATCAATCTTATGTAGAGACCCCAGAGCATTGATCTGGGTGTACATTGACAATTTCTGGTTGTTTAGCTATTTGGAATGACCGCACAAAATGATCAAGTTGTTATAGTTTTAAGGTTTTGGTATTTATTGGCAACCCCAGTGCTCATATGATTAATCACACATTCAGAATGTGAGCTCAGTAGAAATTGACTGCAACGCAGCAGAAACAAAGTTTTCAGTTATCATTGTGTAATAAATTGAAGCTCTATCCCTAAGCTGATTTGTCTTCACGTTTCCAATTTCCCTTGTTAAAAGTGTTGTTTATATAGTACTTAGCAAAAATGCAATTAATTACACACAGAATTCATTCTAAGCTATTCTGTATCATTTTTTTTAATCTTTATTGGTTTTCTATCTTCATTACCCAATATTTTGTTATACCTAAGCAGAAACCCCATTCAAGAAAAATCAAAAGAGCCAGGCCCATGGAATGAGCACTTCCTTATATTGAGGACAGCATTTCCTGGATAAAATGCTACAAGACAAGGCTTTCAGAACAAACTAATCCAAATGCAAGCATCCTTTAATAAATCACTTTTTTCTTTGTACTTGAACTCTCTGGTGCTTCCTAGTGAGAAGCAGAACAGAAAGACAAACAGTTTGGTTTATATGTTATATTTCATTTCCTGAGATATTTTTTGAAATTTTTTTATTCAGAAGGAACATTCTTTCAAACACAGCCAGAGTTTTAGATACACATTTCACATTGTAGAAATACCTTTTCCTCATACAAAAAAAAAAAAAAAAAAAAATTGGGGAATAAAAAAAAAATCTAAGAGAATATGAGGGTATATTTAAAATGAGGAGTTCCAGGTAGGGAAAAGTAGAGTCTATGAAGGAAGGAGGTGCTCTAGCCTCAGTGTAATGGTAGAGACCTGTGCTGGCAGAGACTGATAATGCTTTATAGCCTTTCCCTGGGATCTCACTGTAACCTCGCAGCAAGCAGTTGCTAGGATGTACTTGCTAAAGATAAGAGCAAAATTGTGGAACAGAAAGGGGAAACCCTGTAAGGCTGGCCTTGTGCTTCCCTGGAGAGGCTTACATACTCATAATGTACAGAAACTATAACCAGATCAGGAGAGACCTAATTACAGAGCTCAGAGATGTTAATGACACACAGAAATTTACATGCAGCTGAAAATATGAATATCTCTAAGCCAGCAGTCGCATCTCCACAGGGCTGGCTTCAGAACCTATGTTTTATAATCTGAGAGCATTTTTTTCTTTAAGGTGGAGCCTTTTAAGTAGTCAAAAAGCATCTATTTTTTAAGTGAACAACGCTAACAATAAACCTCACTAAAACTGTATTGACCAAGATCTTTTTTTTTTTCTGGTTGTAATTCCTTCTCTTATGCTCTGTATGAATAGGGTTTGCAACAATAATTCCTCACATTTATCTTTCCATCTTTCAGTCTCAAAATTCTGTATCTGATTTGGACACAGCAATCTTCAAAGCAATGAATACCCTTTTAATTTACTGAGACCTTTAAAGGACAAAATTACAGAATGATTTTTCTTAGAGTCCTTATTAGGTACAAAGAAGAAAATTTTTTATGTTTATATTTATTTATTTTACCAATCTGTGTGACACTGTGGTTGTGTAGTTGACTGACTTCCATGTTCCTTGTTTCTCTTTAGCTTCAGGGAAACATCCTCTATATCTTTACCTGCAGTGTAGATAAGGAGTTGTCACAGCTGCTGTCCATGCAGTCCTCAAACCAGAGAGTACTGCAATAAATCCTGTTTTATTTTATGGACAAATAAATGCTGAGGTAAAATATTCAAGGATCGTTGCTTGAATACTTGCCATAGCAGCGCTACTGTAATAACCACCATGACATTAATTTACTGCAATGTGCCGTAGGAAGAAGGAAGAAGGAGGGAGAAGGGCATTAAAAGAGAAAAATTACTATCCTTTGGATTTATTGGGATTGGCCTTCCTCATTTTCAGCCATCATTAGTTGATTAGGTGCTGATGACAGTATGGACAAGCGTGCTAGAATAGTTGGCTAAGAAAAGCCCTGAAGGTACTCTGTTAATTGAGATGATGTTCATATTGTACTTACTGAACATAACTGCAGACAGTGAAATAAGAGCTTAGTGTTGTGCAACAGACCACATGAACATTCACTCATTATCAGTCTGTAAAGGGGTGAAAACACTGTATATAGGCTGCTGGTACTACAGGAAAAAGAGTTCATATTAAAACAAGGAGAAGATTATTGTGAGAAACTGTATTTTTTCCACCCTTCTGGGATGTGTTGAGAAACCTGTCTAATGCCGTTCCATGGTTCCATTAGGGAAACATTACAGTATCAAAGGAGCTGACAATTTATTTATGCCTTCATCTTATAAGAGCTATGTAGCTGAACATTATGGAACAGCCAGATTTGCTTACCCACTAGGAACTTTAATGTTACTGATACTCTTTTGGTAATTATATTCCACGTACATCAAATTTTAAGGTAATTTGGAAAAAAAATGGGAAAAAAATGCTACTCTATTCCACTTTTTATCTTTTTTGTGAAAAGTTAGCACTATACATGAAGAGAGAAATGTGCAACCTCTGCACAGAGCCTGAGATGCAATAGATAAATGGAATCAACTAACATTTTGGTAACAATAGTAATGTTATTAAAAATGACACCAAAATGTTAAATATTTCAATATGGACATAGCCTGACCATTGCTACAGCCAGGGTGAATTTCAAACTTGGTACCTAGTCAGTCACACAAAAAAACCTCTAAAAGCTTCAGAATGCAAAAGATAGCAATTTAAAGGATCCTTTGAACTTTTAGACAAATCCACAACTTTTTTTTCACACCAGTAGTCCTCTTGAACGTATTATCCCCAGAGCAAAATTATCTCTGTACTTGAAGCATTGTGCTCTTAATGTTCAAACTTTAAAAAACTCTTTCAGAAAAGTGAGAAAATGAAATCTGGCCATTAGGGTGCCCATACTGAACACATCCAATTCAAGATTACAAGTCCTCAACAACATCAGAAACAGTTCACCATTCACAGAATTATGACAATTCAGAAAGCATTGCTTAGTCCTAACACATTGTTCCTACTCATGAAGCTTTCATATCAGCTCTGTTAAAGATAAATATTAGTATTTACTAACCTACAATGGTAGATCCCTAAGGCCCAGTTGGTAAACACTCAGCTCATGAGATGGTGGGTGGAAAAACAGTTCTTCCTTACCCCAACAGAAACTTATTTCTTTTGGTCATTGATGAGTCAGAAATTTCATTTTGCAACATATATAACAATATCTACGCTAGAAATATTCAGGAGCCTGAGTCAAAAGAACAGCACGAAAGTTTAGACTGTGCCTTCTAGGAGAAGGGCACAATGGAGCAGAGGGTTTAAAAGCCCATATTTTTTGACTTAGCTTTAAGTGCATTACTACATAGTCAAATCAGAAATTCCACATACAGTTGGCCATCCATGCTCACAGACATAGCTGGCATCATGAATCTCCAGTTTTGTTATAGGACGATATTACCATTCTAGGGCTTCTTCTGCCATCAGATTCTTCTTACAGTAAATATGGTTCTATCCTTCGTGTCCAGTGAGATAATAAATGCCTCCTTCTTTTAAACAACATCTGTTGTGACTGTGGCATTCAGCTCAGTTGAAGGGGAGTAATGATTCACCACATTATTGAATATCTAGATACAACATGGCAACATCTTCAGTGAAAAGCTTTGACACTCTAGCAGATAGACTGAGGTAGCCACAAGAAAAATGAAGAGTATTTGAAGAGTCAAGATAAGGGATCAAGATATAAAAAACCCCCAAGAGATTCAGGATCAGAGACATGCAATACTCTCAAAAATGTTAGCACAAAAATATTCCTTTTAAAATACTCATCCAAGAAAGCTCTAACAGGATCAGGCTTTTATAGTTCATGCTGTCTGTCTGTTTCTAAAATCATTGTGATTGTGGATTCATGTATTACTGTCATGGCAGTGACAGAGAACAGATCTGTTTAAAGTGTGCTTTACCAAGGCCTGTCAACATTTGAACTAGAAGAGTGATAGATTTGACAGGTTTGGGAGATACGGTTTCCTGCCACTACCCGGGAGGGCTGACACCGGCAGCAGAAATAGGCCAGGCCCAAGTACTGAGGTTTTCACCAAGCCTTGCTGCTGGCCAGGCACTCTGAGGTTGCATAACTAAGGGCAGGAAAATAATTAATGTTTAATGTGTAAATCAATCCCAGTGGAGAGCAGTTGTTATCTGCAGAGTGGGAAAGCACAGAGTGAGGTGGAATGACGCACAGGATGGTAGTGCCTATGACAATGCCACGGAATTGGTGGAGACAAGACAAGGAGTATGAAGGCTGTGCAAGTTTTATCTTTGCTACTAGATGCACTACTGTGAAATAAGGATGAATAGCAGCAGGAAATTCTGCACAAATGGTGATAACTTTGTAGAATTTAGGTTTAAATTTTAGGTTTTTTTTTTTTTTCTCTCACATCAAATATAGAAAGTCAGCTGGTCTGAAACCAGAAAAAAAGAATCTCCCAGTCCGATTCCTTGCACAAGAATTGAAGCATGAATACTTGCATCTAAAGAACATCCACAAAAGTAAAGTTGTTACAATGTACTGGTTGCCTGCAGTTCTGGGTCCTTTGACAAATTTGATCTCTGAGTTGTGAGGCTCTCTAAAGGCATGCAGCCCCTCCTGTTGCCATCTTTTACAGCTGGAATACATTCTGCTATATAGAACTCAGTCTTCCTTTCCTCCCTGGTACCTTGAAGACACATCTCAGAACCACGCCTGTTTGAGCAATGTGCAAAGCCTTTCACTCCCAAAAATGTGGAAAGGCCCAAATAAAGCCTATGCCGCATGTTTGTCTTGCATCTATCCCTTTCCTCAGCAGCTATAAAACCACTGTGCTCATCCTTTGCACCCAGAGGGTACGTGGTGCCAGGGATGCCGAGTACAGGACAGCTTTTCCCCTGCCCACTGTTCCTCATCTCCCTTTGCTCCAAAGCTTTGTTCCTCCAGACTCAGCGCAGCTGTCTGGCACACTCGGTCTCCCTCCTTCAGACCTTGCACTCCCCAAGATGTTCCTTATTTTCCCAAGTAACCTCACTGCACCTTCACTGTCTCTGACAGGTTTTTCTCTCTCCAGGTCCTGGATCAGTCAACTTTGATCCCTTAGTGTGGTCTCATCTTACTAAATTGCTTTACTCAAATTTCTGTAAGGTCATAGCTCTTGCATTGCTGTATTCCATATATGCACATGTGTCTTTCCAAACTCTCTTTATCTTCAAGCAATACCAGATCTTGTCTTATCCCATATCACTCGCTCTTATCTTACCTCACCTCCACACAAACTCAGTCGGATTGCTGCCCGGAACAGTGAGAAGCAGCCACTGCTTCACTCTACCCCTGCTCAGAGGGGCTGCCACTCGTCTGCCAAGGCAAACACCTCAGAGAGGGCTCTGCCTGGCTCTAGCCCCTTCACTCAGCATTGCTTTCATTACCACGGCTCTTTCTCCTCCCACACCCCATTGCAGAGCCCTCTCTCCACACCAGTAGATGCAGCGCAGTGTGGCATCAGGCTTGCAGCCCCTCACTGATAAGCAGATGGAGCTTCAGTCTAAACAGTTCTTCCATTGCAGCATCATGCTGAGTAACTGAAGCAAGCGTTAGCCAATGCCACGGCAAGAGAACAGGATCCATTTTTCAGAACAGTGAGTGAGAACTGATTTTTTTTCCCCCACTCCTTTAAGGGGTTCTGCACTTAAAACAAAGAAAATGTAGGGAGGGTTTATAAGGGAAATGAAAATGAGCAATATCCTCGTAGTTAATTATATACATCCAAACTTACTTAGTCTTTTGTTTGTTGTTGTTGTTGTTGTTGTTGTTTAATCTATATAATAGATGTACACCAACCTGGTTTTGCAAATGACCAGATACCTTGGGAGTGATGAAATTTAAGCTGAATTTCTTGTAATGCAATTTAAGGTGTGCTAGAGCCATTGGAAAAGGTATTAAAAACATTTCTCAGGACTCTAGCACCTATGAAGCAGTTCAGTTACGCAGCAGAGTGCTTTATCTTCCTTCTCCAAGCTTGAGAGATAAGATTAAAACATGGGTACCATTATTGCAGAAACCACCTTTGCATCAAGAAATCTAATGAACAGTATGTGTCAGTGTGTGATGTTATTCAACTCATCTGCAGCTCACACTCAATTAATTCACCTTCTCAGCACTTTCCTAACAGTATTGGGCAGTAAAATGGCACCTGAGTTTCTTGTCTTCAGGTTGGCAAGAAAAAGGGCCAGAAAACCTATTCTTTTACTCTCTTCATTGAGGAGATGAAGAAAGATGAGTCTCTTGGGAGGAAGGGGGGAAGTCAATTAAGAAAGTGTTTAATTTTGCCACACATAAGTCTGTCTATACAATCCTTAGAGCAGGTTTGCTTCTAGCAAAAGAAACCTCGATGGATTCTTATGCAACCTCATCAAAACAGACAGAAGGATATTGGGAATTGCGTCACTGCTTCCCCATGCTATGCTTGATGACAAGAGAAAGATGAGCTTGCTTTCTCCTCAGAGAGAATGACCACAGTGTTCAATAGTTTCAAAATCTTGATACCTGTTATTCTTGTCCTGGTAACCACCACTTCCTAGTGCTCCTGCAACATGGAAATTAAGATGTCCTGCCTCATTACTGCTTTTGGAGGAAATGAGGCCAAGTCACTGAACATAGGCTCAGTAAAGGTTGTTTTAGGATAGCTGAAGAGACAGTCAAGTATAAAAGAGATGAGATTATGGGGATTTATGAGCAGCATTGACAAAAACCGCAGCAGGAAGGAATCAGTGAAGAGATTATTGGTAGGGCCTAGGGAGACCTACTGTAGTCAGGTATCAGACTAGAGAGGAGAAACTGTAAAAATATCTAAACCCAAAGATGTAAGAAAAATACATCATTTCCTCTCTAAAACTGTATCTTGTTGAGTAACTTATCTCAGGTAGCATTCCCAAACAGTTTAGGGGGACTGGCTGTGTTTGACATTTTGATTTCATAGCAGTGTTCATATTTTGTGAAAGAACACATTTTTTTCTGTACATCTTTGCTACAACTGCCTTTGCTGATTTTTCTAAGAACTCAACAGACCAGGTGTCAATCATATCTTCTAGTACTAAGTACTGTATAGCAGACTCTTTTTTCTTGTTTTGGTTTTTATTTTGGTTCTCTTCTTATTTTCCTTTAAGTATTTCCAGACTCCAGAGTGGGACTCTAAACCTTTAGGAAATATCCTGAGCAAGGGGCTATAAAAACAACTGATGGTGTACCACAATGTTCATTTCTGTAGTTCTTGTCCAGCAAATACTTTTACTACTACAATAGATTGGGATTTTTAGTTTTGTTTTTCAGCAAGCAGGATATACAGATCATGAATTTGGAAAAAGGAGCATCAAATGTTTTTTATTTCCTTTATGATGGCTATGTATAATAGCCATGACTACGGAGGATCAAATAGTTGCCAGTTACAGTTGCTGATTCAGCTCATGTGGTTTTATTTTCATAGATAATGTTTTATTTTCATAGGTAGTTTATGAACATATGCTGAAGTCTATTATACATTCACAGTTTTTAAGCATTTGCAGGTTTTTTTGGGGGAAAAGAGGAGACTGGGTCAAAATTGTAGCAGGAAGGAAATAGTGAGGGGATGATTAGTATAGAGACAAGCTGGGGAGGAAAAAAAGAGGGCAGGCATTTCAGCTGAGCAAATGTTGTGATCTAGTGACCAGAGTGCCGCCCAAGAGCCAGTGCTGGCAAATGCCAGGAGAAACAAAGGGCTGGGGACACAATGGGCTGAGATGGAGCTGCCTGGAACTGCTGCTGCTCCCAGGGGAGCTGCCCTGCCGGGGCTGGGAGGGTTTGTGTTCTGCTCTCTGTGCGCTCCCCTGCAACACTTCACTGCTGCAGAGTGACACCTGCTCAACAGAAACTCCTCTGCCCAGATCTCTTGGACAGCACTACCCCATGATAAAATGTGAAAAACTGCCAATAACTTCCAAGTGGGTTTTTTTCCAGACAAGGATTAATCAGCCATATAATTATAATAATTAAAATAGCAAATTGAACTTGGAGACTGTTTATAAAAGTTGGAAAAATACACACTGGTTTTGGTCGATCTTTAGAATTTGGAAATTAATGCACAGATTTAACATTTTTTATAGAAATAGGTTTCTGATATAGCTAAATGTTAGGGAGAAAGTTCTGTCATGGCTAGCACTTTTCTACAAGAAAAAAATTTGACAGATTTAACCATTTCAGTAAAAAAATTTACAACAGATAATAACATCTACTAGAGGACGGTGCACAAATAAAGTGAAGAAAGGTATGATAGTTTTCTTTAAGAGAGAGTTCTATCATATTTTTGAGACAAAATATTGACTGTATAGAAAGAAATTGTCTTTGTAAAGATTAATTATCCTGAATATTCTTGGGAACTTATTTCTTCACATAGATACGGACTAGAGGGAGGAGAACTAGGCAATGAATAACAAAAACCCCAAAACCTGTATGAAGTAGATGCCTGAGTAAATTCAGTAACATTTAGATACTATACAATGAGTATTTGCTTTAAGGAAATAGCAAAATAGGTATGGCCCATGAAAATTTCCTATGTTCCTCTTCTGTAACACAGAAAAATATCAGATTTTGTATATCCCTGCTCATACTGCAAGAGGGGATTCTGTGAGCTGTAGGAGCAGAGAAAGGAAAAAGAATGAACATGGCTTCCTGTTACAAATCACACCTCCCTCTTTGCCCTGGACACAGGTAAGGAGCTCCTCTATTTACTGAATACTTGTGTGATGTATGTCCACTCGCTGTCCCGCAGAGCCCGACATGGAATTAGCACAGAGCTCACGTCTAGATGTCTCTGGCACCCCTCAGCAGTCTCCCTCCTCCTGTGACATGTCCTGCCTGACCCGTCACTCAGGCCAGCCTGAAGGGCAGTGGGGGCATGGCACTGCTCACCTGTCACATGCTGCCAGGTATTCACGTCGGCGGGCCAAGACGACTTTCCCGGGAGCAGCGCAGGCTGCAGGAGTGCAGCTGCAGGAGTGCAGCTGTGCCCCCAGCGTGCCCGGCCTGGGCAGTCAGGTGCAGCCAGCTGCATCCCAGCTGTGCATGCATGGGGAGCCACGCAGCTGGAGCACAGCCAGCGGCAGCTGGGAAGCTGCATCACCACAGCAGCACAAGGCTGAAGCAGAGATGGCACGAGCATGGCAGAGCTGCCCATGGGCATGTGGTTGATCCAGCTGGCTGAGTGTGCTCCTGGGCCTGGAAACGGCCAAATGGCTGCGTGCCCCGCTGAATCAGGGACACAGTTTGGGCTCTTTTGTCTTAAAAAACCTTTGGAGTTCAGAACAACTGCTTTAAGGCAACCAATGGCACCCAGGCATAAAGCAATAAACACCTATGACAGGAATAATTATAATGGTATGAAAAACCCAGAAAGAAGGAGGAAAAAAAAAAAAAAAGCCAAAGTGATCATCATCTTAGGGAAATACACATTTAGCAAGTAAATAATAGGGGTTTCTGAAAGTCTCAAATAATTAACACAAACCCAAACCCTCTGGTGCTCATTCTCAGGAGAGACATTTGAGACAGATGCACCCAAGAGAATGCAACTGATGAAAAGGAAAATATTCCAATCTCCTGGCTAAACAATATGCTTTGTGTAGATTTTTATTAAGTGTTTTAAACACAAAATTAAATTGAATTGATAATTGTTGCACGATGATCAGATACCAAGGTGATAAGAACATTTTAAACATCATAACTCCAGAAATTTCAAAATTAATGTCAGTGGACCACATTTAACAGAAGTATTATCCTCATTACTATTAACAGCAATGTCCAATAGCCATGCTGCAGCTCTGGAAATACTTTCAGAAGTAGCAACATGAACCTGAACTCAAAGGGAATGTTCACATGAGCCACACACATCATTTTATAACTGTAAAGATGAAGGGCTATACACTGCTGTGCTTTTGTTCTAAAGATTCCAAGGAATTAAAATCAAAGAAGGTTTTCTGGGCTTTTAACCTTTTTTACCCTTTTCCTTGTTCTGTTCATATTTTCTAACAAGAACTGTACTCATCTTTCACAGCACCACATTTATACCTGATCTTGAGTCACAAACCTACCATGAACTCCAGCCACCTCCAGAGTGAAGGGTGACAAGAAGGAACTACAGCTCAGACTAAGAAGTGAAGCATATCTTATTTCATGGAGGCTACATGGGAATGCTACAACATGATCACTTTTTTATCCAGCAGCCTGAATTAATGTAGTGTCAGCACTAACTACAACAAATCCTCTCCTGTAGGCTTTTCTCACATCTTGCTCCACTATACATAGGACAAACAAACTAAAACTTGCATTATTAATTGCACAGACAATAACTTAAAAGCAATTACACCTTAAGATCTTAAATGTCTTTTCCAACCTAAAGGATTCACTTGGATCCAACTGGTGCAGTTTTTCCTTCTGAAAAGGCTGTGATAGAAGACTCTTCATTTACCTGTGCAACCAGCAGGCAAAGCTGACTGGGCTGGCTGGTGTCTCTGGGGTCACCCTCAGCCCACAGCTGCTCTCAGCAGCTCCTCTCTCTCAAGGTATAGCAACCACAGATGCAGCCCAGAATCTGGATTACAGCTCTTCAATGCAATTTAAAATTACTTTTAAATTTAACCATTTGCTACACTCACTGCACTAGTTCACATCTCACTGGCTGCCTTGAAATTTGCTCACGCAATTTCCTGACAGCCTTGTGCCAGGCTGGAGGAGAGCTGGAAGAGCCCCAGGCCTTGGCTTCACCTGCTTCAGTGCTGCTACACGGCAGACTGCCCCAGAGAAAGCATTTTGGAGCATGACACCCACATTTCATCAGAGCTCCACTCCCTAACAATATGTAGATGATACATATCATTATGTTAAAAAACAATTACAGCTACTCATTTATTTTCTGGAAGCCAGAGCACAACTGCATCTTGAAAGAATAAAATCTACCAGGAAACAATCATCCACCCAAATTGAACTTCAAATGCAAACTCTGCTCTCACAGAAGTCTGTTGGGAATTTTGGCACTTGTTTCTCCAACAAGATCAGGCTGCCTGCTCGAATTTCCCAAGTCCCAGAACTCTACATTATGTCATTATTATATTTTTCAAGAGCCTGAGAAATGTGCTAGGCATCTCCCCATACAGATAAAAGGCCATAATCTTGAAAAAACATGGAAGGCTTATCCCGCCTGTACACTGCCTTGTAGATAGTTTTGGAACTAAGCAGGTGTCTCATATCAAACTCATGCATGAAGTCAAAATATCCTACCCTGCCCTAGTTCTTATATTTATATTTCCTTACAGACGTGTAGTCAGTTCCCTTTTGAAGCATACTCCCTTGCAGTAGAACAATTTATGTATTTACACATGCAAATAAGATCCTGAAGGCTGTGATAGGTTATCTCTAATTTTAGGGATTTTTTTTGAATTGTTTGCCAAGAAGTTGTAAGTACCACATGTGATACGGCAGGTACTAATGGACTGGAACTATATTATTGCAGTGAATGGCAGAGTAAAAAATTATATAAAACATGAATAAATACTGGGGCATTTGTCAGTACTTCCCTAACACTACAGCAAATTTCAATATTTTCTTCTACAATTTTCTAACATAATTTTCAGTCTGCCATGAATATGTGTGTATAAACTGAGTACATAAACAATTTAATACATTATGTCTACAGCAGCTAAACAGTCTGTGCAAACTACTGCCACGTCCTGAAACAAAAACCAGATTGTTTTGTATCTGAAAAATACTGAATGTAAGCTTTAAAATTGCAGGCATACTTTAAACAAAGACAATAAATAACTAGACAGACAGTAGCCATGTATAAAAGTACTGCTGGCATGACATCTTCACATGTCAGAACATTAAATATCTCAATATCCCTGTTTGAGAAATATCATCCTCCTACCAGAAATGAGTAGAGGAACATTTTGTTCCTCTTGGGGAACTGTAGAACCTTATCAGGGCCTGGCCTCAGCTCTGGAGTTAAAACTGCTGCTGCTTCAGGGGTAAGGATTGGTTTTTGGAGCTCCTGGAAAAGCCAGAGGACAGCCTCACCAGGGGCCAACATTGCACCAGGCTTACTTGACCTCTTTCCACGTGCAAAAAAAGGCCATGGTCTGTCGAATGACAGACTGTACAAGCCCAACTGCTTTGGAACATTTAAAGGCTGGCCGATGTTCTTGGACTGCGCTGATTCATCCCAGCTATAAGATGTTCACCACAGTGGTGATTTATTCTGATCACAGCTGATCCCTGCTAAAAATGTCTGAAGTTTGGGAGATGTGAGGCCTTGCCACTATACTTACCTGCTTTATCAATAGCTCAAGTTCTTCTAAATCAATTTTTACTTTGGTGTTTTTTTGGTTTGGTTGTTTTTTTTTTTTTTTTCCTGTATTTCACCCCATGCTGTGCTGGGAATTGGTTGAATTATATGCTTAACAAAAAAAAAAATTAAGATTGGTTATACAAAAACATCTAGAGGCAAAATGCAAAATTTTCAAAGTCATCATTAAAATCCTCCTTTTTTTCTTTCTTTTAAATATTAGCAGTCTAACACATGGTCCCTGTCAAGCAATACAAGGAGAAGAAAATTCAGAAAATTCATAGTTTTCAATCTTTGAGATGCATTTGCATACAAAGTGTATCTTTAAGGGAAAATAACTTGGCAGTGTCAGTGGCTGACACAATAGAAGCTTATCACACTTTTTCTCACATCTAAAAACATTGCCAAGCACTTTAGAATTTAACAGTATTTAACATTTATGAAACAAAGGCAAAAGTTTAAAATGCTTGGTATACCTAGTTCCCTTGAGTTGTGATATTTTCCCTTAATTTCATGATTTTTTTATCTGAGAGAAATGAAAATACATCATGTGAACTGCGACGCCTGCAAGTACTGGGGCATAAGGTAGATATTTCCCTAAGAAGTTAGTGTCATTGTTTGTTAAGTACCTGTTTCTGGAACCACAAACATTCCATCAGTTTTCCTTCTCCAGTGAAAACAATGATTTTGTGACCAGCAAGATTGTATTGAGAACTCCAAAACACTGATAGGCTTTTTATCTCATATTCAAAAGAAAAAAAAAAANAAAATAAAGATTTCTTTTAATTTACATTTGACCTGTCATGTCCGTTTAAAATTGTGATACCAATCAATGCAGGAGCTGGAATTGATGGGGTTTTCCGGCTTTTGTTAAAAGACAAAAAAACCCCCCAATGTACTGGCTTATGTAAAAAAAACCCTAAAAAAAACCCCCAAAACAACAACAACAACAACAACAACAACATAAAACCTTCTAAGTTTCCCTAATGAATATATTTGCAAAACTATGAATTCTAACTTCTAACTTAAACTTGATATTTTTTTTATCCTGAGGGAGAAACGATTTGCCAAATCCTACTTGTTTATAGTGCTTTTCTGATTTTAGGTCAGTATTCTTATTGGAGTTCTGTCTAGTACACAGGCAGATCAATAAACTTTACGGGCCAAATTTGGATTAACAAAACCAGGTACAACTCTGCTAAAGTTAAATGGATTGTCCCTGCTTACATCAGTGATAAAACTGGCTTTTTATGTTGTATTTAAAAAAAAAAAAAAAAGCCCAACCAAAGGCTAAATATTCAATTTCTGAACAAAGAGGAGTCATTCCCAGGAAGACTCAACACCTTTTACAGTCAACAGTGATCATATGTATACAGTCATATGTATAAGATTTAAAAAAGCAAATTTTCTTTTCTAAGTTTCAAATACCATACTTGATTATTAATGTTATCATTCTTCTTCTAAGGAAAACAACTAAATCCTCTTGGTTATTTTTCACTCTATTACAGATATATCAGAAATCAACACCTTGTACTTAATTTTTGCTTTGAAAACACTACTAAGGAATTAATTATTTCTTTATTCTTACTTATAATTTTGAAATAATGGCTTGGATGATATTCATATTAATATATAATAAATAATAAAAAATAAAGATTTCTTTTAATTTACATTTGACCTGTCATGTCCGTTTAAAATTGTGATACCAATCAATGCAGGAGCTGGAATTGATGGGGATTTCCGGCTTTTGTTAAAAGACAAAAAAAACCCCCCAGTGTACTGGCTTATGTAAAAAAAACCCTAAAAAAAACCCCAAAACAACAACAANGTGCTTTTCTGATTTTAGGTCAGTATTCTTATTGGAGTTCTGTGTAGTACACAGGCAGATCAATAAACTTTATGGGCCAAATTTGGATTAACAAAACCAGGTACAACTCTGCTAAAGTTAAATGGATTGTCCCTGCTTACATCAGTGATAAAACTGGCTTTTTATGTTGTATTTAAAAAAAAAAACCAGAAACACTGGCAAAGGTTTAAATTTGCCATGCTTCAGACACACTTTATCTTAAAACATCTACTTTTGGTTTTTAATTGTAGTGGTGTTCTGTAAAGAAACACGACCTTACAGGGCATTTTCAGGAATAGAACAGTCTATATATTAAAAGGCAGCAAATGATTCATAACTGCTTAGCGGTCAGGCCTGTGGGGCCATGCTTCCCATGTGAAATTTTTTTCTGCATTGCAAACTCTTACATTAAATTGTGATAAATGAAGAGCGGAGGCTATTCATACAAATCAATGACTTTAGTGTATGTGTCATTAGCCTGAGAGATGCAGGCAGCGGTCACTACTATAAATCATGTGATGATCTGCTGTCTGCGACTCGATGCAAGCAAGCAGATGCATTAGGAAGGTTAAAGAATGAAATTAATCTGTGCATTTCCCTTTCTTTCTTTTTTTTTTTTTTTCCCCCTTTAGTCACCTGGTCATACAGAAAGAATTAAAATCACATGATCCAAAGTTAAACTAGCTACAGAAGAGTAAGTTGGCTAAGTTAGATGTCACCTTTCAACTTAAAGTTAATTAAATATTAATAGGATTAATTTATTCATCATTACATGGAAAGTAAAATATATAGAATAGGTAAAATCCACCAGTGCTCCTCACACAGGAGTTGATGATATTAATTGCTTTTAATGCAGACTGTGGCACAAGATCACGAGTAAGAGATCAAGCACACTGCAAAATGTGCTCTGATACTTTTAAGTACAGCATATTTCTTCCTACACATTTTATAAATCCAGTGTTTAGTAACCCATGGCCATGCTCTTCATACCAGTAACTTGGAGTGGGTTATGAATATGAGTCAGGTTGAATGTATTACTGATGATGGAATACATTCCCAGATATCTGTGACTGGAAGTGTTAATGGTGAGAGTGTGCAAAAGGGGTCAGGGACAGTAAAAAGAGATATGGACAATATAATTTTAAAACTGGAATTAATGAATTTGGGAAGCCCATATTTGATATAAATGTTAGGCCAAAGCCTTCAGTCTTTACTCAATACTTATTCAGGCAAAACACCCCCTGACTTCAGTGACAGATTTCCTGGGATGAGGACTAAATATGCCCCAGGAGTCAGATTGCCCCATTCTTTTCTACAGAAGCAGGAATTGGGAAGATCACGCAGGAATCTGAGCTACTCCTGCATCTGTGGGGGATGATGCACATCTCTTTCTCCCGGCTCCACCAGTTCCCCTGTGCAGTTTAACACCACTTAGCAAGGAAGGAACAGGTGATATGTTACAGAGCAGAGGCTCTGAGCAGAGTCACGCCCAGGACTGAACACTCCACATGCTTCTGTGCAGGGCTCAGGAGGGACTCCAGGATTTGGCCTCTTATAACCTGAGATGCCTTAGGATTTTAGCTTCCTTATTTTTTAAATCTCTTACTTCTTTAGGATGTAAGTCTAATCTCCATAGAAAGTGCTAGTTACTGTCTTCACATTTTGGTCAGACAAAACAATCCCTCTAGGCCTGAAACTCAAGGACACCCTACAGCCTCAGGTCCAAAAAGTATAAACAAAGTGAACTGGGGAGAGCAAACTGGGGGTATGTGACTCCATTACCTGAAGCTGTAATTAGAGGATTAACCCCTGATATGTAAATGCACAAAACTTATAATTATCTGAAAAACTCGTGACCATCATCCATTTTAGGTGTAGCCCATTGGAGAGGCTTCATCTGTCCTTAATGTACCTGAAGGCATTTCATTAAATATATCCACTTTTATTTTCTTAGTTCTGTCTGGCCTCTGTTTTTAGGTAAGCCCAAAAAGGGCATCACCTGCCCAGTCTGTAGTAAGGAATCCTGAAAAGGGTTTGAAGACTCTGCTTTGAGCCAGCAGCTGACTCTGGGCACAGTCAAGTATGAAAGCAAATTAATGGTAGAAGGGGCTGCATTTCAAAGGTGCTTGAAGCAGCCCATGGGCATAAAATAGAGCAGAACACCTTTGTGCTTATGAAGGGCACTATAAATCAATAAAGTATAAGTTAGCCTGGACAGTGATAAGATAAGTATTGCATGTGCTTAATTCACTTAGCTATCCTTCCGAAAAAGATAATACATTCAATGTAGACATATTTCAATTGAATTGATAGTAGATCTGGATTGAGCAAGCCTAGAGTCTGAATTACCTTTATCCATCCCAGCAAGAGTAAGGATGAACTTGCAAGCAAAATCAATGTCAGAAAGGTCTTACTGGCTCTTACAACAGCATACCTACTATCACTTATACTGAAATCTACAGAAATTATTAATAACTATTACAAATACACATCCATCCTACTAGTGTGCAAACTTACAGCGGGTTAAGAACCAATGACATCAATTTAGATTACTAAATCCTTCAAACACAAGTAAAAAACCAACAAAATCTGTTTTATATAATTGCTCAAAACCTACAGAAATTATTATTTACTAAAGTTGCTGAATTAGGGTTGGAAAGAACTGCAGGCAGTGGATATCAAATTACTCTGAGTTGATTCCCCCAGTAAAGCCAGTCTCTTGTGTGTTGTCCCACTGTCACTTAATTATCACATTGACTTCATATGTATTTATTTATATTTGGTACCATTAAGTTTAGGGCACACATCATACGCATATTTTATTTTCCCCACCAGCACTTGGTTCTCCAGTTGATCCCATCTAGTCATCAGAACTGTTATTTTATACCTAGAGCAGTGAATGAAATCTAATGTAAATAGCATGGAGAAATTTTGTTCTGGGATCATTTAAATATCCTAAACTCCGTATTGTTGCAGCTCAGCTTCTACCAGCTGCCTAATCTGGGGCTGATCATACTTTCTTTGGAGAGGCTGGCCTACAATGAAGGCTGCAGAACTTCATTAGAAGCATTTCTTTCTTTCCCAGAGCAAATTCAGTGATTTTAGGAATTCATAACATATTTGCTGCTGAATTTCCTGTAAAGTTCTGCTTCTGCCCATTCCTGATGCAAGGAAGAGCTGTATTTTAAACCCAAGTGAAGGGAGCCACAATGTAAAACAAGATATGGCTGCCCATTTTAAAATGCAAGTGAATTTTTCAAAATTTTTACTATAATTGCTTTTTAGAAAGCAGAAGAGAGTCCTGAAAAAGTTTGGTAGAAACTTGTACAAGTCACTCTTCATGCCATCTGAATATGAGATAGAAAATTTAAAATATTTTGTGGATGAAAATGCTGCTTCCTTTTGGAGCAAATCCATGCTTCCTCTTCAATGACTAATTCCTGATTTTTATATCACACATCACTTTTGAGTAAATGCCAAAAAAAGAGGCAAAGGCTCTTTGCAGTCAGTTGGTAGTTTTATAACGTAGGTTTAAATAGCAGGTCGCCAGGAAACCTGGGTATAATTTTTAAGTGTTACATTAATAAAATAAAACATTTCTTACAAAATCAGCTACTTTCCTGGAATGCTTCATGCCATACCCAGTTTATTTGCCTGTTTTAGGGACAGCTGGGGACTGTACATCACATTGCATGACTAAGTGGGGCTCCTTTCACAACCATGGCATGGTGCCTCTGTATTTCCCCAGCACAGCTCTTTCTTTCCCGGTCCTGCCTCACACTGGACTCCCTCAGGCTGGGTGCTGAGTGCTCTCCTTTCCAGTTTCCAAGTGAAGGCACCCCAGAGCTCCCAGGATGAGCCCAGCTCCCTACACGTGGCCCGGAGCTCCTGGGCCCTCCCGTGAGCAGCAGGGCTGCGTATGCAGGGTAGGAGGCAGAGCCAAGCCCTTAACCAGCAATTACAGCTCCCTTAAGCTACAAGGACCCTTCTCAGCGCCCGAAGGACAAGAACTTGTTGATGTCCCTTTCCGCTGGCTGGGTCTGAAGCTGATGTGCAGGTGCTGGCACTGCTAAACAAAGGTTTCAGTAGCAGGTCACATCCAGAACCTGCACGGCTGCATGAGGAGGGCAAGGCAGAGCCCTGGGCTTGCTCTATCTCCAAATTACACAAAGGACTAAAACACAGGGTCGTGGATAAAAGTGAATAAATGTTTCTAAATTCTTATCTTAAACATACTTAAGCTTAAAGCTATTTAATTGAGGATTTAAAAGCATGTATGCTTTCTGAAGCTGGGGCTACCTGCTTCATTCTCTTGCTCTTATTTTTGCTTTTATCCTTTTAGTCTTGAAGAAGCCTAATTAGAAGCTTGAACAGGGCTCTCTCTCCCTGCCCTTAAATCAGTAATTGGCTTCAGTGCAGAGACTGTCAGGAAATTAACACATCACAACATGACAGCTGTTAATTTTTTCTCCTTATTTGTCATATGAATCACTGCTGATTTGCCAGAGTGCATAACAAATTAGTGGTCTGTAATCAGCGGCCTCTCTCCTGTGTGCAGCACCTACTTGTTTTTTCCCCTTTTCTCCTGAAGTCCATTACTTCACTGCTTCAGCAGGAATGACTGTTGCTAGGTGTGTCATTGTCAATAAATCAGAATAAGCAGATGCTAAAAGCGCAAGAAGCTCTTTAAACTTTGATGAAGGCTTTTAGTTACATTTTTAAACTTACACTTGGAACTGGATTTTTTTTTTTTTTAATTGTCACTCCCTGGCATAATATACTGTCAAGTCTTCGGATATCATCTAAAGCTTTGTATCCTTCACAATGTAGAGCTGAAAATATGATTTGCACAAATTAAAAGAAGATATTTTCCTGAAGACAATTTTTACAATGGTAAGGCCTGCTGTGGCCCCCACGTCAATAAATAACGAGACACAATGCACAGTGAGATTTTCCTGTTGCCTTGAGATATATTTACTGTATTTTTGTATAATAAACTCTATTTAATATGAGTCAGCGTGCTCCACACACCGATAGAACTATATGTAGAAAAAAAGCCTCAAGTGCAAATATAAGCCACAAAATTTGAGGAAAAAATGAGTTAAATTCTATCCTCTCAGTGGTGTAATTAAATCTGAGTAATTTTGGCCACCTTTTTTGGTCTAATTTTAGAAATGATGATGTATATGAAGAAGGCCATGGGAACAATACGCAATACTGTGCAAAAGCTGGAACACTTCTACCTGTATCTCTGAGCTGTGCTGAGAATGTTGTTCAAATGACAGTTTAAGAGGTCTGCAACGGGCTCATGTTCTCCTAAAATTGGAAATGTTTAGGAAATATGAACTGGAAAGATTGAAACCTAAATTACCTGATGCGTATTACTAAACTGAAAGGACCCATTATGTATTCAGTTTCTTGTGTCTCAGACAAATTAAAATAAAAACAAGAATGTGATACATTTCTTTAGCAAAAGGAACAAGTACAGACTATGTTTCCTAATTTGTATTGAAACATTCTTAGAGCATAAGTACTTTATAAATTCTTTTAGTGTCCATAAAATATTTTGTTTTCCTTTCACCTAACCTGAATAAACCATTAAAACTCCAGAACAATGGAATACAGGGAAACCTAAACTCTGAAGTGAGATGCTGCACAACCCTTTGTATACATCACACCTTTTTCTCAAGACTCAAGCACTCCATCTTCTCCTCCAGAAAGACATGGGGAGAAAAAGAAAAGTATTCCAAGCTTGCCATGGCACCTGAAGGCTGGGCANTATACATATATACTATATGTATGGTATGTATAAAGTGTTATTTAAATGGTTACTTTCATGGCAATTATTATTTTTAAAATCTAAGGACTTGAATTATTTATCAGTATTACATGTATTTTCTGCTATGATCTGTTATATAAAGCAATGAAGGTTTAACTACTTGTAAAGTTAAAAAAACCCCCTTGATATTCACATTCTTAAATACAACTTTAGGGTTGTTTTTTTTTTAAATATAAATTTAAAGTTTTTTCTAGAAGAAAAAGCAAACCATGTCAGAAATTCTGTTTTGTTGTTCAGTCTTAATAAATATCTTCTGTGAGTACAATGTAAATTTTCCATTCACTCCGTTATGCCTCGCTTTAAAAACACAACCTTAATTTTTTATTTACATTACAGAATCAGTTACCCTGAAAAGACCTGAAATTAGCAATTACGAAGTGTGTGCAGTACAGGGCAACTCTCCCAGCCTTTTTGAAATGCCACTACAAAGTGAATCTCTATACTGAATAAAAGGAGTTCCTTGACCTGCTGTAGTACCAAGGCACACAGGGACTGTCTCAGGCATCCCGAAGTCTTTAATAGGGTGTCTGGAGCAGACAGCCTTTGTGCAGAAAGGTCACCACTGAACACTGTTTACTGAGACTATAAATTACTATTTTTTTAGCCTAACCAGATTCAAGGTGTCAAAAGCAGCACCAAAAAAATTGTGGTGAACTAATATGTGTTTCAGAATCCGGATTTTAAAAAAATCCTTCTCAATAACCATTGAGAAANTTTAAACTTACACTTGGAACTGGATTTTTTTTTTTTTTAATTGTCACTCCCTGGCATAATATACTGTCAAGTCTTCGGATATCATCTAAAGCTTTGTATCCTTCACAATGTAGAGCTGAAAATATGATTTGCAAAAATTAAAAGAAGATATTTTCCTGAAGACAATTTTTACAATGGTAAGGCCTGCTGTGGCCCCCACGTCAATAAATAACGAGACACAATGCACAGTGAGATTTTCCTGTTGCCTTGAGATATATTTACTGTATTTTTGTATAATAAACTCTATTTAATATGAGTCAGCGTGCTCCACACACCGATAGAACTATATGTAGAAAAAAAGCCTCAAGTGCAAATATAAGCCACAAAATTTGAGGAAAAAATGAGTTAAATTCTATCCTCTCAGTGGTGTAATTAAATCTGAGTAATTTTGGCCACCTTTTTTGGTCTAATTTTAGAAATGATGATGTATATGAAGAAGGCCATGGGAACAATACGCAATACTGTGCAAAAGCTGGAACACTTCTACCTGTATCTCTGAGCTGTGCTGAGAATGTTGTTCAAATGACAGTTTAAGAGGTCTGCAACGGGCTCATGTTCTCCTAAAATTGGAAATGTTTAGGAAATATGAACTGGAAAGATTGAAACCTAAATTACCTGATGCGTATTACTAAACTGAAAGGACCCATTATGTATTCAGTTTCTTGTGTCTCAGACAAATTAAAATAAAAACAAGAATGTGATACATTTCTTTAGCAAAAGGAACAAGTACAGACTATGTTTCCTAATTTGTATTGAAACATTCTTAGAGCATAAGTACTTTATAAATTCTTTTAGTGTCCATAAAATATTTTGTTTTCCTTTCACCTAACCTGAATAAACCACTAAAACTCCAGAACAATGGAACACAGGGAAACCTAAACTCTGAAGTGAGATGCTGCACAACCCTTTGTATACATCATACCTTTTTCTCAAGACTCAAGCACTCCATCTTCTCCTCCAGAAAGACATGGGGAGAAAAAGAAAAGTATTCCAAGCTTGCCATGGCACCTGAAGGCTGGGCATTGCTGAGGAAGTGCTGCTCATGGGACTGTGCTGGGAGCAAGGGCATCCTCACGCCAGAGGCAGGAGGGGATCCCAACCCTCTGAGGTCACTCCTGTGAGATGCTGGCCCTGAGCCAGCAGAGCACTTACACCTTACCTGCCTTGCTTTTAAGGTGAGCACGGACTGAAGTGTCTCAGACACAAAGTGCTCGGTGTCTTACAGGGCTCCATGCATACAGTTACGAGTGAGATTTATTTTGTGATTCACAGACATCACACAGTGCACTCCTACTCTGCCTCCATGGCTGTTAGTGCAATTCTCAATGAGCCTACTTGACAATGATAATTTTCCAAATGTCTTCGGAAGAATTTTCCTTGCAGTTAATAGGTGTTTTACATTTACATGTTTGTACAAATATGAAATTGTTGTTAAAATTTTGTATACAGTGTGTAAACCCATCGAAAATTTTGTATAAAGTGTATTAAATGGTTATGTATTTATAATATGTGTATACATATTATATATATATAGTATANAGAAGAAAAAGCAAACCATGTCAGAAATTCTGTTTTGTTGTTCAGTCTTAATAAATATCTTCTGTGAGTACAATGTAAATTTTCCATTCACTCCGTTATGCCTCGCTTTAAAAACACAACCTTAATTTTTTATTTACATTACAGAATCAGTTACCCTGAAAAGACCTGAAATTAGCAATTACGAAGTGTGTGCAGTACAGGGCAACTCTCCCAGCCTTTTTGAAATGCCACTACAAAGTGAATCTCTATACTGAATAAAAGGAGTTCCTTGACCTGCTGTAGTACCAAGGCACACAGGGACTGTCTCAGGCATCCCGAAGTCTTTAATAGGGTGTCTGGAGCAGACAGCCTTTGTGCAGAAAGGTCACCACTGAACACTGTTTACTGAGACTATAAATTACTATTTTTTTAGCCTAACCAGATTCGACGTGTCAAAAGCAGCACCAAAAAAATTGTGGTGAACTAATATGTGTTTCAGAATCCGGATTTTAAAAAAATCCTTCTCAATAACCATTGAGAAAAAGCCAGAAAAATCAACCAAGAGCAAAAACACAAAACCACAACAAAGCCAAGTCACAGAGAAACGCTGAACACTGAATTACCTACAGGTTTTCAAACTCCCTGTCACAAGGAAAATAATTGTACGACACCCAAGAAATGTTAGGTCACTGCGTAGATGAGCAGCACTCATTTGCTCATCTCACTGCTTTATCAGCACTTCTGGATGTACCACCTCCAAAATATGCCATCAGTAATTAAAATTCACAGCAGAGCATCAGTTGAGTCTGGTGAGAAAAGGGAAGGCTTGGCAGGTTACAGACAATGTTACAGCTGTTTTGTCTTTCTGGTAGGGGGTTCCCTATATTTAAGGGTGAGACCCTAACATTTCCATTATATCACCTGTGTTAGCAGCACTTGCTTAATTGGTGAAGAATTGTATGGCCAATGTTTATTTGTAATTCATACTGGCTGACCACTCTGTTGCTATTTAATAAATAAAAAGCAGGGGAAATTGAAGTATAGTAGACTTGGTATTTATTATTAAACTTCCTTCCTGTCCCCAAGATTTTGGGACCCTGTTATTAGAGGTCTCAAAATGACAAAATAGTGGATTTGCCAGCAACTATAAATACACCATAAACCAGCATGTACATTTAAATAAAGTGATGAGATGTTCTTAAGGGCAATTGACTGCAATTGGAAATTTTACTGGGAAGTCTCCAGTCAGCACTGTTTCCATTGTTATGAATCCTGAGAGAGATTCCTTCAAAAGTTCTGAAAATCTGCACGAGTTAAAAAAATACAAATAAATTTAGCAAAATATGCCCAAGCAAAAGGCTCAAAAGGAGGAATCTATCTCTAAGGGATTTTGAAAGGGAATAGAGAGGAATTATTTTCTATTAATACCCCACAATTCCGAGAGTCACACCAAAACACTAAAAAGAATCATTATGCTGATTTACTAAGACATAGAAACTTATATTCCAGCTCCCTGGGTATCCAGCACAAGGCCTTAAAGAAGCCTTAAGGAATACATGCAATTAGTTCTATGTTCCTTAGCCTTAATTTTTTCTCCTTTTCTACTCATTGTTACTAAAATTTCCACAATAGATATTTTCAATAACTTTTATGAAATAATATTTTAATGCTATTTTTCAGGTAATGTTTTTTAAAAGATGAGTGAGGAGGACTTGAGATATGATTTTAGGAATCCTTATTACACAGAAAAAGGAAAAGTCTTCCCACACTGATTCTTTGCATTTATATCAAAACTTGCTGTCCTAATGCCTAAAATATCTAGGTGTTTCACCCTTCTGGAAAAAGTGAGGGTCAGCAGTAAAGGCAGAAAAAAAAAGGGATTTAGCCCTTTGTTTGATTTTGCTCTTTAACAATATTTACCTTTTTTATTGAAGTTCTTTGATGGCCATGAGAAATACTGCCTGCAAATACAGAGAAATACTGCTGCCTAATACAGTGAATTAACATCAGTCTAATCTTATCGAGTGACTACTGGCAATTAGTACCAAGAGAACAAATTAGAAGCTGTTTTGTATATCAGATCATCACAACATTTCAAAACACCTTTTCTGTTTAACAAACATTTCTTCATCTCTTATGATAGGCTGGAATTTCTTTAATTACAACACCACTAATTTGTAAAAGTCGTACTGTCCATCTGGGGTCCTCCAACTATGGAAGAGTATTTGCAAAATTGTAGAACAGAATTAACACCTGTCAGAATACAAAAGGCTGGCTCAGACTTCAGTTAAAGCAATGATGAATATTTCTTTCTTTCTTTCTTTTTCTTTCTTTCTTTTTTCTTTCTATGTAGCTCTGAAATTGACGTCTAGATTATTTTCTAGAAGAAAGAGAGCTGTGATGTTTACATCTAGACCCAAAATTTCCTGGAAATGTATTTGTATGTATTTCATAAGACGTGAAACTGAAAGCAATATCCAGTAAGTACCTGCGTCCATTCTATCCCAGAAGGTAACTTTGAAACTGTGCAACAAGGGGACAAAAACGAAAAGGAGGTACTGCAACAGTTATTAAGTAGCTTTATAAACTGAAATAGTCCAATTTACTTTGGGGGAAATGGAGATTGCTGCATTATTCAGAGAAAATTGCCGAGCTTTTTGCTGCAGTACAAAATCTCTATATTTCTCGTTGCATACAGAAGAAAAAAAGAAAATTTTGCAAGTCCTAAAATCTGGAATCCAATGCTAAAGGATTTACTTTAAGCCACAGAATGCTTAGCTATTAGATGACCTATAAACATTTTTGTTTCATGAGTGAATGTTTAATCTAGCACAATACTGTTCCAAAGGAAACCATTAATAGCAACATTTTGTAGCAGTTGTGTGCATGTCCCCACTGGACCTCTAAATGAAGTCTGCATAAGGACTGTAAAGGTAGTAACCCTGCAGCTACAGCTATAATTATCAGGATTTAATGGTGTTTATGAATGACTTGCTATGAGTCAAAGGATAATAATACGTCTTATTAAAAATTTATTCCAAGTTATTTTTATAAAACTTTACTCATTTACGTGTCACCAGTGATTGCTCTTTTAAATGAAACAATAGAACAATAAGGAACGTTTAGACTTCAAGAGAAATCCTAGCACTGGGTCATTATATAATGACTCAGTATAAACAAACAACATGTAAACTTTGTAATATAGCAATTTAAAATATTAGCTTAAAAGTGAATTAAAAAAATAAGCAAACCTAAAAAATGTATCTCTAAAAAAAAAGACTTTTAGTGTCATATAAAAATAATACTGAACTCCAGTTCTGATTCACTAAGATAAATGACCACAGATCTTTTTAGCAGCTAATGACTAAACATGATCCAAATGGAACTGCAGCCAGATGGCACATAGGATTCATGGAACACAGCTATCAGATCAGCCACAAACCTGAACGAGCCAGTGTAGTTCAAGATGCATTAACTGATGATTCCCAGGAAGTAAACATTGCAAATGAAAAAAACCAAAGATTTTTTTATTTTTTGACAAACTTAATAACAATATACATATGAGGAAAAGAGTCTTCCTCCTTCTAGATCACAGAAAAGGGAGATGGAGAATCAAGATACTCTTCCAAATTTTTTTAGCTAGTTACTTGTTTAGATCCAGCAGAGTCCATTTAGTCTGGTATTTCTGTACTCTTTCCACTCCAAATTTTAGTCTCCAGCAGAACATTTAGACATTACCCAAGTCTTAACAACCATAAGTAAGGATTTTTTTCTTCTAGAGAAATCTACATGTTGCATTATTTGAGTCCATGGGTAAGAGAGACCGTCCTATTTAATGGCTAGAAAACAACCATCAGAACTTCTACACTCTACCATTAATATAATGTCCAAGGAATTTAAAACTCAAAGGAAAATGAAATGTATTGGCTATTCAAAAATATTCACAAGTGTCTTTGAGTTGTCCTCTCTTTAAGACCAAATTCCTAAAGAGCTGTTAACAAAACTCTGAACCTTAGTCAAAACAATGAGTTGGGAATTCTGGCGTGTTTTCCTCTAATTGTCCATGTTAGCCCACCAGTTCAATGCAACACAGAAATGATTCTGCCTGTCTTAATATTTTGGATTTCACACTGGAACAAAGAGGTTTAAGAATCAGCATCGCTTTAATAGGGACTGGTGAGGACACACCAGAAAATGATTAAGGGATATGGGGAAAGAGGCAGCAGGTGCAGTGAAAGGAGAAGCAGGAAAAGGCAGAAGCAGTGAACTGTTACCCAATAGATGCCAGTAAAAGTATGAACACTCATTTTTGCTTGACGAATGTTTAAATGCTTATGATTAAAACATGCTTTTAAAAATGGTGTTATGAGAAAGAAAATATTAAAAAAAGACAAAAATACAGTCCAATCAAAAATAGTCTCAGCATAAATGAATAACTGGAGACTTTTTAAACTCGTCACTCAGTTCTGATCCTTGGCTAACCCTCAAAGACATGTTGTTGTAAAGGTTAATTAATTAAAGTGCACAGAAATGATTCTTTGAGGCCTGCTAGGTAAGTGCAAAGTACTGTTACTATCGGTTAATATTTTGCTCTTAGGGCACAGCCATGCTTGACACCAGTGTACATTACATTCTGAGACAAACAGTTTCAAAGCTCAGGGCCTTAGCCCACTTCTGCTGAAGTAAATGGGAATTGCTCTGTGGGTGTTCAAGACCTTTGGATGTAGCTCTGAGGAAACAGCTGTGTGGTATAAAGCCATCTCCTAGCTCCATTAGCATGTGCCTCTGGCTCAAGACAGCTAATCTGTTTTGCTTCTCAGGCAAGCTAATTAGATGAGCAGATAGAGCATAAAGCCTTTGAATCTTCAGTGAAATGCCACTGCTCTGGATAGGAGTATGCACAGGAAGCTCAGGGTATTTGTATAAATGAGTTTAAAAGAGGTAAGTACCCACTGGTTCCCATGGACATCATGGAAATACACGGATGCTCAACATCCCTGGCCACAGCTCATCACTAGCATGTGTTTTCTCTGGACACAAAGGATTTGAGCCCCTTCTCCAGGTGACACTTTGGTATCAGTAGGTCCATCATGTTACAATCAGACTTTTGTTCATAGAACTTCAACAGTTTGCTAAGAGCAACATCAGAGTCTCTCATCTCCGCACAAGCACCTAGCCCCCCTGCACACTCTCCTGGGGTGATAATGTCACAAATTTTCAAAAATTGTTTTTAAAACTAATTTAGATCCCAAACTCATGTCAAAGTGTTGTAAGTTCTTTTTAAGGAAATCTGATAATATAAAAACTAACACATAACCAATAAGATATCCAAGAAGGCTGAGACCAGCCAGCATTTCTTTCTCTCTGCCGCCCAACAACAGCTGCAATTATCACAAACAATTGGACTAATATCGTCATTACATGGAACAGGAAAATCTATGGCTTTCTCTTCGAAGCCTATTAGACTCTGGAACTTCCCCCTTATAGTTCAAAATATCACACATTTAGGGTCTCATCTGTTTGATGAGGGAGTCTGAGATGCAAAGGGATGAAAAGCAGTGGTAAGTTCCTTTGGAATTGAGTTCAGTTCTGTTAAGGTTAAATCTAATTTAATTGACCATATAATTAAAAAAAGTTATGATTTAAGAGCCTTTTGACAGGCACCTTTATCATTTTATACTTGAGCAAATAAATAAGTCCAGAGCTGAATTTGAAGTCAGATATCCAAATTTAGGATTGCTTGGACTTAACTATTTCACACATCACAAAAACTTATTTGTAGAACTTAACTGGTACAACAAAATTTTTCTCATCACTGCTGTAATAACAGCTATGCACAAAGTAAAACCTCTAGTGGAATGCACGAACAGTAAAAATGCTGGACCCTTTCACTCTGACAGGGATTGTTTTACCTGGTGCAGCACGTTCATCTACTGGATAAGATCCTGGGCCAGAATTTGCCAAAGCTTGGGGACCTGATCTTCTCCATCCATTTCTTCCTTGAATCCTGCAAACAGGAAGCAGTGACATTCTGCTAAAAATGAACAGAAAGGAATTATCCATAAAAATGTTTATTTAAGGAGCACTTGGAAAGAATTATAAATATTTTACCTGTCCTTTTCCATCAATTAAGAAAAAAACATGAGGAGCTACCTGATTCTTCAGGTACTATCTACCAAGGAAAATCAGTCTGGTCCAGATGAAAATGTTGAAGAAAAGACAACAGTCTTTTCCCAGCTATTGTGTAGAACCACCTTATTAATTAATAAGAATTAATAGGAATTGTAAGAATTAATTTGGGAATGGAGACATAAAACCATTCTTTTCCAACAAACAGGAATACAGGTGATATACTGGTAAAAAACCAAATGCAGACAAATTCCTTCCACATGACATCACACAGTCTTTTAAAATAAACTTATATACAAAATATTCTTCCAGGTATTAAAATAGAAATTTGCTGATAATAATGCAATAATTGAAAGACTTATATGTATTGAAATGCTCTTAAATAAGGGCAGGGGTTTTTTAATTTCAATTTAGGCCAATAGTTGTTTAAAATAAAATTATTTCCCTGTAACAGTTATGAGGAAAGTTATTTTCATTTTATGCACTTAATTTGATCCTTCTAATAATTCTTTCTTCCCATGTCCTTTCCTTCACTAAATGATGTCAAAAGTAAAAGAAAGGATCTTTGCCTACTTATATTCATTCTTTCTATCCAGAACAGAGCTCCCACCTGCCCCCATCACATCTCTGTAGGAGGGTGGAAATTCAGCAGAAACAAAGACCAGGAGTGAAGGCATTCATTCACATAGATTTACATTCTAACTGTGGAAACATTTTATGGTTTTAATTTAGACACCACAATATCTTTTGGTCTCTTCCCTCCCATGCTGCCATCTCTGCTTCCCTTTACACCTGTATGCTTATTCCTCTTTGAAACTTCCCTGACTTGTAGCAGCAAATAGAAAACTTCTTGCTCTATAAGATTTCCATCTGGCAAAATAAGCAGTTTGGCACAACTGTATGGCCAATGAGTGCAAATTTGCACACGCTCTGTATGTTGTTTTTCCCCCCAGTATTTTCTATATTTGTAAATCACAGATGTACAACAGAAAAAATACAAAATATTGCAATATATTAGAAACTTACATTTAATAATTGACTCATTACTTAATAATACTTGGAATATACATTAAATTTAAATTATATCTTATATCTGTCAGAAAAGAAAGACTACCTAGATGTTTTATAGGCACGAGGTCTCCAGGGAGTGTCACAAATTCACTTGATGTCTGTAAGTAATTAATTTTCCATTTGGGTCTCTGATTTAGCTGAAGGACGTGTAAAAGCACATACAGACAAGCAGTCAGGAATGGGGAGTTGTCTACTGACTATGCATCTGAGCAGCTTTTCACTCATTGTGTATTCTAAAAAATGTACTGAAATGTGCTGTGCTGAAGAAATAGGCACATGGTGCTGATGTTTCCTACAGTCATTTCAAAAACTAGACACAGGAAGTCTTTCTGTTTCAGACAAATCTTTCTTATTTTCTCCATCTATTCAGTTTAGCCACACAGATCTGATTTTTTTTGAAGATGAGCATCCCCAAATGTTTTGGTATTTGTCTGTGTTCTTGGGAAACAGACACTTGGATTTTATTCCAACCTTTTTTGTTTTTACAGTGTCAATACTTATAACCATGGTATCAGAGCCAGCTGGTTCATTTCTTATATCAATTATTCTTGTGATCTTATTTCCAACATATTTTTGTGAATTTTTATAAAATTCTCCTTGATTTCTTCTCCCAAAGCTTTTCCTAAAACATCTTCACTGCAGTTTTAAGGCACACAATTATTATTCAATTTATCATTTTATGAATGAAAATTATATTTGAAAATTGCATTTGAAACCCAAATATTTTCTGTCTTAAAATTAATAAATTTCTTCCATCTTAGCATTTCAAAGATGAGAATTTTACGATAAATTTTTCATCTTGTTTTTGATTGAGTCCCTTTTAAAGTTCTTCATTTTACCTGTTCATTTGTTCTGCATTTCCCTTTGCATTCAATGCAATAATTCCATTTCTATCCCATAATTCCCTATGCATTCTTTCCCAGAGCAGTACATATTGTCTCTGACTGGTTCAATGGAGTCACTTGCAGTCACACTTGAATCCAGCCTCTTCTCATACCGAGGGTTTGTCTGTTAAAAGCTCTGCCTGAAGCAACACCCAGATGATCAGATCTTTGGTGAAAGGCAGAAATCAGCAGTGATTACTTGAGAAGATTCCCCCCGCCTTACAGTATCAGGCACTCCTTTTTCTTTACCATTTACACCTGCGTTAGCTGTTGGCTTTACTGCGTTACCAGCAATTACTCATCTCATTCTCAGGAAGCCTTTCCCCCATTCCTCCACTCCCGATGCAAAGAAAGGACATCACATCATAGGTATTGATTCAGGCAGAGATGACAATCTGTCCTGAATGCTGACCCACACTTGGAAGCTCCCCCTGCCCTGGTAGCCAGGCTGCAGGACCAGCAGGGCTCAGGGAGCCACGGAGATCTTGGAAGGGAGAGCTGAGTTTGTCTTCTTCAGAGCTTGTGAAGCAGAGAAGCCCTCACACGAGTTATTCACTACAGCTCCTAGCAGATGTCCCACGAGGACACACAGACCTTCTGGATTAGACCCCGGGCACAAAGCACCAGGCTTGGAGGGCTGGAGTTGATAAAACCATGAAAAGGAGAGGTTTAGCCTACTCTTCATCCACCTCCTCCTGCTCATCTTGAGCCTTGACATAAATAGGTGCAGAGTAGAAACCTTGAGCCTTCTCAACCTGTCCTTGGCTCTTTCAGCCCTGGAAAGTGTTCATTTGTTAAATGCTGCTTACCAGGAACTAGACAGCACAAAAAAGCCCATATCCAAGCGAGGTGAAGACAGAGAAACTCTCCTGAGCTCCAGGGGCTCCGATGGTGTCAGTAATGAAAGACTTTTTTCTCCTAGAGGGAATTAAGCAATTTCTAGGTTTAGATCCGCTTCACACCCACAGACAGGCAGGTGCCATGAGCCCCTTACCTATTTGACTGGGCTTCCTCTCTGTGGAAAGAGAGCAATCCCTCTGCCTCTCTCTTACCTGTATGTTATTTCTCTTCTGTGTAGTGCTGGATCATGAAAAACTGTTCTGTCCTACACAGTAGGGTTGTGCTTTAAGGTTGTCCCTGTCTCTCTGACTCAGAGCTTGCATTGAAGCAGGTTTGATTTGAAGATGTTCATCTTGTGTTTTATTACACTAGATTTTCTCCTATTTTGGCAGCCCTGTGTTGAAAGAATAAAAAAAAAAAAAAATTAGTTGTGCGTTAGTTTGAGATAAATCAAAATGGAAAAGAGAACAGAATTTTGGTTTTGTAAGTCTTCTTTTTACAGGAGTTCTGCTTGTTCTATGACTTTGTTCACTGTGGCATTAACTTGTCTATAAAATAAGAATAATTACATTCTCTTCCTTGGTAAAGTGATCTACAGTATATGGATTGATAGGGTACATAAGTTATGTGTTTTTAATATTGAGGGGATAGACCTGTACACATTTCAAGCTTCTTAAGAATTAATGTATCTGTAATAATATAAACCATTAGATCCTAAAGCTGAAAGCAGTTATGGATGTTTTTAATGTATTATTCTTGAAGTTCAATACAAAGTGTCACAAGGCATTACATGTTTCCTGTTTGCAATCAAGGAAAATATTAGAAAATTTAAGAAAAAATAAAAAACAAACAAACTCACAACCCATTGAGAAAGAAAAATTCTTATTACATGATTTCTTGCAATGCAGATTATGGGTCAGCTCATAGTTAATATTATTTATATGAAGGTAAATGTCCTCTGCTCTACAGAAAGAATAAAGGCTCTATTCATGAAAATGTTAGAGCGAGATTGTATCTGAACAACAAAGATATTTTTAAAGCAATAAAATATTAAACAGATGCCAGTGTTTTCTTAGATACATAAATGGCCTGATATGGAAGACAGTCAGGTAATAGCTTTCAGCTGTGAATGTTTGCAACAAAATGTGTAGTCATATAAATCTCACTTGGATTGCATTGCACTGGAAAATCAAAATGGAGAACAGGCCTGTTGAAAGAGCTGTTAAAGTTCACAAATCTTTTCAGAAACTCAAGGTTGAGTTGATGTAGGCTGATTTATTAATTTGATTTCAAGTTCTGGAAAATTCTGATTTTTGAGAGGTTTATGATTTAAAGAAGCACATAAATTAATGTCACAAATTTTCAAAAATTGTTTTTAAAACCGATTTAGATCCCAAACTCATATCAAAGTGTTGTAAGTTCTTTTTTTAGGAAATCTGATAATATAAAACTAACACATTTTGGCTATTTCTGGAGTAATTTCTGTGGCCAAATTGTTTCTAGTTATTAAATATATCAAATACATACAGAAAGCGAGAACTGCAGAAACCCGTGGGCCAAAACTCAAGATGTCTGTAACCTGAATTTGTATAGGAATGAACACATTACAGTTCCTTTGCCTCTGACGAGAGGAAGGAATTTTTCACTGTGAGGGTGGTGAGACACAGGACAGGTTTCCCAGGAGGTTGTGGGTGCTCCAAGCCTGGCAGTGCCCACGGTCAGGTTGGAAACAGCCTTGAGCAACCTGATCTGTTGGGGGGTGTGCCTGCCCATGGCAGGAGGGTTGGTGTCGCCCTGATTTTTCAGCCTTCTCTTCTGTTTCACAGTTTTCATAGTTTAAGTTGTTTCTCACACGCGAGCGTTATAAACAGAAGCAATGTTTTCATTAAATTGAGGAAAAGTTTACATTCCTGTTCTTAGAGCTATGGACAGCTGATGGACACTTGTCTTGACCAATGGGATGGGGAGAGGTGTCAACCTTCTTCCCCAATCCCTGGCCTTTGTAGAAATACTATAAAAGTGGAATCAGAATTTTTTAATAAACTGTTCATGCCTTCTCAAGAAAGTGAGTGTGTGTGTGTGTGTGTGTGTGTGTGTGTGTGCATTTGTGTGTCAAACAACAACAGGTTGGGATTACATGATTTTTAGGGACTATTCCAAGCCCTTACCATTCTAGGGTTCCTGGATATTTCAGCTCCTGGTAAGGTGGATGTGGTCAGCAGACACACGTCCACAATCACCTGTAGGAAAGAACAACCACGGCTCCCCTGCCAGGTCCCAAATGACTCCACCACCCAGCAAGTTCACTCAGCATCTCAGAGCAGGCTGGTTGTCTTACCCCATGCCTCTGTGGGCTGACAGCCACCAGGAGAAACAAAATGGGACCTGAGAAAAAGAAAACAAAAGGCTGCTCGGTGCAGGCCATTCATCTGCAAAACGCAGAGTTTCCCACAACGCTTGGCCCCCATCTGCTGCAGTATTTCAGGGTGCTCCACACTCACGGATCTGCTTTAGGATACAGCATAGAATCACAGAACATCCCGAGTGGGAAGAGACCACAAGGGTCGTGAGACCAACCCCCGTCCCTGCCCAGACCCCCAACAATCCCACCTGAGAGGGGTGCCCAAAGGCTCCTGGAGCTCGGGCAGCCTCAGTGCCGTGCCCATTCATTCCCTGGGGAGCCTGGGCAGCGCCAGCACCCTCTGGGGGAAGAGCCTTTTTCTAAAATCCAGCCTAACCCCACCCTGACACAACTTTAGGCTATTCCTTCAGGTCCTATCACTGGTCACCAATTTTTTCTGAGTGTCATGACCTGTTTTCCCTGAGTGGGCCCTAAAATAGCTTTTCCCAGAATGTTTTTTGTCTGTTTCAAAGTGATTTGGTTCCTCTCTTTTTGAAAGCTTCACTAATAACCCCCTGAAGATTTCCTCATCTCTCTAATTTGTGAATGGAGTAATATGGGATCTCTGTGGATAGAGATTTCTGAAAAAGGGTCTGCTCAGGATGCTGTGGCTCCTTGTCAAGTATGTAGCAGAAATTATTTTAGAGGACCATTTAATTCTGCACTTAGGTGCTTCTCATTATCAGACTCTCTAGCACATGGATTAGTAGCAATTCTACTGTTCCAGAGCTTCTGTCATTAACAGCATCCCACCTCCAGCAACCTCTGCTAGTCAATAATAACAGCTTGTTTAAAAATAGCAGCATCAACTTGTTTGCACTGTTATTGTCTGTGCATGGCTTGTTTCCCCACAAGGCTCTGGGATGGTGCACAACCTGCTCTCTGGGTCTTCTTGCACTTCCTTTTTCAAAGCATGTTCTAAAATCAGGAGAGAAGACAGACATATTTTTAACAAATACTAGTAATGTAATTGCAATGCTGTTACAGTCCCCAAAAGTAAAATACTGCAGTTAGAAGGAGCTGTATATTCATTAGTCAATAAAGTATTACTGGACAACTTATTGAATTGTAACCCTATTTTTCCTTGATGAAGATGTGTGTAGCTTTCACCTTCATATAAATCTCAGTGATTAATTTAGCATTCGGAGCTGGAATAAGAAACCGAGGCCAAATTTCAATCTGGGCTTCCAGCATCATGTCCTCTCTTCTCAATTCAGACTCACACTCAGACACCCAATTTTATTATAACATAGTTTAAAAACTAAATATTGATATGAATGGTGGATTTTGTAGGGCTGTATCTTCCCTACATGCCACTAATTCATTGTCTTTATCCTACAATCTGACAACTACTCCATTCAGGTAGATGCTCCTGTTTGTGAGTACAGGTGATTCAAAAGGCATTGCTACACAGCATAAAGACAATTTATTATGCCAACGTACTGCATCTTCCTCTGTAGATTAACATAAATAATTATTGTAATACTGCACTGCACTGGAATATGCTTAAAGCTAATTACATACAAAATGAATATACTTTTTATATTTTCTCATGAATTACAGTTAAGCCTTCTGTTTTGTGACAGAAACCTAGAATTAAAGAAATAGAAACAATTAATGTTATAATTATGTGTTTCTAAACTTATATTCAAAAGCATTGGCAAATTATTGTCAGAATATTTGCATACAAGCTGAACAATTAAGTTGTCAGCTGATTCTATTTCTTCTTATTTTTCTTGTTTAACTGGTTAACAGTTTTTTTAATCTATTTTGTTATCAGAGCCAGTCAGAACTCTCAACACGACTTCATTGCTTAATTTTAAATAGCATCAGTGGAGATACATTAGCAAAAGGAAGAAGAGAAATACATTGATATTTTTAGTATATTCCTCTTACTTTCCAAGTACCTGACAGTTCTGGAAAGTGAATTAATAGCATACATGGCAAAAGAATGGTAGACCTACTGTCAACTGAGAGCTGCAGTAAAACCTTGATTCAGTTATGCTGGAGGTGGCATTTTCATCACACTCTTATGCTGTATTTTTTCCCTAGCAGAGCAAACTAATAACTCTTAGTTTATTAGAAATATCATTAAAAGTTTTCCTTTTTTAAATATGGAGAAACACTTGACCCAAAAGGGTAAATAGTTCGAGTCTCATAAATAGATGATGAATTTCTCATTGTTGGAAAAAATTAATACAGCTCCTTTCAAAAGAAGAACCCTCTGAAAAACATATCCCAATTTCCTGCAGACACAGTCAAATTGAGATATGTCACACATGAAAATTCAAGCCTATCCCTTGTATAGTTTTACTTCTGCTTTGGCCATGGCATTAGCAGATTTGAAGTCTGCAAAAGGAAAAAATAATCATAATTTAATTTGTGGAATCCACTGACAAACACATTTTTTCTTTCTTTATTTTTTTTTCTTTCTCTTTACTTTTTACCTTGAGTTAAGCAATCAGATCTCTGAAGAAGCTATATTTAGATTTTTTTTTAATTGACCCATTTTTTTGCTTGCTTTCGCTGCCAGAACCCCCTACTGCAAACAAGGATAAGGATGCTACCTGGACTTCATTTGATGAATAGTTTTAATTAAAATATTCTGTACCATAAGTATTTTAATGTTACAGACAAACCAAAGGTATGCAGTAATAAATTAAATTATACATTTAAATTAATCTATAAATATGCTATAAAATTGACAGGATATTTTTAAGATAGAGAATGAGACATGGATTGCTAATTATGACAATTAAATATCATGAGTAAAAATAAATGACAATCAATATCCTAGAACCATTTTGTAAAAAGAAAAAAGGGAGGAAATATAGTATCATTTAGATGTCTATAAAGGTGAAAAATTATTAACAAGTTAGAGTCCTGATTTTTCTATTGTAATAAAATGATAAGCAGTAGGACATTATACTTTTCATCACTGCTAGCCATAAATACTGTGCATATACTGTTCTGGCACAATCCATTATGAGATTCTTCTATTTGGGTCTATTATGTTCAGGATAATAACATGTTTAATTTTTACTAATAAAATTTCCCAGGTTTCTGCTCACTCTGAGTCTGATCTAGAAGCCTGTGAACTTATTGGAAGCTTTTTCTTTGCATTTAATGAATTTTGGATTGGTTTCTCCTTTAAAAAAAGAAAAAAACAAAACCCACAAATAAACCCACCAAAACCCCAAAGAATAATCAACCAAACAGCAACAAATAAATGCTATGCACACACAGTCTAGGCCTCAGCACCACTGGCTGTTTTGCTGTACGAAGAACCACCCAGGGTTCCCTCCTATTAGCAGATCTCTGGACCAAGATTAGCTCACATGCCGCAGGACACCCCCCTGAAATCCTTTTCATAATTACTTCCTCACACCAGAAGAACATTGGGGCCAGCCAAAAGACACAGCGCTGCTTTGTCTGCAGTGCTGTGTTAGGGGCAGTAAATGTGTAAATTGGGTGGAAACCCATTAAATTACTGTCTCAAAATTGTCTATTTTAATAGTATTAATGTCCCAGCCATGATATGAATTTACAGTCTATCTTCTTTGCAACCATTTATCAAAATGGTAAAGGCAAAAAAAGTGAAGATAGGATTTTTTTTTTTTTTTTCCATCCTGGAGGTTTGGCTAATAGTCATTATTATATTCATATTAAAATCCAACTCCATGTCTTTCAATCATATATTTTTCTTCTAATTAAGGCATATTCACTTTTTTGCTAATTAGGTATTCTTTGTTGCACAATGTTTGCTCTAATCTTTTGGAATCTCTCTCAATATCTAGTCATTGCCTTCATTACTGGCACCCCTAGAATCCAACCAAAGCATGTTATTTTTTCTGCTAATTATATCCTCATTTACAGATTGTTGCCTTCTCTGATTGGCTCTTTAAACCAGTTGCTATGACTTCATTAGCAATGTCTTCTGACCCTGTTATTTCTTGTGACAGGATTTGCTCCACTTGTCCTGTAGCACTGTATCCCAGGGTCATTCCTCTCCCGGGCTGGAATAGTGTCAAACACAAAAGGTTTAGGGCAGAGAAAATCACTGCTGAAGTTGCTAATTACCACATGCAGCAACGGTACAAATTAATGCTCCTAGCAGTTTAGAAAAAAAAAGAAAAGAAAGAAAAAAAAAAAAAAAGAGTGTTTTAAAGGTGTCATTAACAGGTTAGTTTCATTCATATATGTGCTTGATAAAAAAAAAAATCCTTGTAGTGCATTTTTGCTTTTACAAGCTCTCCATCAAATAAGTGTTTTTAAATCATTTGGGATTTCTTACAATGCTATATGGCAATAAAATTACTGAATAAACCATTCTTGACCTCGATAATTTTAGAAGGCAAGTGTTTCTAAACAGATTTTCCTATTGTAATTTGAATTTCAGAATCTTGTAGTGTATTAGGATTTGATTTCCAACCTGTCCTACAAAAATAGTGGTCTCCCTTAAAACAAGGATTACATTTCCAGGCATTTAGAAAAAATAAGTAATTATACAAGGACAACATATTAAGAGAAAATTAAAACGTATTTAACTACAGTGAAGTACTAATATAATGCTTATATTAAGCTGGAGAATGGCATGAGATTACAATTTTCATGGGGTACAAACTGCATATTGTGCTAATTGTGTTCCCCACTTTTAGTCTCTTGCAAATCTGAATAATCCATTACCAGAACCAGAGATTCAAGCACATTGCAGAGTTTAATACAAGTTAGTTAATATGAAAAACGCTGTATCTAGTTGTTTGCAAAATTACTTTTGTTGATTAAAAGGCTCTTCAGAACTTCCGGCTTGTGAAAGGGTTTTAAATTGTCTAATGCTGATTGTGATTGCTATGCAGAAAAAAGGCAATGCGAAGCAAACCATTATATCACTGAATCTTTGTTAAGCAGGCCTTGAAAGTGCTTGACAGCATAATTAATCTTGTGATATGAACAAAGAAACCAACTCAATAGTATTGAAGATGCTTATTAAAAATACTAAATACCTTTTTCCACTTAAAAACCTTTTGAAATACTGTGGAAAGTGCCATTAGCTTTTTGTTTTTGCACTACTTTAGTCTAAAATTGGTACAAGGGACACATAGCATGAGAAAAAGAATAAACTGGATGACAATAAAAAATAGTTTGAAAAACAATGCACCCTGATTTGGGGTGTCAGCTAAGCAACCTCGAAGCATTACAAAAGACCGCTGCATACACATACACGGTGTCCACTGCTGTTAGCCTCAGAAGTTATTTAAAATAATCATTGGTTATCAGTCATACTACACTTTCAAAGTAAATCTTATTAAAATAATTTATATTTACATGGATAACATCAATTTTAATAGTTGCTTCTGCCTTACGTGGCGGCTATATGGTATGATGCCATACCAGAACAAATCATACACCTAAGATTCCCTGATACAGTGGGATGTGTTTGGGGTGCAAGTTAATCCCAGATATACTGAGGGGAGAAATACAAAGATCTGGAGAGCGTGCTGTGACACAGGCTGGAAGAATTTATCCACAGCTTGTAATGTGCATGTTTGCAGCATGCAGAGACAGAGGGAACCGGGCTTTGCAGAGGGGAGCTGCTGACTTTCAGCTGAATGTACAGTCTGTTTTGAAAATTCATTAAAAAAATTACTATCATGGAAACTAATGTTTAGGAAAACCACCACTTTTGATGCTCCTCAATTTATTAAGAACCTGATGCTGCAGCCAATGTTAACATTATCTCTTTAAGGCCAATTTATCTGTTTAATTCTGGAAAGCATAATTATGCAACCAGGACTCGATCCTGCAAGACAAACAGAACTAGGGAAAGAAAAAGAAGCAAGGCACTGTGGCAGATATAGCCCAGCAATCCTGATCCTTTTTAAGACAGAAGGTTGGTCAGAGTGAGCTAAATGGCCAGTCCCACAGGCTGGCTGACTGGAGGTTGCTCCCTGCGTACACCAGGAGCCAGCTGAGCAGTCATTCTGGGAGGATCACAGTTTTCTGGAAGATGACATCTCTGGTTTTGGTCTCCGTAGCCTCTTGATGCCACAAAATATGCTGTTCTTGTTTTCTAATAAGGTCAACTGCTCTGTATATCCAGATAACAAACTGCAGAGTGGAGCAGGAAGAATACAAAGAAATAACCAAAGCAGCAGCACTGAACTTCCTTTCAAGTATATCGTTTTAAGCACTGCATGTTGACTATGCCTACTCATTACCCTGCCAATCTAAATTTTCTTTCCTGATTCCTGAGCACTGAAGGCGCTTTCTCTGAGCAGCGAAGTTCATTGTGTTATGAAAAGAAGCATACTGCACAGCTCTGTCTCATGGAAAAGCCTCCACACGTAGACAAACACTAAGCACTGGCACTATTTTAGACTGTGTGATCTTTGGAGAGAACAGTGCCTTATTTCCAGTGAAATTATATGCAGCACAATGCAGCCCTGCTTCTGCTCCAGGGCTGCAGACATTAGTTTAAATACATTTACCTGCCTCAATAGTGAGAAATCAAAGCTTGGTGCAAAGCTTAGTGCATCAAGCCGATTAACAGGAGGCGCCTTTTAAACTTTCCTGATGCTGGCAGTTGCAGTCCTCCATGAAAATACCAAACCTATTCATTAAAATACAGGTTGAATTTGGAGGTAGATACACCTTACTTTGTCTTATCTTCAAGTTTTTCAATACTCTCCAAAGACATTAAAAGCTGTGTTTCATTTTAATAACAGTGAATCAACTCTGAGGTTGATTGTCCTTGCTCAGGAAAGGCTTCCTGTGACATATGGCAATCTTGCCTGAGCGCAGACAGTGTAGGAGGCTCTGATGGCAATCGTTACTGCAATTAGCAAACCACACTACCATATTCATGTTTTACTTTAGAGTTCCGATTCTAAACACTGGACCTTTTCTTGAATCCTCTATGTACAGAACTCCCATTAATTAAAATCAAACAGCAAGAAATATATAAAAAATCAATGGTAGAATATGACTCATGTTATTTAATTAATGGGTAATTCTTCGAATCAATATGCTGAGAAAGCTTGAACTTAACCTTTAGGATTAAAAAAATTTACCATGTGAGAAAATTTGCTTTTTCCTAATCACATTTCTCCTTAACAGATTTTAAAAACACACGTAAAATCTGTTTGCAAAGTCTTTAAGTACATACAATCCCTAAGACTGTAAGTAAACTCCTACTGCTATCCATATCAACTTAGATAATGGCAGCAACAAAAAACACCTACAGGTGCACACATACTGTAATACACAGAATGCTGCAGTACCTTCAAATGATCACATCAGCCCACCAACGATACCTTTCTACTCTTTCTGTCTTTCCTCAGTCTTTCTCTTCAAAATTACCACACAGGTGTCATTTGTTGAGCTATGTTAAGTCTAGAAGCACATGGAGACAAAGTCTGTATTTCATAATAACTCAGCAATATGGATTTTGGCCTTAAGGGTACATTCATTCAAACAAAAGAATAGCAGTAAGAAAGCCCATGAGCAAAATCTTAGAAGTTCGCAAAAGGAGATGTTCATTCAGGGGTGAACATCTTATTTCAAATTTAATAAATTTCATTTTCAAAGAATTGCCAACTCACACAAATTTGTCACTAATCATCAAATCGGAGATCCTTTCTTTCCTGCTCACAATGCTAGGAGTAGGCACTCCATTCCTCACTATCAGTTAAAATGGTTTACTTTCAGCTACTGCAGTTTTTCCTCAATTTAGATAGTTACATTCTTCCCGAAAGATGTAAAAAGTCTTGCATCTACATTGTCCTAACTTTCTAAAGGAAAAAAAAAACGCTCAGCAGTTCATATTTCTTATCTACAGAGGTCTGAAGCATCACCAATGGTGGAAGAATCATTAGAAAGCCTCAAGACAGCCTAGGAATCCTTCTATGCCCTCTGAAGGACTCTGCTTGGGGAGCCCAACATCCAAAATCACCCAGGGCTCACAAAACAGAAAGGTTTGATCCATAACATTCCCTGGTAATACTCCCTCAGTGTCATTTCCTTTTACTTTAAGACATATTTATAAGAAGGCAGGTTGTGGATCTGAATTTTCGGACCTTTTATAGTGACCTAGGACACCAAAACTGGCATTCTAGCAACTTACTCAGAAGGAACAAACAGGACCTTTTGAAGCTGGAGGAGTTGTGTTTTCTTCCTTTGGCACCCAGATGTGCAGATTCACTGGCGGGGAGTAGTCAGATAACTGAAACTATGTACAGCAACCTGACACCCCACTGCACTCCACGAGACCCTTCCTAACCTGTTTGAACCTCTTTTTGTCAATTACCAGGACTGGAGAGTCATGGCAGAAAAGCTGCCCAGTTGTGAGCAAGTGTCCCTGGCTAAGAAGAGGAGCCGCTGGATGCTAGGCCTGGAAAAAGTGCCACAGACAACAGATGAGGGCCAGAAAATTTTTTGTTTTATTTCTCCTTGAATCTTGTAGGGAAAGACACAGTCCATATTCTTTTTGTAGCTTTTAGCACTGCATTTAGCAGCCCAGAGGTAGGATTCTCTATCCAGGTGTGAACAAGGGCCCCCAATTTTGTGTGCATATTTTTTTCCACAGGCACAGGCTGATGCTATTGGGAGCAGCCTCTGCTTCTCAGGTACTTTGAAGCAGAACATGACCAGGACATTCTATGTTTACATTCTTTGTCTTGAAGTGTTTTGCACCAAATGATAGCGGTAAGAGGGTCAATGGCTATATTAAATCTGGACAAACCTGAAGCATTCCGGATGCCCCCACCCCAGTCAGGGGGGCTGTGGCTATGACCAGCCTTGCGCCCAGCCTGAGCTGGCTACTGCAACCAAGGGGCTGTGTGAAAATAGTACCTAGGAGTGAATTTTCACTGCTGTATGCTGACTCCAGTAAACTGGGATCTGTTTTGTATTTCGAACACATCTTGACTAGTATGTGCTGGCTTGTATGTAAATGTTTCCCGTTGTTTGTTATGTTGTTTTTTTGGTTTTTTTTTTAATTGTCCTAATGGACCAGGCTGCCCTAGGACTGTCATTATGTGCAGGACTACATGATCATCAGCACACTCTCATTGCAAGCCAAAGCAGCTTGTTTATACTTGACAATAAGAAGTTTGTATATTTAGGCCAAACATTTCTGTGGTTTAGAGCACCTTTCTCAAAGTCCTTAGCTCCAACACTACCTTCCTCTCTGAAATCTGAGGAGCAAGGCCACCCAACCATTCCCTGCTCCCGGCAAGGGGACATCAGAACATCTCAGTGCAAGACAAGAGTATTTCATGAAAGAAATGCTTTTCAGTCACAATCCTCTCACGCAGCAGAAATGAGGACAGGCAGTATCAGACCACTCACAAGATGAAAGAAGGATGAAGAGCGTCAGTAACTCTTCCTCTGGTCAAGCCCTGACGTTTGTAAAGCGTGCAGAGAAACAGTGTACCTCATCTTATTCTTCCCAGTCACCCCTCTTGGACCCAAAGCTGCAGCTGTAGCACAGTAAACACAGGAAGTTTGGATCAGATTGGCCAGGGAGAAGTTAAATTCCTGTTGTATGACTGCATCTCGCAATGGGAGTGCATTTCCAGTAATGGCATATTCCAACCTGTATGACCAGAGCAGTGCCTATTAGAGTACTGCTGGCAGGAAACTGCTCTTGGGAAGAATGACTGTAAAGATGGGGAGAAATTATTTTAAAAAAAATTAATTGCAGAGGATTAAAAAAGCTAAGGAAAAGGCAATTTAGTATTTCATGGATTTTTAAAACAACAAAGGGAGTTTAGGATCATAGAGCTGGAGGACTAGGAGGATCAGGAATCCAAATCTGGGATGGAACCTTCTGAACACAAAAGCTTTTGAAAATGGTACATGAGAAAAAAAGACCATTAAGAACAGAAACATAAACATAGCTAGAAATTGGTAGTGTTGTAAGAGAAACAGAGGTAAAATGAGAAGCGAGAAAGTAGTAATTCTGAAGATGAAAACTGAATGAAATTATAGCCTATGTTAACTGCCCAACCTTCCCTTTCTCCCTAATCACTTTTGGATTCATTGCCCTATGTGACACAGCATAATTAGAGGTAATTATAGCAATACAGATTTCATGAAAATTAGCTGTATGAAGAAAGACCTCTATAGCATCTCTGCTACGTGTAGAAAATCAGACACAATACTTTGCTCCATTTAGCAGAAGTCAGCTGGCCAGTCAGCTCCCATCCACTCCCAGCACTGCCAGACCCTGCCCAGCCATGGTGTGGTGAACAGAGAAGATAAAGATTTTCTGCCTGAGAAATCAGGCTTCGTTTGTTCTCTTGTTCAAGAAAACATCATGATATTCTGTTTAAATCTGAGGACTTTTAAGTGAATTATGAGTTGAGAGCTTTACTTCACATGCAAACAATAATGAGAGCTCGTTTGTTTGCCACTAGAATTCTAATTATTCTAATGATCTGCTTTTTAGTTTACTATTGTAGACTGGAGATTATGAAAGGGAATTTACTCTTGATTAAGATGAGAATGAGAGAACGTAGTCTCAATGATTTATGGGCTTGCAAAGTTTGACAGAGTACAAATTTACTGGTTTCCATGAAATTTCAGTTTTAGAATTCAAGATGCAAGATAATAGTGTGAATTCTCACAGACATTAACTAATTCTTTAATAAATTACAAAACCTGGAAAAAATAAAATCCCTCAACATTCTTAGCTTTCTCGCCATGCAATAAAAAAAATGCATCATTGGGTTCTAAAAATTACTCATAAACGCAAATCTAACAAATCCTGAAGGGGCAATCTTACATAAGAACAAGCTGAGCTTTTAAAAAGCCCATGATTATCAGCACAAAAACATGTGCAAAGATAGGAGACACTTTTTTTTTCTACTCAAAATATAGCATATGCCATTTCTAGTGACAATGTTTGCATGTTATCAGAAGTCAAAGCAATTAAGAAATTTTTCAAGATCACTGCTATGTACAGAATTAAATTTACATTGGAATGTATTTAAGACACCATTCTAACAATATCTTGAATTTTTCACGGAAAGATCAGCTGGTACATTTTGTTCACATCCAGAAAATCATAGGTCAAGTAGGATCTGAACTCAAGTTGGTAAATTCTCAAGTACTGTCTTTTGATATTTGGTAACCAGTCAATAAAGATGACAGACAACCTTCCAGGGGGACAAGAAACACAGATTTAACCATTACATGATATCATGCACGGACATAATGTGGTCTGAGTTACTGTAAGTGAAATGAACAGTATGGACTATGCATTGCAGTTAAATTGACTGGTGAACAAAGCTTCTTGCCATTCACACACATAGGTAGGAGCTGTTCCCCATGGTTCGGATGTAGAAGAGGAAATTATGAACAAAAATATTTGGTACATCCATAATGCAAACTCAGACACCATACAGTTTTGCTGGACAGCTCAGATTTTAGTGACTTAAATTAGTGAGACTGATTATAAATTTAGAAGTTAGCTATCCAAATTTATAGATATTTTAAAAGGAAGGGCTCATCAAAAATCAGTATTTCAACACAGAGGCCCCCTACTTGTAGCTCTGGCTGGTTGGTGAGCAGTTCAAGAGAAAACGAGTTTACACCAGAGCTATCCATAGATCTCAGTTGTTTACAGAAGAGATGATCTTCCCAGGTAACTGCCTGCACTCTCTATTTGAAATACATCTCCACTGGCAGAGCAACAGATTGAGTTTGATGGATATTCTTGTTGCATTCTGAGGTGTGAAGAAAAGGCCTGAACTGTGCATATGCTATAGAAGACAGTTTTCGCTATTACTTCTGGTGGCTCATTGTAGCTGTTACTGCTTTGTTCACAACCTTTGCACTCCGTGATGTCTCTTGAAAATACAGCATTTATTTCACTGGTTGCCTTCAATTAAAGTGGCATTTCTGCTCCGAAGAAAAATCTGCAAAATGCCATTTGACTCAGGGTTTGTTTTTTTTTTGTGACTCCCAAACGAATGTGTTCATTTCATGTGTGTAAATGTGAATGCCAGCTACACAGGCACAACCTGAGAGCTGAGCTGGTTCTTTTCTTCATCCTGTCTCTGTGATTTTGCCCTTAACTAATTCCTGGGATGCCTCAATGTAATTGCTTTTGCACAGATGTGCAGAAGGTGCAAAGAATGGATATAATCCATCTTGCCCTACCTTAGTGGTTTTGTATCTGCAGTTAAAGAGGAATATAAACAAGTTAAAAATAAAAAAAGTTTGTCAGTTTGGGGGTTTTTTATAAAACAAGCAGTTAGCTATGCAGGAACACATGCACCTAGATTAAGGCTGTGCTAAAACAGTATTTGCATGACAGGTCTTAAAAAGTTGAATTTCATTTTAAAGTCGGGAAGAATCACATAGTTCATGAAAAGGTTGTCCATGAGTGTGAAACAGGGATTTTTTTTTTTTTAACTCAACTTTTATAAAAAGTAAAAATACAGCAATTCTCCCTCATACTGCAGATAGAAACAACTGCAAGCACCACTTGATATAAGGAATCAGAAAGCAACTTAAGGCAGAGAGGATGGATAAAAACTGGATGCAGTTACAGCTGTACCAAAGGCAGATTTGATCTTAAGTCCTCCAGAACATCTTCCTTTCCTTTCTATTTCCAGGTCTTCCCTGAGCAGGGAGCATTTCTGATGGAAATGCTTTGTAACCAGGACTGATACTTTTCTTCATATTAATCAGTTGTGAAGAGATCATCCCACTTGGATGGCATGATAAATACATCTTAAAAGGGAAAAAATCCAGTAGGAGTTGGAAGGGACAGCTTTTACATTTCTGATGCTTTCCCACTCAAGCATAGAGAATCTTTATACAGATTCTATATTCAGTATTAAAATTTCTCAAAACCTAAACATTCTGACTTTATTTCTTAGAACAAACAGGAGGTTTTTAAAATCTGGTTTAAAGGTGTGAGGATTGTGGGAGAATTGGAATAGTAAGTCTATTTTAACTTCCTGTTCTTACCCCCATAAAAGACATTCAGTAGAAATGAAGAATACTTATTCAATTGAAAAGCTATTCATGGCAGAAATAATTAAAAAGAGAAGTATGAGAAATATGGGTGGCATCATACATACTCTAGATACCTAGTGCTGTGTGATATTACTTGTTAATTTCTCTTAGACACACATAATTTAAATATTTAATAATTCAGTCCTCCAGTCTTTCACAACAGAGTTTTTAGGGAAATTGGTGAGGTATATGTTTTGTAAGTCTGAATTTAGACTTGGTTATTTTGGCATCCAGGTGCTCCAACTGACACTAAATCTCTTTAGCCTCACAGATCAGTAATTTTTCCTTATTTCTTATACATGCATTTTTATGTCTGTCCTACAATTTCCTTTATGGGTGAGCAAGACAAAACTGGCTGCCTGGAATATTGCTCAATGTGTATTGAGATTACAATAATTCAGTTAAGCCCAGGTCCATATATCTACCATAGGATGCTCCTCCGGATGTTCTTGTATTACTTTCCCAAATAGCAATTAAAGCAGCTTTAGGAATAGCTTGTCATATATTTACCTTGAATGGACTGCATTCTAATAGAGGTCAGCTGCAGCCATGAATTTTGTGCCCACTGTATGAAAGAGCAATATCAGTCCATCTATGGTGGCTAAAGCACTCCTGCTGAGCAGGTGGCTGATTCACTGTCTAGCAGATTCTTCATGGCCAACTTTTAAGCACAGTGACTTGCCACTAATAAGACACAGGTGCTGCTGTAGAGAAACATGATGTTCTTTCATATTTCAAAACAGCATTTCCACTCCAAAAAAACCCACTAAACAGTTTCTGAGATGTTCAAAAAGAGCATCAGCTGATCCAGAGGATTCAGCAATAGCAGTACAGGAAAGTTTTTGCTGTAATTCCCATAAGGATTTTAATTACACTGTTCTGTCTTTTCAATTGGAGACAGCATTTCCTATTGAACTGCTATTATGGTATTGACAACTCAGGTGTTCAGCTTTATTCTTTTGCACTGAGCAAGCAAATTACTTCATATTTATATCCTGAACTAACGTTTCAAGGAGCTATGAATGGCAGTGGATATGTTACCAACTCCTAGCACTTTGCTGTTGAACGTAATATTAACCAAAACCAGCAGCTGCCATTCATTTTCTGAGCTACTCTAAGAATGAAATACATTCACAAGGATTCAAATATCAATTACTATTATTTTGTCACATTAGAAAGCATTTTAGAGCAGGATTCATCTGCCCAAATATAGATGAAGCCATCTGCACCTGAGCTACTTGTGAGGGCTCCCTTTATAGTCAGTGGAGAGAAACAGACACTTTTAGAGTGCAATTGATCTTCTCTTAAGATTGACAGCAACACTGTAGACATCTAAAGTTGGATGAGATTAATAGTGTCCCCAACATTTGTTAAATTATGCAAGATTCTATATAAATAGAAGACAAAGTCTCTTCCCTAAAGAGCTTTCATCTTCAGTCAATACATTCCCAGAACTGAGCATCTAAATTGCTTGTCTTTGACAAGTGCCTCCCTTTGATGTTATTCCATAAGGTGATCTCTGGTTTTCCTGGACAACCACAGCACTCACTTGAGAAAGCAATACATTCAGGACAGGGAGCAGAAGAATTACCAGGAGCAGCTCTGAGAGCTATTTTTCCAGAATAGTGATAGGTAACTTTTTGAAAAGTTTTTATTTATCTTTTTAGAAGTGAGTTGTATTTTGTCAATTTTTACTGACAAGCTGGTAATGCAAGTACTTCAAAGTGGAATGAAGAACAGTGTTTGCCTTCAAGAGCCCACTCTTCCCACATATGCTGATTCCTCTGGGAAGACAGCAAAGTGAATTAGTGGCTTCCTCCTCTTCACTACTCTGTGACATGCATGCACATACACCAGCACAGAGATATATGGGAATTGGAAACATTTTCAAGGTCTTGGACAGAGCACTGAAGAGGCAGGAATCCACAGGCAATTCAGACCTGGCAGTAGACTTAAGCTGAACATCACCACTCCTTTAGTTAACAATATTGCAGCTCAAGGGGACGGCACAATTTGACTTTTCAGAGGTAACCAGCTGATTTTAGAAGAGAACAAGAACAGCACCTACACTTACATGGAACATGCAAATAGAATATTGGAGAACCAAGTTTTTTGGCGCCTTGCTTTGTTACAACAAAACAACAGGAAAGCTCTGGGTACTTGTAACAGTCAAACTTGTACAATCCAGTTTCTAAACCAAAATCATATTTTAGGTATTGCTATAATAGGAGATCAAGGTTCTTGAATGAAGTGAAAGCTAAATTCCAAATTGCAGCTCTGAACCACTAAAGTACATAGGAATATGGCAGGTATTTATGTTAGATTTTTGTTAAAGACTAAAATATAGGCATCTATGTCCATATTTCTATGGAGTACATGAATGACTACAGGAATTTTTATGATTAACGCTAACAGGTTAGATGAAGAGATCAATATTCTATGTAAGGATCACAGAAAGGGAAATATTTCCAGGTCCAGTAAAAGAAAAAACAACAAAACGAAACAAAAACCATCCAACTAAAACTTTGCATGTCTGATCTTAAATAATCAATTTCATTAGTCTAGGAAAATTTCACAACAGTGTGCAACCAATTCAGTAGGATTTCTAATACACCACTCCCATTACAGTTGGACGCCACTTTCCAAACGACACCAGACATAAGCTATCCTTTTACAGTTTCACAACAGTCACCATTTTTTCTCTTGTATTTTTCCCATGCTCACTTCAGTAAAGCTAAGCACAACTTACTTCAAATTTTTTATAACATTTTTGTGAATTCCAAAAATTAAAATTTTGCATTCCGTAATTTACCCCGCTGAGCAAGTGCATTAAAAGCCTATTAATATTTTGTCGATAACAGTTGGGAAATACATTTTTTTAGTTCAAAGAACTTCCTTTATGATAGACATCTGAATCAGACTGGCAGTTTCCCAATGAGTTATGTTCAGCAGACTGAAGCCTAACCTGTGGGAGAAATAAATAAACAAACCACTTGCCCACAGAAGAGAAGTAACTTTGTCCAGAAGCGCATCAGGTTTATCAGCTCAGTGCAGGACAGATCTAATTTGCAGAGTTGGACTCTGGAAGTGGAAAGCTGATTATTCTACTGAATATGAGATATCATACCTAAAATACACAACTCAATAATTATAGCATCTACAATAACAACAGCAGGATAATGTGTATTTATACTTGTCAGTAAACAAGCTAAACCAAAGCCCCAGAATTTTTAAAGAATTTTTCCTACTTCTTATATTCTGTCACTGAGCAACTAGTCTAAAGAGAACATTCTTGTTCAATGCCTATAATCTCTTGGATGCATATTTAACTATTCAAATTTAGCTAACATACTATTTTTACTAAAATATAAAGCAAAACAAGATCTCAGTCACAGCCACAAAATCTTTTTTAATGTATTCCTTGTGCTACTTCTGAATATTAATAAAAATTAATAATTAATTTTGCCTTTGGCATTGCAAGATATACTAGTTTTAATTAGTGTACTGTACTCCTATACAATTAAAAAATAATTGATGTCCACACTTATTGGCGGTCTCTGTGATCTCTTTTCCTGTTGTTGTCAACAAATGCCTCAAAAAACAAGTTCAAGAATGTTTTGCTGTCCACTTGATTTACACACCAAAAGTAACAGACAAATCTTTTATGATGAAACAGAACAGTTTTCTGTTTAAATTATACACAAGTATATTAACTAGAAAGAGAAAATTAAAAGCTGATGGCTCAAAGAAATAATGGAAAGACTATCAAAATGTTTAGTCTATCAACAAATTTGCCTGGAACGTATCAGCAGATGACAGTATTTTAACTTAAATGCAGTGGCCATCTTGTATTTGTTACGTCAATCCTATTGAGCATTTAATGCTGATGTCCCTCTTGATCAGTTTCAGTTATTTAAATTCAGCATATCATGTTGCTGTTCTCCTACATCACATTAATTGTACCATGAATTATTTCATTATATAAAACTAAGGTCTCTCCTTCTCTCAAGAACAAATCAAAGAATTAAAGTATGAATTCCCACAGGGAAAAAAATCTAACTTCCCTTCAATGTATTTGCATCAGGATCTTGGATAAATATAAGTGGGTTTGTTTTTTGTTTTTTTTTTTTTTTCTTTTTTTTTTAAATACAGACACTGAAACAAAGACATGGAATCCCAGATGTAAATTCTCCAGCACAGTTATGAAACAGAACAAAAAACTCATATAGTAAAGAAAATCCCAAACTGACTATTCCTTATCTAAGGCAGAAGTCCATGCTTGGAATGAATCTGGGTCAGAAAATGTAAGCAGAAGAGTCATTTTGGGGCATAACAAAAAGCTAACTAAAAATTGCTGAGCTTATTTTTCCGATATCACAGGAATATACATCTCAGAGTTTGACAGAGGACAAGGGCCAGATAAACAAATAAGCAGAAGAACAAAAAGGATTTAGACAACACAGGAGGATTTTTTTTCTTCATCTAATCCACATGTTTTTAAAGTAGTGAACATGAGAAATCAGCAAATCAGATATTTATTTAATTAATGGTTTTATAATGATTAATTATCTCAGTAGTCATTTTACCTAAAAATGGACAGTAATTCAAGCAACACAATTAAACAAGTATCACTGAAGGACTGAGAGTATTACATTCTTATTTCTGAGGATTTTTCAACGTTATTTCTCAGCAACTTTTCTGGCATGGCACACGGAACTCAATGGCCTCAAACAAGAGGAATTCAAATGTTTCTTTGTGTGATGGGAGGAGTGTCAAATCAGTAAAGTCCCTGTGATGTGTGAACTCTGTGAGGCACCCCCAACTCCCACTGCTGCTGTGCTCACAACGCGGGCAGCCTGGAGAAGCTGGAGCTGGAACTGGATGATCTTTAAGGTCCTTTCCAACTCCAGCCTTGCTATGAGTCTGTGAGGCCCAAACCACTGCGTTTGCTGCTCCTCCTGAAGCTGTGAATGCCTCCATTACCACCAAAGAACTCCAGGAGCTGCTTAGTTTGGAGCAGAAATCTGCAATAGATTTAGCAGCAAAACTTGTAACTGAAATAAAACAAACAAGAAAACAACACAAACTAATAGATCAGAAGAACACAGCCATCCTACTTCAGGGAAAGCCTGAGGAGCCTGACGTCCCTCGCTGCTGCTGTCATGCTACCAAGCAGTTGAGGTTTGCTGTGGGAACTGTGGGACACCTGGAGACCTGCCAGGCCCAACAGCACCAGAGCCTCCTGCCCCTCTGCCCCTGGATCCCCAACCAGCACTGCCCAGGGATTGTCCAGCACTGCCCAGGGATTGTCCAGCACTGCCCAGGGATGCCCAGCACTGCCCAGGGATTGTCCAGCACTGCCCAGTGATGCCCAGCATTGCCCAGGGATGCCCAGCCCTGCCCAGGGATGCCCAGCACTGCCCAGGGGCTCAGGCTGGCACCTGGCTCTACGTCCACCCCTCACCTGACACCTCTTGATGGGGCAGCCCCGCTCCCCATAGCTCCCCAACACATCTCTTCACAAAATATCAAGAGTGCAGGAGCCTTTTGCCTTTTACACAAGTTTAAGCTCCTGCCTGACTGGGATGTTTCTCCCTTGACTGTAGCTATCCAGGTAAGAAATCCCCAAAGCCAGCAGAGCCTCCTGGTTCCCGCAGAGCCGCTGCTCCCCGCAGTGCCGGATCATTCCCACGGGCCCTCTCACAGCACGGGGGAGCTTGGACACCTTCCACTCACCCATCTCACCAGGCCTCTCGCTGAAGTCTTGGGGTGCCCAATAAGGCAAGATAAAACCACGTGAAAGCTCCACACATTTTCATTAAAAGCAACCAGGACACTTCCAAACTTCCCACGGCCATAACGACAGCAGCACACCATGGGCCAGCCACCACCACCTCTGCAAGCACCCCGACCACAGCTGCAAACTTGTACAGATTTAATGCTGCTCCATTGTCTGGATTTGTGCTAAAACTGAATGAGGGAGATACTGCTCCCAAAATTCAACTTTCTAGTCAAATGCCTGGGGTCTCAACATGTAGCTTAGTAATTCTGGCATTATTTCTGCCCTCAGTTACAGGCACAGGTACTGCAGAGCAAGTTTATCAAGTAGGAATTAAATAGCTTGAGTGGAATTGAGGTGTTTTTATCAAGTTTGCTTGAGCTTCCAAAATTCATCAGAAATTTCAACTGGCTAAAATCTTAAAGAAACATGGATAAGAGTCACTAGTTCATATCTGATCAGATAAAGTCAATAAGTGGTAAACTGTAGACACTTAAATTCTGCTTAACATTAACACTTACATTCCTTAGAAATTTTCGTAGTCCATGGATACTTTTAAAATTTTTTTCAACAATTTTAAATTTCAGATTTTGTAAGTTCTGTTTGTATCACAGTGTCACGGTTACAACCGAAGCAATTCTGAACAATGAGCCTAACAATAGCACTAACAATAAACTTGCCTTTTAAGCTTCCTCATTATCTTCAGTTCAGAGCAGTCAAAGTAATGAATGTAATCCAAAGACCACTACTGCAGAAGGTCTCAGTATCCCAGCCAGGGCTCCAGAGGTCTACTCCTAAAAGTTTTGATTATAAAACTCTTCTCTCCCTCTCATCACATATTTCTTCCCAACCCTCCCATAGAGGCAGTCTTGAACTGGATGCTTTTCCATTTTTATTTATGTGAATTCTCATGACATGTCATGCACCACATTCACAGCAATCACTGGCAGATAGTTAAAGTTTCTAACTGGCTACAGGGGAAACCATTTTCCACCGACTCTTCTCCTACATGCCAGGATAAAATATATCTTGTGGACTAAATCTCTTCCCACTTGTATCCTGCCAAAAAGTATGGGGTTTGTTTTTTAAACAAGACTTGAATGAAATTCCATTAGCTATTCCTAAGCCATGGCAGAATAACTATTCAAACATAAAAAAAAAGTAAAAAAAATCTAACTACAGATAATTGAACTTGTCTCAAACAGGAGTTGTTTTCTGGAAACATGACATGGGAAGACTTCAGTACAATGGCAAAGTTATTTGTTTTGTACAATCTTCATTGAATCAAGACCAGTTAAAGACCACTTGAAGCCATAAGGTATGTCAGTGTCTTAGAAAAATATTTTAGATCAGCTGGGATGCTTTAACCATAGAAGTCTTCTTCATGGATGGATGACTACATCCATTAGCCTGCATGCTTTAAAATCCATCAGAACTCTGAAGTTATTCCAGAATTGCTATCATCACTTTTTAATTTGTGATATGCCTTTTTGGTATAATATAAGAAACAAAAATATTTTTTAAAAAAACAAAAAGCAACATTGTTTCATGCACATTATGTTTTCGTAATGTTTTATACTGATTCTTTTGGTTTGGAATGCTCTATCAATGTAAGCACTGAGGAGTGAGAGATTTTATATTTAATTTGCTGTAGATAACGAACGAAACTAGACAATATATGTTTTCACCCAGGCATGGTAAGAATTATAGCATATTTCCTCTGAGCATTGAACACACAAAAAATTTAGCCTTTTCATTGTTACTGAATTCAGTTTAAACCTTGAACAACTGAGGAAAAAAATGAGGAATTTTAACCTGGCTGCAGTAAATCCAAACTTTGCTGATGCTTGTTCCTGATGCATCCAAAGGTATATTCAGCATTCCAGTCTTCATGAACCCTGAAAGATCACAGCTCATGGTTTTCTACATGGCTCACCCTAATTCTTCAGATATTTTTGCTACAGATGCAGTACTGGGAGTTGGGAAAGACAGGGAGTAGCAGCCTCAGCCTCCATACTTAACCCTTGCAGATGACTCTGGGAAGAACAAAACCCACATGGATAACCATCCTACTACCCAAACTCTGCTCTGATCCCCCCTTCCCATAGCTTGGAAAGAAAACTGGATTTTCTCCAAGGCTAGACAGGTGGCAGGGAAATATTTTTTGGTTAATTACCTCAGAATGCTGGGAAAGGTGTGCTGCTACCTCATGTCTGCATTGCTCTGCCTCACACTGGTAATTAAGCTGATCAGTACTGGTACATCTACCCACCAATCAAAGCTGGATATAAAGGATATTTTGAGGAGACAAAGCATAAAACAGCATTGAATTAAGAGTTTGGGTAATCAAGATGGCACATGTTCTACTTGAAAAATAAGGCCAATCCTTCCAAAAGAGGGACAGCTGGCATGCTGAAAGTCAATCTTAACCACAAGAAATGTATTTCTTGCTTTAAGAGTCACAGTTGGGGCCTCTGTGCACGCTTGTAGCTAATGAGTTGATAATGTCTCCTTCAGGAGAAGGGAAAAAGGCCACTACTCAAATTTCTCCTTGATTCCTCTTCATTTGGGATCCTGGCAAATCAAGGTTACTTCTAATGTTTTGATAATGACCAGTCTTACCAATAGTGGACTCAGTGACAAGTACACTCAACCCAGACTTAAATTAAACACAGCTTTATAAATGAAAAATTGGAGACTACACATAAGTGGTTTTACTGAAATTAGGGAAGCTACATGCTTTTACACAGCATGCATGTTTTCAGCATTGCAAATGTCTCACTCTTTCAGAACACTGGACTCACCCCTCACATTGTAACACTCTTGAACACATACAAATTTAGCCACCATTATTTTTAATGCACTGTTTTCTGTGGGGAATACCATAGCAAAGTCGATTTTGTATCATTAACAACTGAAAGATTTTCTGCTATCAGTGCTGCCAAAAAAATGCAACCTCATGGATTTCTGTAAAGTATGAGAGATGTTCTCTGTATTTTTTAGAGTAAATAATGTGCTACCCTGCCGAATCCACACAAATGTAAAAACAAGCACAAAGATGAAAAGTTAGTGACTTTCTTAATATTTTCCAGAAGCTGAATAATTTGGCCTAGGCAGATATATGTGTGTGGCACCTAATGCTAGCTTTACCTGCAATTTGCTGCAAATATCTGTAGAAGTATGTGTGCATGAGAGGAGCCAATTTAGCTTCCAGGCCTCACAGAGAACCAACTTACATATTTTCAGTCATTTTTTCCTATAGTCCTCATACATAAAATTAACTAATTTGATAAAATTAGGCAGACAATTAAGCATGCATGCTTTTATAAAGCTGTCCTCTAACTCCACCTAAACTGAAAATGCCTTGACTCACACATAATCTTACTATGTAAGATATTTTTACAAACATATTTCCAAGGAGCATAAAACACAAAATGCAGCAGAACTTAAGACTAGTAAACAGTATTAATTGAAGTATTCATGAGGATTTTCAAAACACAAATCAAATTAATAAATTGCACAATTTCTAAACTATTACTCCCAACAAACTTTACTCTAGAAAAAAATAATTGCTTACACTGCTTTTTAAAGACATACTTCTGCCAAGTCTGTGAGGAGCCAGTCTGAATCCTAAAACAATAAGTAACGTCAGCATTTTTTGAATTTAACTCTTAATATAGAAATGGTAAAAAAGCAATATAAGTTTTAAGATGACAAGTTAGATCAGAGTCCAATTCTGACATACAAAGGTGATATGACTTGAAACGCTGCTAGGGCGATTTTCTAATAAAAATGAACAATACAATCAAATAAATTATATGAGGTCATTAAAACTATTAAAGTCATTCATCAAAAGGAAAACAGATCTTTTGATTTTCAGGGAAATGTGAAGACTCCAAACATCCCTCTGCAAACTCTTTCATCATTTCAGTAACTTTCAACATGAGTCCATCCTCGTCTGATTCTGCCTATGCTGCTCCTGCTCCTCCCCCACTTCTCTAATAGTGTTCAGAGAGAACTTCAAGATGTGGGCTAATGGAGCTGGCATGGGTTGGAGTTTAATATTGCATGTACTTAACTTTTTGTGCAGCTGACCAACATGACATGTCTAACTGTATAAATGGAAGTTTTATGGTGATAAGATCAGTAGTTACTGAGATATTTATGTGACATGCTGACAGATATAAAACTACAAAGCTTGCTTTTATGCCTTACATCCTCTAGAAAAAAATAAATACTAAGATGACGGGTCACTTTGAAGAGAATTTATTATCGAAATTACCTAATACCTGGCTAAGTTTTAATATGCAAGATGAGGTCTCAAAAATGCTATTAAAAGTATGGACTTTAATTTCGAGGATCTTAGTATTTGCCAAATGGGGCAGAGTACAGCCAGTTTGCTTGTCTCACTCTCTCTTTAGATCACAGTGCTGTCATCCAACCAAAAAGGAGAACGATGACAAAAAACAGAAAAAGACACTAGATAATCTCTCTCCAGGTTTTACACTCTATAGGTTTAGGTCTCTTGGGGAGATTCCCATTCCTGCTAAGGTGGAGGAGGAAGACTATCGAAGAGAGAAGGTCAAGATTAAATAAAACATATTATTTGTGTATGTGTGTGTGTATATATGAATCTATATATGCACACATATATAAGTATAATCTCTGGATGGAGTCACTTTTACATTTTGATCTAGGAAAACCAGCCTCAGAAATTCTTACAGAACAAGAAGACAATGTTTCCTGCCGCTAGAAAGCAGCTCCCCCCAGCTGAGCCCACAGCTGAAGTTAAAAGCCTGCTCTACTTCCTTCTTTATTTGATGTGAGTGGTACTTCACACACTGAGAAGGCAGCAGCCACAGCAGTAGGTGGAAGAAGGGGGAATGACCTGGTGGCACAAAGAAGGGGAAAAAAAATAAAAATATTTTTCAAACGGCTTAGAGACTTGTAGGGAAACACAAGGCCAGAAGGAAAGCAGAACTTCAGAAGACACAAGTATCTGCCAGTATGCAAAGATTACTGACCCTGAGAACGAGATAACTTGGAGGACAAAAGAATCAGCAGGCTGGGAGAAATGCTAAACATTCAGCTGTGCTGATACTTTCCCGTGAGCTCAGACCCTTCCACAATTGAGAGTATTTTCAGAGCCCTTTATGCCTGCCTGGGATGTCCCCTACCTCAATTTGTTATTGTGCACACTTCCCAGATGGACGACAGGAGAAAGCCAAACACCTCTTCAGCACCTCAAGGACCCCCTATAATCAGCCCCCGACCATCCCCATCCCTGCGACACTCCTCCTGCCGTGCCTCCCACACCCAGACATCAGAGGGAAGGTTCACACACTCCCCCATACATCTGCCACAAACATCCACGCTTTGTCTATCTCCAGACATGACAGACAGAACAGTTAATCTCAGGTAGAGAAGACATGTTTTCTTTAGTTAATCCAGGCCTTTTCTTTTCTAATTTCCCAATAATCTCTGTTTTCTCTGTAAACCTTTCTGCCACGCAGGTATTTTAAATCTTTGGCCTGCTTCTGGTCTTGTCTGAAACATCTGGTGGGAAGGAAGAAAAGCAGCAGTGGGATCCAAAGTGGAGTTTGGAATCGACACAGAAAGGCACTGATTGTTACTGTGCCCATAGCAAGTGCACAGGAGCACCACGTCTGTGTGTAAACCAGCAGGACGCGCGAAGGGTCAGGACATGCTGGGAGAGAGACACAGCCCAGGCTTTGCCAGTCAGAGTTACTGTGTTGGAAAAAAAAGGGCTGGATCTTTTTTGGCGGGGGAATACACTTACAAATCTTCTTAGACATATGGTATATATGGCATTTTTTCATCTCTTCCTTTTACTGCAACATTTCGGAGGTCAGACTGAATTATCCCCTCAGCTCTAAAGCACCTATGCTTGCTATTGGAAGAACAAAATAGTAATTCTTCAATAAGAATATTTAGGCTTTGTTTAAAATGTAATAGTGTATAATGGCAAACTCCCTATTAATCACCCATCTCAAAACTCTTCGTCAGATAAATCAGTGGCATTGTAAAAGCTCTATAGTGATTTTTCTGACACCATTATTCCAAGTTTATTTTGGATTGTGTTTGAGGGACTTTGTTGGTTGTGCCAGCTGACCATGATGATTAATATATAATTAAGATTCTTGACCATTCCTCTTGTGTCAGCAGGAACACATCAATTCCTTTGTCTTCAGCCGATGCACACACCCAGGGCTGATTGCTCAGATACTGTTGGTGGCTCACATATGAACTATCACCTAATGATTAGATAGAGCTGACAGAAATCAAGTTCTAATAATTGCAAGAAAACCTCATATTTTAATTCAAGCAAAAGTACTAAAAATACTGTTCAGTATCTTTGGGTTATCATATCCCCAATGAAAGCCCAAATGCTGGTGGTGGCCCCTAAGAACAAGATATTCCATATTAACTACAATCTAATCTTGTCACAGAGAAAATCAGTTTTGCTGTCATTGAAGAAATGTTGGTGTGAATAGCAGAGCAGAATCCGAGCACAAGCACCATCTATATGGTGTACACTAAATATAGCTCAGGTTAAACTGATTCACTGAATAGAAAAACAGCAAAACAAAACAAAATCCCCAACCAAACAGAAGCTAGCTGGCCTTTTCCCCTCCTATCCAACACCTTTCCTGCTCACTGCACAGCACAATCTTCCTTCTTTAAAACAGTTTTGCAGCTTTGCCAGGCAACAGGAGATGTAAATGTGATTTTGTTTAGGGGACATTAAGGATGCATGTGAAAAAAGACTAGGAGCATATCAGCCATGAATTAAAATCCGTTACTGTATTTTAGTTTATTGATCCACTGTTAGCTTCTCAGCATTGTCTAATTTAAATAAAACTTCAATTTGTAACAATACTATAAATAGAAGGCAATATTGATCAGAGTGCCACCAGCCTGCTGAACTTTTGTTATCACTGAAGCCTGACCAGTTAATGTTGAATGTTACAATTTATTACACTGCAAAGTACAATACAACACAATAGCATTTAGATTTATAAACAAAGATATGCTGAACTACTGAAAGCAAGTTCAGTCAGCTCAGAACAAGAAGAGCATTCTGATTTACTAGTGCACTACAGCACTATTTCCCTACCTGAGGCAATATTTCATTACCTCTCTGATATGAACACCTGTTAACTCTTCTGAAGATTGAAAAATTTGATTTCTTTTAGACTTTTAAACCTCAGAAAAACATCTGATGTCCATCAGCAGAGATTCATTACTGTTTTGGTATTTTTGGGGGGTTTCTGAGGAACGTTGCCAGTTAAGATGTGCAAACAATGTCCTAGGAGACAGAACCTTCATAAAAAATAGTAGCAGATACCAGACTCCTAACATTACTTCTTATCTTCCCCTCTTCGCTTTCACAGGAGTAAAAACTGAAGTAAATGGATGTAAAACAGCACACTCACAGGCAAGTTCCATGTGAGGGGCTGTTTTTAGGCAGCAAGTAATAAAGCATTCTCTAGACAAAATATATTTCATTGCAGATCTTCCACTCCTGAAGGTATGTTGTCCCAGGGAAATTACTGAATTGCCTTAAAGCAAGCTCAATATCCCTGCATCATCAGCCAGGAAAGCACTGGTGCTGCCAGTCAGAAGGCATGTGCTCACTTTTGCTTCTAGGTGCAGAAGAGGAGGCTCCTTGCACTCTCCTCTTCTTCAATAGTAAGGTTGCTGAGATAGCCTGCAAGACAGAAAAACATCAAAGAAAACAGTTCTCTTGCTTTTGCTTCAGAACAGAGGAAAATCAACTTTCCCAGCCAGGCCTTCTCTACCCCAGAGCTGTAAGCGTAATTTAAAAACAACAACACAATCCAGTGAAAAACATTTCCTAGCTGTGTCTGGGTGGGGCACTGATAGATGAGACAGTGCTCACCTGCACACGGGCAAGAGCTCATAAGCAGGGTATGGCACAGTGTAGACTGCTCAGGCACTCCAGGCACAGGGAATTCCTGTGGCAGTGGTAGAGGGGGGGAGAGCCTCTGTCTCAAGGGTGGGAATCGATACTATTGTGGAGGACCACTTCCTGTGCAAATCCCAGAAATACGACCTACCTGTTATTCCACTCAAGCCCCTCTACAATGCAGGTAGGTGAAACTCTGGTGTGTTAAAAAACTCTGGTGTGATCTGCCTGCACGTGCTAAAACGGGCACCAGAGCAGGGCTGTGAACTCCTAAGTGGCTACACCCAAACACATCCCACATGGGGGACCCTTAGACAAGACCCCTCATGCACTTTGTCCTTCCAGGCAGATCTCATCCTGCGCCTCCCTCTGGCCAGCAGCCTCTAACAATCCCCTGCAGCTCTTTCTCTTCATTCTCTGTCACAGCTCTGCAGAGCAGAGGTTCCTTCCCTGCCAGCACTTCGGAGTCCTCTCGGGCTCCCTGCGCCCCTTACTCTGCATTCACACAAGGGGCTGGCTGCAACCCAGGCAATAGAACCCACGAAAAAAACCTGTGGTACAGAACAACACACAGACACCCACCTGAGAGCCTCCCTGCAGGACAGGCCCAGCTGTCTCCAGGCAGAAGGAGGGCAGAGTGTGCTGGGGAAGCAGCTGCAAGAGAAGCAGCCCCAGCCCTTTGGAGGGGCTGCCAGGAGGGACAGGCAGAAGCACCCTGACACCCAGAGCTGCTGGCAGGGGCTGCAACGGCTTCAGCTACAAAGCCATGCAGGGAAATTGTGTACATAGCCCCAAAAGCAGCACTCTTATTTGAATTAGAAAACAATAATGTAAATAAAGTATATCAGCATGCACATTTCCTGGGAGAATTTTCTCTCTAGAGCTCGATGTCTTTAGCCTTCAGCCAAAATAAAGGTCACCAGACAGAAGATTCTTTCTTTTTTCCTTTAACAAAGAATGTAATCCAGTCTGACGCCTTCAGACTGGGGAATTAATTTTTTAATTGGGAGCTGTAACTAAAACGCTGTTATCATAGAAACAATGTTAGGATTTTAATTTTACTTATTTAAAACAAGACTAAGCATTTTGAAGTGGTTTCAGGTAAAGGGGATGCGATTTAACCAGGGGGTTGTGGACAGAGTATGCAATTATCAGATTAGCCTTTTAGTCTTTCATTCAAAATTCAGCCTCTTGGTATTTTTGATATTGTCAGGTTGGGGGAACACAGTCTTGATACATTTGCTATTTACAGACGCGTGTACTCCTAATGGGCCCTAACCCACATAAATGTGCTGACACTCCCACCGCGCAGGCGCTCCTGCAAACGCGGTGCAGCCCTCCTCAGTAAAGCAGCACAGCAAGGAAAACCCAAAACTGAACCCAGTCAAATACTTCAAGCTTTATTTTTGGTTAGCGCAGATGCAAGGTACCAAACTTAGAGAGAGCAGGCAGTCTGCAAATTAGTAAGATTACTTGTTCAGAAATTTTAGAGCAAAAATAACTGACATTTGGTCCATTCTGACTTGAAATGTCATTTGATGTGATAATATTTGGCAGTTATTTAAATCTTTCTAGAAAAAATAAATTCAAAATCAAATCACACCTTAAATTAAAATTCAATTTCCCAACTATAATTATGAATTTTTAATTTTATACTGATGAAGTCTCCAATCTGCACAGTTCCTAAATCTGTAATGCACCCAAGACAGAAATTCAAATAATAACATTTTATATCCTTGCAAATGCCCAAGACAGTACAAAGCATGGTTCCTAGCATAAACTGTTACAAATATATCAGGAATATGTTCAAATAAAATTTATAAATAATATTAACTACATAAAATACAGAACGTCTCAATCTGTTGCAGGAAACTTTGAAAGCAGAAGAGGTTACGTTCAATGAATGTTTTGTTCATTAAAAAGTATTCACACCAGTCTAATCAAAAGTTTGGCTTTTACATTCCCCTTTTCCTTTTCCAGCTGTCAAGTTCTGGTCTGAACACCACATTTGTTGACTTCTTCTGCCAAAGTCTTGTTTAGTTTATGGATTCACAACTGGACAGAAGGAAAGAGGGAGGCCTGAGACAGGTCGAAAGATAGACAAGAGCAGAGTTGAATAAAGCCAGATCAGGTGAAAAGGAAATGAGATCTGGAAAAAATCAAAAGGCAGGAGGCCTAGGGAAGGACAAGAACACATATGGGAGAGGATTTGCAGATTGAAGGATGTAATAATGGAGAACGGCAGCTAAGAGACAATGAAACCAGCAAACAGATGGAAAGAAAAAGGACAAGGAAAGAGAAATAACGTTCGTAAGTGCCAGAAATAGAGCAGGAGATCTCTGACAGCGAATCGGGTGAACAGAAGGAAAGAATGACACAGAATAGAAAAGATTTGACTATTAAAAAAAAAGCCCTTATATTAACATCTTTATCACACTGAGTTCCACAGCAGAAATATATATTTCTATTTTTTTTCTATTTTTTTCCAAGAAAGTCCAGTATTTGGAATAGTTTTAATGCAAAGGTAGAACTGGTTGAAAAAGGAGTGTATAACTGAACTTTTAGTGCTAATAGTAACCATATATATTTTAAATAATCCTACAAGTACTAACTGGATCTTTCAGAGCTGTCCTCTCCATTTCTCTGTATATAAACAGAAAGAATTCCATAAGGCAAATAAACACCTCTTGCCATCTGCTGAGAAGCAAGCACTAAGAGTCTTTACGAGTTCATTTTAATGAAAAACTTTTCAGATATGCCTGGTATGTAACATGATCCATCAATGTTTCAGTTTCACAGCCCTTATTAAGATAGTCACATACAAAATGTGGCAGATTCTCTGCTTTCTAAGAATGATATATGAATTACAGAACACTTTAAAAATGCATAATAATTTCTGTAAACCTTATTTAAATACCTTGGCAGCTAATATGGACCAGTGTATATGCATATTAATATAAAACCTCACATATTTCAAAAACTTACAGATTGCAATAGTTATTTTAGAAGGATTTTTTACATAAATATAGTACACACTAAGATATTTTAAAAACACATAGATAAAACCATATGAGTTATTCCATTTTGTTTGTTCTTGTTACTACCAAGGAAATACATATTCAGATGAAAAAAATCAACCAGCGGAAAATGCTACTGGTTGTTTGCATAGAAAGACAACTTTAATCTCATATTTCTTGCCATTGACTCAAAGAGGACTTTATAATCTCTGAAAAAAATGCAGATTAATAATTGCATTGACAGTTCAGTTTCTTTCCTGAATATAAAGGTACAGCACAGGCCTTCATCCTGCAAGCAAGAATAGGAGAACATTTACATATGCCAGCCCTTAGCTCCTAAAATACAGCAAAGGCCCTTACACCCAGGAATGTCTGAACAGCACAGAAAATCTAAAGATTTGTCTCAGTGAAATCACTTTACCAGATTTGAAGGGATCTGAAAGTCCTTTTCCATATCCCAAGGAATGCTCATGCACAAATCTAGTACCTCTGTATCCACTACAATAAAATGGGATTGTCCTTCCTTCACCTTTCCTGAAAAGGAAAAATATCCTATCCTCATTTGAGAAGGACAATGCCCTCCAGAAGTGTAAGTTCCTCTGTGAGGGGGCTGACACAGGTACAGCTGTACCTGACACTCTCATTACAATCATCACACCATTAACCGTGCCACTGGTACCCAATTTCTGAGCAGTTTGGGCATGAGGAACCTTAAAGTTGACAGAGAAGCACCTCTTATACACAGCCAAGAATATTTCAGATATAAAGAAATGGTTAAATATTTAAGCACTGTTATACCTGCTTGATAAATCACATCATTTTCTTAAATATAAATGGCCATTTTTTAATATGTGCCATACAAGTCAACTCCTCTCTTTATCTGGGTTCTTTGTTGGGTTTTGGCTTCTGGGACTGGGGTATATTTTTATGGATTTTTTGCTTAAAATAAAGCCCTAGGTCAGTCTTGGTGTAATTTTTTTAGCTAGTCAAGTTACAAATCCCTGAAAAAAGGTGTTTTTAATGGAGAGGCTGACAACCCCTTAAGTGAAGTTCCGTGAATGATGGCACCTTGATCAGAGTTGGAGAAAATGTTCAATGTGATATAAGCTACTGAACTAAGTTGTAAAATGACAAGGACTGAGTGAACAGTTTTTAATACAGATAATATTGTTCATGTAGTCTATAAATATAGAATTAAATGTTGACCTCTATCTCCCATGTCAAAAGTCAAAGTCAGTGTCAGCACATATTGTTTTTATTTGTTTCAAGAGAAAAATAGATCAACAACATTAACCTCACAATGAACAGAGAATTGAATGAATTAAAAAGCAGTACCCCATAAATCCCCTTCCTTTTATTGGCACAGTGATAAAAATGCCTAGGGCTTAGAGGAAAAGGGTAGTCTCAGACACTCGTCTGAGCTGCTCTGTGTACACAGAGCTGTACATCACATGCTAAAACAGAGGAACAGAGATATTAAGATTCGTACAGTCTCATATAATACACAATATCCATCAAATTGCATCATAGCATCCTGCAAAACAGGGCATGTCAGATATCCCTAAGTAGATTATCACTAGACTACTTTGAAGAAACTTTAGCCTTCCACCTACCATTGAAAAACACATATCACAGAAGATATTAAATACACAAAAAGAAGACTTTATTCAATATTGTCCATACTTGCAGTTTGCCAATATTCAAGGTATCACCTGGAAGAAACTCCATTATGCTTAAAGAGCTACCAGCTTCACTGGTCAGGTATCTCTTTAAATTCTTGGCTCATGGGGATAGGACTGTGAGATATGACATTTTTCTCCTGTTTGAAAAGTATTTTTTTTTCAAAACACCTCATAATAATAAAGGCCCCTATTTCACAACGCCATAGTAAATTTGACAGTTAACTAAAATGAGCAGTTTCAATTGCAAATTCAGTTTAATTGCAATTTTTAGTGCTGCATAATTAAACTGAAAATGTTCTAAAAAGATTCACACAGTCAAAATGAGGACAGAAACAAAAGCATTTTCACATCATTGGTTTAGAGTTTTCTAATCAATTTCTAGAGAAACTTACAAAAAGTAACATTTAAAAACAAATCAGTTTAACAAAAGAAAAGGAATGGTATCATCTGAAAAATTCAGCAGTTAGTTTTTGTTTACATTTTCTTATCCTCCTGCAGCTTGTAGGATATACACAAATTCTTTTGGTTTACTGCTCCAGTGATTATCTGCTGGCAATGTTGTATCATGTGAAAAACATTTTACAGCATTTGCACTGTGCACTAAACACACAAAAGCAACTAATTACAACGTTTGTCAAATCTGAAGTGTGTTCTGTGAACTCTTACTGGAACCAAATGCCATTTTTCTTCTTGAAATGGGCTGGCTGACTTTGAGTTTCACCAGTGAAGTGTGGGCTTGGAGTGAAATCTTGACTCGTACACACTGCTGAAGGCTGGTGTGCTGAAACTCTTCTGTGTCTTGGCGAGAAAAGCCTTCTCAGGCTTGAACATTCACAGGGCCTGAAAGAATTTTACAGCTGGCTATAAAGAGCAACTTTTCTGCTCCACATGTATTCATGCAGCTTCTGGGCAGAACCAGTCACGGAGCTTTTCATAGCTGGATGATCAGAAGACTTCTCTATAACTTCTAGTAAAGAAGGAAAGACATGTATTTTATTATACGAAAGGATTATTGGTGTGTAGGGCAATACTGAATAGCTGGATAAAACAAATCACTTACGGCCTTGCTGAGCCTGTAAACTCGGTCATAGCTTCACACAGAGAAATAATGTCCAAACAGGGAGGGCACTTTCTAAGACACATGGCCTATAAAATTAACTTCCACCTTGGTTTTAAGAACTGCTTATGATTTGAAGAGTAGTCTACTGCATGAAAAGGATGATGAATGTGTTGCAAGGGCCTAAAAAAAGAAATATAATAATTTGTTCCTCTTTTATGATTTGAGTCCTTATCCCATTAAGCCAATTTTCATATGGGGATGCTAAAATTTTGTAAGTTTAAGGTTTAGCTGTTACAACAGTCAAGTAACAGAAGCATCAGCTCTCCAGCAAGAATAAGATGTACATTTATGGTTGCTGATGGTTCTCCACTGAGAAATAAGGTTTTTCATTCTGACCTGTGCCAAGGGGCCCAGCAGCAGTCTGGCAGCACGGACAGAGGGCAGTTTGCACCAGAGATTACCAGGATGGACAGCAGAGATGAAATCTTAGTAGAAAGAGGAGGGAACAGAGTCACAGAGTTACAGCAGCTGGATCTTCAGGAATATCCCTGGAGACTGCACTGACTGGAGCTCAGGCAGGAGCTCGGCAGCACAAGAAATGTTTGAATGATGCTGCAGCCTCCTCCCATTCCATAAGAGCCATTCTTTAACTTGAGCTTCTCTCAGGGCACCAAGAGAGCATTCGGAGGTTTGTTATTCAGTGTCAAACAGAAGTAAGTTCACTGACTAAAAAACATCCTGTTTTCCACACATTTATAAAAACAATGATCACATTTGTTAAACAGGCAACCATATTGCTCAGCATACTTCCAACACTAAAAAGACACAAAACACAGACAACTTAAAACATTAACAGATTCAAGCATATGAACAGGAAATACAAAAATGACTGACAATAACTGTTGATAACTAACTGATAAAAACTAAGTTTATTTATAAATAACAGTATCCCAACTCATAATAATTTACATTTTAAGAAATGCAGCCATCAAGACTGTAATATGAATTTCCTGTTATTTTCTGCCACAAATTGAAAGCTTTCTAATGCTTGTTGTACAACTGGGAAAGTTCTTCAACATCACCCAAGAAATTTGGCATCAAACCTAGCATGATAGGTTGCACAGATCTATTAACTGAGATAAATGAATTAGCTCAAGTCCTGTTGTAGATACTGTTCTAGATTACACATAGCTATATCTTAGGAGTGTCTATGGTAATCAGCACCTCTCAGTCAGTTTTGAAATGTGCAGATACCTATGCAAAAGCATGGCATTAAAAAACTCACACAGGATTTTTTTCTAACAAGCCTTTGGTGTAAAATGACATTATTCTAGATTTCTCAAAATAATTAAGATGTGTTCAGCTTATGCCATGATCTCCAACTTTGGCTGGGTGAACTTATAAAAAGAAACAGTTACTGTGTTTACTATTATTTGTTATTATTACTATCATTATTTCAATAATAGTGAAATGCAGATAAGTATTTGGCTAGTTGAAATTTTAGCATGAGCTCCAAAAATTTCGCACATATTTAGCATACTGATTCCAGACATGGAAAAACAAATTAGCAGATAAGTATTGTCGTAATCATTAGTTAAAATTCTCCACTACAAGCTAGTGTCAGCTCCCACTTTCAGAGCCAAGGAAAATATTCATAAGCTTTTACTTCCTGTAATAGAGAATTCACTGTTAACTAGAATTCAAATCCCATGTGTTCAGTCTCCCTACAAATACGAGTCGGCTTTTAGGGATTCTATTAAAAAGCTCTCACTTGGTAACAAAAAAATAATAGAAATACTCCACGATAAAATGCCTTTAATCAGAAGGAGCTAAAAGTATTGAAACCTGCAATAGCAGCTGCAGAAAAAAAAAATGTTCAGAAGTACAGCTGACCTTCATTTCTTGAAGCCACAGTCATCTGAGAGAAAATTATTTTCTATGAAAATATAAATAATAGATGCATAGAAGCATCTACAAATAAGACATAAGAAACATGCAAAAATATCAATAATTATTGATTCTTTTTGCATGTTTCTTACATCTTATGTACCAGACACTTTAACACACCTATATTTTTAAACTTTCCGTTAAAATAACAGTTAGATGAAACAAGGTAAGGCTGGCCAATCTAAAACCCTATAATGCCATTAAGGACTTACTACTAGAAAAACAGAAGTTAGCAGAAGAAATTATGCACCACACTTTCACATCTGGGCTTGCAAAAGTAGCTTTTGCAACTCTCGTGCTTCTCTCTGTGTGCTCTTACTGTCAGCCTTCCGATCTATTTGAAGAGAAATAAGGACAAGCACAGAGTTACAAGTGCCACTCAAAGACACAAACGTGCCTGGTGATATCCCGGAACTCTAAATTAGAGCAGAGACTCGCTAACAGAGGAAGGCGAGGGGCTGGCTCATCCTGCTGCGCAAACAGGCTGCAAACCAGAGCACTCCAGGATTCGTCCTTCCTGTTTGCACTGGAGCACATTTGGAGGATCTGGTTCACCACAGGTCACCTGGGAGACAAGACAGGTACTCTGGAGCAATAAAAAAGTGCCAATTGAACAAAGTGCTGCCAAGTTGCTTCCCTGATGCTGGGGAGCGGAGAGGATGGGGTTTGTCACAGTCCAATAGCCCCCAGATGTTGCTGCTGCAATAGTTCTGCTCTTTCAGTGCAATCTGAAAAAAATATAATTTATATACAATACTTAGTACATTGACAATCCAAAGATTTTTATTATTATTTTCTTTTTTTATCCATTTATGGTTGCAAATTAATGAAATTACATGAGACTGAAGCCAGTGACAACTGCTAATCTGTAAGCAACAACAAGCAAGGAAAAGCTGATAGGAGTACAGCTATTTTATTTTAATTGAGGAATGATTTTATGTTGGAAGCACTCAATATTCACAGCAAATTAAAAATAATGAAGTGAATTGATACCAATGATATTTTTTTTTACCTACTATCCCTTTGTAAATCTATTTCTTCACACAAATTGACATGTCTAATTGATACATACGCTATTATTCCTCATTAGTAGGCTGAATAAAATAATTCTTGATTAAATTTATTGCAATTTACAATCCAGCATAATGCTTGCAAGCTATAAAAGTCAATCAACAGGAAACAGAAAAAAACCAGATGACATTATTACTTCTTATATATACACAATAATCTCATGTGTTTCGTGGAACCTTCCTAAGCATTTCATTGCTCCTCAGGAGCTACAGGCTGTCTCCAACAGGTCACTTCATTTTTCATATGGCCATAAATGTATTCCACTGCATACATTCTTCTGAGTTTTTCTGATAAATATCACCTCTAATAAGCAAATTTTTTGCGTATTTAGAAATCTGTCAGAAGTTGTCTGGAAGAGTTAGCCTTCTACTAACACTCAAACAAAATTATGCAGAAGAGCTGGTGATTTACTTTGTGTGGATTAGGGCATTTGATTTATATTGTGTTATCCCTGCGTCAAAAAAGTTCAACAAGTAGCAAAACTTCAGAATTTCAGTGAAACAAAGAAAGTCCATCGTAAACCTGACAAGCAAAATATATATTCTGTGATGCAAAAGTTCCAACCAAAAAGAAAATGGAATCAATGGCAGGTCAGTCTGTTCTTTATAATTTTAACTTATTCCACATCTTTCCCTGGCCTCTACTATTTTGTAGGAAATTTTTTTGGTATTCTGAACCTAGCAGAGCAGATATTATGTTACTTTCTTCTCTAATGGCAAAAAAAGTATGTTATGATCAGACTCCTTCTATGGCCTATTGCTCCTATTTCTCAGGAGAATGCCAGCAGCTGCACAGGATTGCTGCCCTTGCTGATGCTGGGCTTCAGACTTGACAAATAATTTACCCAAAAATGCCGTATAGATGCTATAACTAGCACAGACACCGCGTAGATATCCTACTTTTGTCATCTTAACATAACACAATTCCTTTTTGATGAAGAGTCTCTGATGCCATGTGTCTTTGCCCTGATTGTAGTCTGCATCTCAACGTGTCCAGATAAGCAGAAGAAATTGCTCCAAAAATCAGATATTGTATAAAACCAGAGGATCAGAATTAAAACTGTATTGGGAATGTTTTCCAGTCTTATTACATATCATGTTCTTTGTAAGACATTAGATAAAATCTCATTTTAAAAAATTAATTTCTGGTTCAAATCTATTTCTATTTATAGAACTAATGAATTAGAAAAGAGAAATACAGAGGTCTAGAGAGGTAACTGAAATTAAGGTACAAATTCTAAGGGTGTAATATGACAATCTCCACCGAAAAATAATCTGGATTTTATTCTAGAGCTGTTTTAGATTCACAAATGCATTTTTATACAATTTCAGTAATCAATATTTCTGTTGTTCATACTTACAAATTTTGATCAAATCTTTGTAAAAGGCGATATATCTCAATTCAGAAAGACCCCTGACATCTCAAAATCAAATCTTATGTTTCAAAAAATAGGTGGAAGAGATACTATCAGCTGCAAAGCCAGCTGTTTTGGGATTCATCTACTATTTGATATGTGCTACTCAGCACAGTAAACAACCAATCTGCCAGCGGCAAAAAATCAAAGAGCTCTGTGCCAGCTGAACAGCATCCTTTAAAGAACTGAGGAAGTGGCCCCAGAAAAAACAGCCCTTAGAGGCAGCAGAGGTTTCTAGTGCTGCTGGGAGACCCTGCCATTTCAGAAAGTGCTGTCACCCAGACCCACAGAGTGCTCCATGTGTGACATGATGTTTAAGGGTGACCAGAAGCATTTCCAACAACAAAACTATCCACAACTGGGTAAGAATAATAAGGAGCTATGGCCTTATTGAAACTGAATTCTAGTGTAGATCCTCCACATACATTTAGCCACCACAGTCAGAGGTGACTTGACTGTCAAGTTCATTAAATCTTTCCAGCCTGGAAAGATTTCCCTGGACAATAGGAAAAAACCCAGCATGGTTGTGCAGCCCGTTCACTCTGATCGTGGCGCTCTCCTGGTCTGCACACACCCAGAGATGGCAAAGGACCCTCAGCTGCGCCAGGCCATGGAAAACGAGCCAGGGCAGGGCTGCAGGGACTGTGATCCCCCAGAGCAGCTCGGCTGGTTAGAGCAGAGCGCTGACAACACCCAGAGTGTGGGTCCAAAATATCCTGTATGAGCCATTTACTTAAGGGTTGGACTCGATGATCCTTGTGGGTCCCTTCCAGCTCAGAATATTCTGTGAGTCACAAGAGATGTGATGTCCTGGGGGGGCAGCTCAGCCACCCCCTTCTAGCAGCAGAGCCACAAAGCAAAGACCTTTATATTTCAACAGGCATTATCTTGTCATCACTTTTAATCTAGAAAAACCATATTAAGAAAAACATGATGGCAAAGATTATGATCAGCCTTAAATACACCATTTTCATTCAGCTCCAACAAACTCAATAGCAAGACTATTTCATGAAAGAGCACAACAGATTGAAATTCAATAGTTCAGTTAATCCAAGCATATTGAAATAAAATTATAAATATATATATATACACACTTGTATGTGTGTGCAAAGTGAGGGAGAAGCTACTCTTTCACATACATACAATTTCTATTAAAAAGCTCTAATAAGAAATGTAATACCACAGCTCTTTAAAAATTAAGGGAACTCTGCTCAGAATGCTTCTAGCTGCAAACATACAAACAAACCAATGCATCTTTGACAGATTTGCAATTTTTAAATCTTAATAACTTGTGAAATTAATACGAAAAATCCGCTCATTTTATTATATTCATCACCACGGAAGACAAAGGTATTATCCAGTTGAGTCTATACCAAAAGGAATCGCTCACACATTAATATCTTCAATTTGGTACACATTCCAAACACAAGAAGTAACAAATTTGGTGACAAAGCTGTCAAAATATGTTCTGCAAATACATTGGCAAGAGATCTGGACATACTAAAGAAATTCAGTGAAACAGAATAGGTGCCAAATGGGGATGTTTGACAGAGTGTTCAAAAATACATTTAGACCAAAGCAGGAACACATCCAACAGAGAGATTCTCTACATAAATTATCATGAAACTATTAGAAATAATTGGCCAGTGATTTCAAAATATTACATATACTTTTAATGTTATCAAAGAGCTGTGTTGCGTACCATGTGTGATTTCTTGGCGATTGAAGTTTTGGCCGCACAGCAGCGTTTTTAGGCGCAAGTAAAAATACTATATCCCATACTGTAAGTCAATCTGTAGTGTTTGAAACTGTGTCATGCTTCCAAGTGCCTTGAAAGGCTGTTGGGAGAAATACTATAAAGTCTGGGTGCTCTGGGAGGCTGCAGAGCGCAGCCCTTGCCGGGGCTCTGCTGGGCAGATGCCTTCCCCAGGGCTGAAGAGAGCCCACGGGATAAAGATGTCACGGCCAACCTCTCCAGCCAGTGTGGAGGGGTCTGTGGTCACAGTGGCCCAAGGCAGCAGGTCAGTGTGGCCCTGGTCCTTGCAGCAGGCACCACAGTGCTGTCACGGGCCAGGGCTGCAGGGAAAGAGCCACAGGAGGCACCTCTACATCTCTGCCAGGCTAACAAGAGCAGATTAATTTATGTACGGTGCTGTATTTACAGGCATTTCTCAATAAAATGAAGCCATCCCAATGCTTCCGAATACATCTGTGAATGCTGGTAACCCCTGCAGAGGTACTGCAGGAGCAGCAGCCCCTGCTCTGCCCGCCACTGGGATGCCTTGGTGAATGGAGGGGGCTAGGCAGCCTGCCCTGCAGAGCTGCCTGGTCACACCATTCACAGGCATAAAATTCAAATCCAAATGGTTTAATGGCTCTTGAGAAGTAGAGGCCTCATAACAGAATAAAAGTGAGCAAGCCTAAGTAGACTGCCCAGAAAACAGCCAGGGCGCCAGGGCAGCTCTCTTCAGCCCTGATGTGCAGCTCAGCTAAATGGTTACATCTTGAACATGCACTGAAATTTATGGAGTCTGCTCAGATTTTAAGGTTCAGAGTACCTGTGGTTAAAATCTGGCCGCCCTGAAGTGAATGGAAAGACATTCCCTGACTTCACTAGGACCTGTTTTAATCTACAAAGGTTTCAACAGCGCATTGATCTGAGCCTCCCATTAGGGCACTTGGCCAAGTGAACTTTGTTATATGTTCAGTCTCCAAAATTTGTGCTTGATTTTTAGGAAAACATTTTTATATAAACGTTGTGGAATTCCCTCATTATTATCCTAGATCTAAGAAACACACTCAGAATTTGAGGCAGTACAAGGTGAGATTTGTGTTAACTTCTGGCAAGTTCATTCCTTACACTTGAAATGAGCCTCTGAGAAAGCCCTCTCCCCCACAGACAAGCTTTTTCCTACTCCAGAAAGATCAATTTTCCTGGATGACCACAAAAAAAAAGACACAGATATAACTTAAGTAGCCCATAACTCCATTTATTCCACTGAGATGAGAACTTTCCAGAAGAGTCTCATCCAGTGCTTGTTATCACTTCTCCTTACTCATTCTGACATCCTCAAGGGCTGCCTCCAGCCCCCTACATCCCTCCCGGTGCTGTCCCAGCCTGGAGGTGGGCTCCTGGAGGTTTGGAGGCAGGGCAGTGAAAAGCTCTTACTTCGGCTGGAGCAGAAAGTGGCACGAGTTTTGTGGCTGCCTTTAGTCCTGAGCAAAACATTCCAGTTTTGGACATCAACCTAAAATATATATATGCTAGTGCAGATAAGGTTTTTTACTTCATATTGCAAGCACCATTCTGTCAACAGATTGTGGGTTTGACCTGTGAGCTACACCTTTTGGAATGAGTAACAGAAGAGCTTTCAGACATATTTTTTTGCCGGACAAATGAAATTAAAAAAAAAAAAATTATTGTCGGCAAAATAGGCCAAGTTACGTAAATGGCATCTTTTTCCTTCTGTGTGAGCTCTTTAAATTTAACATGCCTTTAAGCAGTATTAACTTTTAAGTTGCCATAAAATCAAATAATTGTATTTATTAATTTGTTTTAATTACCAAGCACAGATAAGCATATGTCCTACTTAGCCTGGGAAAATCTGAACGCACACCTGCTCCAACAAGCAGTCTGTAAAATGAGACGTGAGGAAAATATTTGAATTACATTTCCCTGTTCCAACATACCATTTTTAAAAAGCACTTTCAACACTGAACTAGGCCTTTACAGTTAAGGCATTTTACAAGATGATACTGAGCTATGTTTCCTGTCTATGAAGAAGGCACCAGCATATAAAATGGTAGTGAATTTGCATTACCTCCAATCCATCATTCTTTGAGTGCGCAGGAAAAACTGTGAGACCTGCTGCAACAAAGCACAGCCTTGTGTTGACAGATTCTTATTTAAGTGACTGTGAATACAACAATTCCACAAATAATTTGTCAAGTGTGTGGCTGAACTAGCTCTGAACCCTGATAAATACCAACTCTCCTCACTGCTACAAAGGCATGATGTTCTGTGTGCGGGCAGTGAGTAACAAGCACCAGGATTTAACAATCGATGCTACTATATTTCTCTTTTCTTTGTGGTTAAAAAAGCCTTGAAGGGTGGCTCTTTCAGCAGTGTTAAGTACTAGTGGTGGCCATGCCTTGCAAATCTAAGTAATACACTGCAGACTGAGGTGAAAGGAAATAGCACACTGCATCCATTTTTAGTTGCATTTAAAACATATGGTTTATGTTCTCTGGTGAAAAACAGTCTTTACTGTATAGTTAGCAGACTCTTGTTTAATACAGGCTATTATTAAATGGACCTCTTTCAAGTTATGATAATAGGACATCTACTTCACTGCTTTTTGCATCCTAAGGCGTACATTTGGGCTGGGGTAATTCAAGAGAAGAGTCTCTTTTAGGAAAAATGACTCAAACTCTAGGGGAACACATGTACATATTAATAGGGAGAAAAAACACTCCTTCCAGGTATTCAATTGAAATCAAGATTGCGTTTTTCTATCATGCAGTGCATTCTAAAGGCATTATGGATGTACGAAAAAAAAATCATTTTTAAAGAAATGTAAATCTAATCAGTCTTGAAGCTAGCAATATATACATAAATGTCTCTTGCAGACATAATTTAGTATGCATTATTAATTTATTTTTCATAAAGCTTTCCAGCTACAAAAAGGATAAGTGGAAATGTGCACCCACATTGACGATAATGCTCATTTGTCAGGCAGGAGTGAACATATTAACAACTTTCCCCCCCGAAATCCCAACCTAAAGGATGTTCAGAAGCTTCTTTGCAGAAACACCAGACATGCTTATTGCAAACAACATTATTCCAGGCATTGTAATAAGGTACCAGCCTTTAATGAGACCTGAACTTCAGCAAGGTGTTTGGAAGGCAAAACTGTTACAAACTCTGGGTAGCAAAATAGTGCATAATATAAGTCAATTATATTTATACTTTTGACTGTAAAACACCAGTGCCCATAGAAATAATTAGATGTGTGATACTATTAACTAGTCCTGATGTAAGATGCTAATTATTTATTGTTTATAAAGCAATTTCAAATAAAGCAGAACTCATACACTAGTGCCATCATGATTTTCCAGTCATTAACTTAACCAGAATTTGCATTTTGGGACTATAGCCAGTGACTTACATGCACTACTTAAGTCATTTTTCAAACACCCTGTCCCATCTTAATCTATTCATCATTAATCACATTTGGTCACTTTACATACAGAACACTATTCAGATGAAAGATAAAAGAAATACATTAATAAAATTAAAGCTAGAGTGAATACTTCAAAATATAAAGGTAGTGGATGAATATGTATATCAAAGCAATTTATATCCCATACCCATTAAAACAGACTTGTCTGAGCAACAGTTATGAGAGTTTTTGAGGGTTTTTTCCTAGTCATGGAAAGGGTACTTAGAAAACCACCCTTGTACTTTATCCCTCCCAAACATCTCTAGTTGTGCTTACAAAGCAAAGATCCTCAAATTCCATAGGTTTTATGAACTAGGAAGGGAATATATTGGCAGCTGTTTACTTCTCAATACAGCTACAATTTTAGAGCTGTGAGTAATCTTAAACTTGTGGAGCTGGCTTGTAATTACAGGCTCTGTTTATCTGAAAAGATCTACTGCTCTGACTCCTGAATCTGACTGACCTATTCTACCTTAAATCAATCGAGCCACGGAAGACTTACATCCTCCTGGTGCAGATCTGCTCAACCGAGGGCTGGAAAGAGCCAAAGGATTCTTATGGAAGGAGTTTTGTTACCTCTGCCTCACCCCTTTCACCTCAAAACAAACAAAACCCAACCCACACAGCTCCATCAAATACTACTCCAGTCCATACGCCCATTTCACAGCACTGAAGGGGTTTCATGGTGTTTGGTGGCTTTGGGAAATTTCCTGATCCTGGTCTAGTTCTCATAGGATAAGTATCCATTTCATAAATGCTCACTGGATTTTAGTATCTTACATTTCTGCTGGGAATTTCAGCCGTAAAGATGTTTGATGTACATGTTTTGGAAACTCCTCCTCAGAGCCAAACCTCAGCCAAGGAGTTGGTCTGGTAACCTCAAACAGGTACCTTTAATCCAGTCCATGGCAGCTTGGGAAATGGAGATGCAACCTGCATGGAACATTGCCTTGTAAAAAAAGCTAATTGCTATCTAACTTGGAGCTTATAAATGTACAACATCCTGAGGATATTTACTTTTTGAAGCAATGAGATCTCATGGAGGAATCAACAGTTATTTCAAGTTCCTGACTTGTCTGTGGGTTTTTAAAAGTATAAACTTAAACATAAAACAGATGGTGATTTTCTTTTAATAATGCAAGAAAACAAATCTTCAGGTACCTATTTTGTATAGGTTTTAAAACACCAATCAAATGCTATTCTTAAGTTTCCAGTTTTTCTGATTTGAACTTGAGAGTTAGTTAATTAAGAAATCTCTTGGACAATTTTTAAACAAGACACTTTTTTCTAAGTTTCCTCCACAAACAAGGCTGCTGCTGAAGAAAACTGTTTCTGAGGTTCCTGTTAAAAAGTAGTAATGTTCTATCCACACATTAATGATTCCAAAATTCTCCATTATGAACAATATTTATCAAAAACAGCCCACTATCAGATGAAAGATGTGCCTTATCTTTTCTTGTCAACTAAAGCATTATTCACTGAAAGTTTCTTTCATATCTGTTTCAGGGGTTTCAGTGTCATTTTAAATTGCAAATCAATCATAGATCATGCGAGCCCTACTTCTGTAGGGGAGATTAACGCTCTGGCTAAAATTGTTTACAAAGCCATTTGTAAACCTTCTGCTGATGCAGATGAGGCAAGTTTACCAGTTTAACATTGTTGATCCCAGAGAAAGCCTTAAGCAATGACTTCAGAGGGCAAAAAAATTTGTTCATTTATCATTATTGTCATGGGCTTTCGCAAATGATAACAATTTGTCTTCATCCTATTTTTAGACAATGAGCCACAATAGAGTCCAGAAAGCCATTTTGCCAGATGGGAGAAGGTGCTTTCATTGCAAAATGTTGTCTTTTCTTTTCCTGCCCTATAAAATTGGCTTAAGTGAGAACCAAGGATATGTTTTAATGTCAGGTTTCCCAGTAGACACGATGACATACAATAACAGCACGCAGTGCCTGGACAGCATGTTGTCCAAATATATTGCATTTTTAAAAACAAGAGCAGTCTTTGTTCCACATTTTTGCTGCAGAAGCTGCAATTAATGCAGAGAATTTCCACAGAATAATAATTGTCATACAGTTATTAAATTTCTGAGAAACATCTAAATTTAATTATTCTTCTCTTTGCGCTATGAAATGCCAAAAGATTTGATATTAAAACAAACTAAAATACTACAGAAAACAGGATATCAGTTAAGCATTTTAAAGTATTATGATGCTAATTCTGTTTGGTTCAACTTTATTTTATCTATGCAATTACATAGACAAGTTGGATGTCGAGGAATAAAGACAGTTGTGCCAGTGCCATGGGACAAGACAAAGCCTGGGAGAATTTAACCCCTTTTTGTGCTGGGCTTTATGTGAATACCTGCCCACTGACAGGGAGGGCCAAGCAAGGGGTTATGGAGCACCCAAATCAGCTCCTGTCCAGTGATTTCCCCACAAAGAACAAATCTCTGAGGGCCAGACCTAGAAGGACTGGGGTATATCCTTCTTTTTCACTCTTACGACCTTTAGTTATCAGCTTTGTTTAGGGCTGATGTGTCCCTTTACTGTGGCTCAATGCAGTTGATCAGAAGAAAAACCCTTTTGACTCAGGTTTTGTTTCATTTACCAGGATCTGACCCTTTGGAACCTTTATGAACAGAAAGAGCAGATACAAACATTGCTTTCATGCAGACTGCAGCAGTTCCAATATGCTGTTATTTAATAGGCATATTAATAGTCATTCTCCAAAAACCAAAATATAATTTTACCTAATTTTACAGAAACATGCCCACAGAATAAAAAAAGATGTTTCTTAATGTGGTGAAATGCTGCTTTTAAAATTACAGTATTTCTTATTTCCAGAGTGAAGTTCATCTATCATTCATAGTTCCCCACCACATAGTCCTGTCTCTTTGTTCACTAACAATTTCACAATATTTCTAACAGTTTCTGCTTCTATTTTTTTTTTTTTTTTTTGTACAGATGAATACCTATCGTGTAAGTTTGCCTTTAAAAAAAAAAGGAAAAAAAGGAAAAATATTAACCAGCTGTGCTCAAATATAACTTGTTATAGGATTGTCATTATCCTGGAACTGGTTTTCAAGGCAAAATTAAGGAGCTATCAGCACCAATGCAGTCAGTAATCCACTCAGTGTTTATGCACCAGGATGAGGGTGGGCATTGCCAAGAGATACTGCACAGCACCAGTGGGGTTAATCACCAGCCCTGCCAAGACTCTCGGGGTCTCTAGCCCCTGAAATTGTTCACTGGCTACAGTAAAACTCCTTTGTATTTCAGTTTTGGAATCCTTGTATTGCAAAGGCGTTAATAATACTGCAAAGACTATTACTGAATCTATCAATAGGAATGGAGAAATCCTGCCGTTTACTTGATACAGAACATAATCATATTTGGGCAGTAGGATCTTTTTTTTGACAGAACTGTGTCAAAGAGTTGTGGGATTTTGTTTTTTTCAGTTTTGGTGGTGATTTTTTTTTCTAAAAAAAAAGCCTCTTCATTATGTAGTTTTCAGCCTCAACAGCAAAATAGTTAATTGCATCTATGCCAGGTGTTTCATTAATCCAGTTAGCTGTTAGACAAACCCTGCAGGAAAACAGAAGACAACAGCCTCTCTGCTTACCCTCCTCCCCAGCCCATGCTCACCTCCCCCTCCATTCCCCTACAGGAACTGACTGATGGCAGAGCCACTCTGCTCAACTTGAAGGCTGAAACTATAGAAAATTCCATGCTTAGTCAGGAAATGTGGGAAATCAGCAGAGGTGAGTATGAGCTGTACTTCTCCTGCAGAGGCTTAAGGAGAGATGTCCAAATCTCTGGGATTTGGAGCCAATCACTGTTGAAGATGGGCTGACCTACTCTAAGCAGATGCACTGGTGAGCACTCGACCTTCACAGGGAGACGAAAGTTGTTAAAGTTGCTAACATTGGTTACAGCCTGGGGTTTTTGGGGTGGGGATAAGGTTTAATATATAAGGGATAAAAAGGAAAGCAGAAGAAATCCAGGAAAGAAGTTGTACCTTCTCGGTCTTTGTTTGCTGTATTTGATCAGCCTCTTGTGAACCACCTTCGTTCCCACAGACGGGGCTGAGTAAAGATGCCAGAGAGAGCTCGAGAGCAGCAGAAAGGTGCGTAGCCCCTGCAGCACAAGAACCTCTGTCTCCTGACCGCAGCCTGGGAAATGGATGTCTGACACCAGAACACTGTGGGTCACTTAGTTCCTCATAAGCTTTTTTTGAGCCTTGTTCTTTTTGGTGCTGTTGGAGCCTTTGTTAATTTATAGCATTTCCAGCACCACACATGGCTCAGGCTGGCAAGCGCAGCCCAGTAGGTATAACAGCATCCCTCTGGAACCCAGCCTGAATTGAGGCAAATGTTTACACTTAGAGATAAAATCACAGAGACATAATGGGAGGCAAAACCTGATGGTGATGATAATAATAATAATATATTAATTTATGATACAGGGACACAAACCTATGGCACAATCTTATTCCTGGCTATAAAATTCCAGCAACAGTGTTCTTCCTTTCCAGAGAAGGGACCCCTAACTTTTCTTTTGTCTGTGCACCACTACACAAACAAGTCACTGGACACACTAAGGTGTGGGATCCACCAGTTTTTGAGGGCCTATCATCTATGGATGAATGAGACAAGACTTTTAAGAGATTTAGTACAGGCATTAGGAATAGTTTCTGCTGGATTTTCAAGCAGAATAAGACAGGAAGACAGTGTCCAAAGCACTCAGGAAAACTGGATCAGCTTTTACAGGTGAACTAGGAACAAATAAAGAGAAGTTTGAGCTCCCAGGGCTCTAATAGTCTCTATACTGTTCAATAGAAAATTGAACAGTAGGACAGGCTCAGGTTTCTTTTTCTTTCCTCTTTGAATATTCTGTTAGCTCCAGTCATTTTGCTCTGCAGCTAGACCCAAGTCTGCAAGGGATGACGAAGGGGATATTATAGCTGCATTGTTTTGTCTTTGCTGGGGATAGAGAATGATGTATTTGGGATTCAGCTGGTGTATTTACAGTAGTTTTAATAACACATAAAACATCGGATCTATATTTTGAAATATTTACAAGAGTAGCAGTCAACAGTTCTTTATCTACAATACTTTTTAATACTTCTGTCTCCTCCTCTCTTGTCAGCTTTTTTCATGCTGCCTTTTTGTTGGTTTTCAGCTCTGATACTGTTTGCTGATTGTGACATTGTGCTAATGACTGTGTTCCTCTAGATGAAACACAGGGCATTCCTAAGTGCACTTTGTTCTTTTTATTTTATTAACAAAAGGAAAAATGAGATGCATCCAAATCACCCATGCACTAAATAAATTCCCACGTTGAGGGGGAGAGGTCTAAACTATAGCAGTGTTGTCCATTTGGAGTCTGGTCTATCAATGACAGCACAACTAAAGAAAAGGGGAGCAGAGACCTTACAGGATATATTTATTTATTTATTTTTAGCTTGGAATTAAAAAACTGAATCAATCACTTTTTCAATCTGAAGCTTTTCTTTTAAAAGACAGATTTCTGGATTAGGAATAATTAAAAATCACTGCCCTTCATCTCACCTTTCCTCTCCCCACCCAAGATCCTCTCTTTTGAAATGTCACTTATTAATTTAAAATATTCTGTTGTCTACTTACATGAACTTGCCTAGGAAAACAAGCCTTAGTTTCCAGCCTAAATAACATATGGAATAAAATTCCAGGATAAACACAGGTAAATAATTCTCTAAAACTAAAAATCAAAGCATCATAATCTTATCAGGAGAAGTGGAGCTATCTTCCTGCTCAGACAAGCAGCTAAGGAAGACAAGGAAATACTAAGAGAAGGATAGGTTTAACTCTAAATTTCAGACATAATTCTTACTCCTTAACCTCAGAGATACAGAAGCAAAAGGCTGCTCAGTAAGAGAAAACAGCACAACAGTTCAGTTGTTTCATTGGCCTTTTAGTTTTTCTGAGCAGGGCAGTCATTGCCTCACGCTCAGGTAGAGGAGTTGGAGGATAAGGAATCAAAACCCAGCAATGACCTAAGCATTAAAAAAATGCAAGAACAATGTTTTGCTGGATATTTTTCCCCGCTTTTGAAGCTCCTCTAACCTGGAAAGTTAAGCAACAAACACACTTCAATTAGAATAATTCAGCACCAAGTCCTGACAGTTAGATCTTTATCAGTTAGATCTCCAAACTAGCCAGCCCTAGTTATACCCAGGGAACAAAGGTAAATGGAGTTATGGCTACTTGTGTTGGTTACCACAGATTTAAACAGTTCCTGCACAGCCTTAGGCCCCGTTTGCAATAGTGCAGACCCCTCTGACTAAAGCAACAGGAGCTCCTGCAAGAGCAGGGCAGAGCTGGGGCAGCTGGGTCCCAGTGCCAGCTCCCCCATCCTTACTCCACAGAAGGACTCACAGGATGGGGAGCACTGGGGGCAGCTGCTCCTGCAGCCAGACCAGCAATGGAAAAGGTACAAGGCAGATGAAAAACTGTTCTTGTGACATTCTGTATCTAACACTGTGTCCAGACAGGGGACACCAGACACAGACCTCTCCCCCTGCTACTTTTTTCTTTTCATTCTACATTTTCAAACTTCTGCTAGCAAGGAGCCTGAAACTTGCACCCACTGAACCAGGAGGGCTCAGAGCCTGTCCCAGGGTCAGGGCTCCAGAGGCCAGGCAGGCTCCAAGGGCAGCAGCTATCGCAACATTCCCAATAAAATCGGGAGAGGGAGCAGTCCTGACTGCAGTGCCTGACAACTGTTTTAAGGCTGTATAATTATTTAGGGCAGGCAAGCCCTCAGGGAATGCCTTGAAGGAATGAAGAATCTTTTGCTCTTGCTTAGAGATTTTTTCTAAGACAGGAATGCTGAGGAATGGGGAGTAGGGGTATGTTTTATACTTGCACACTCTCCTGTGCTGCATAGTAAAACTTCTAAGGTTCCTATTAAACATTTTAGCCACAAGACCCTCTTTGTGCTGAGTTAAATTATTTAATTGCACAGCTATCCCCAAATATCCATCAGCGTGGGTTATCTATTTATAAAACCTGAAAATCGTTAGACGTGTTACCTCTAGGACAGGCACAGCAAATGTTCACTCTCAGACCTAACAACAAATAGCAATACTTATTCAGCACTTTCTATGTAGGTATCCAAAATTAGTTTATAAACATTAATGAAATAAACCAAATAAGAGGCAGGAAATTACAGATAAGCAAAAAGATTGAGAAAATCTAAGCAAGTCAGCCATGGCCTCATACAGGTTTAGTGACAATGGCCAAAACACCCTCCATCTCCTGCTTTCCACCACAAGAGCATCTAGAATCAAAATAAGATATTGATTTTGAATACATTTAATGTTTAAAACAAGAGCAACCTTAATTATTTTGAATCAGTTTTTTAAAGCAAAGGTATCTGTAATAATAATAATCATCATAATAGTTAGAATGAAATTTTGCTGCTGAAATGCATAAGGAAAAGAAACCTCAGGATTGTATACCCTTGTTATTTTTAGGAATTAGGTTCCAAGGAGGTCTCTGCATTTTATCAGGGATGCCTGTTGGATGCGGTGTAGACGAACACAAAGAGCAAAGTACCACACCCAGAAAAGTTTGCATATATCAAACCCAAATCAACAGGATGGATTGGCAAGTCATTGTAAAGGCAGCCTCTGTGTATTCTATTATTAATTCTTCAGGTTACCTTCCTTTTTAAAAGCTAGATAAAATCCAAAAGATTTACCACAAAAGATTATGGCAGCTCTGGACTTGAACAATGCTACAGCATCCCTTTTAAAGTTAAATCATACTTGACTATTGTTATAACAGTGCCCATAAAAATACAAACAACATGAGGGTAGTTCAGCTGCTGAATGCCCGCTGATAGTGCTTTTTATTGCATGGACAAGATCACAATTCATATACTAACCCCATTTTCCCAATTCCCCAAGTTTCATTCTGTCAGGATTTGGAAATGTTGTGGAATTTATACTTACAGCTGTAATGGGAGGAGGGAAACTGCAAGAGCTGCCAGTACCAAATGCTTAAAGAATCTGAACACTGTGGTGGAGCAGGACCTACCAATGGGAAACACCTGGTGAAGGCATTTTGTTCTGCTCCAGCAGGTGCAGCCAATCTGCAGGGCCAAACCCTGATTAGGAAATTACTGCCCTTGGTTTTTGGAAAAGTCATGATTTGCATCAGCAGCTTGGCATAGCCTGCTTTCAAACCAAAGGACACATAAGGAGAAGGATGAAGATAAAAGAAGCCAAATGCCAAGGCTGGAAAAATGGAGATAACCTTCAAAATTAATACCACTTAGGCTTTTAATATATAGAAAGATATATTTGTGATACATCATGTCACTGTATCTCTAGGGTACAGATTGTGATAGATTCTGATCTAGAGAAAGATTATTGTAATTTCCTTATAGCATAACTAGGAAGGAAAATAACGTTGTCATCAAAGGTCTAGAAATATCTCCTTATTTTGCTGTTTTCCTGATGTGGGGGTTGCAGTTCCCAACATAAAAATCCAGCTAAGTTTATTTTTCAATTTTGCTTTCAGCCTGTGAAGAACTTAAGTGAGAATAGGAGAGCAGTGCATAGCAGTCATCTCTAGGCACTTGAGGATTTTATGGTAGAAGAGCTGGAAGATGAGGAGGAGAGACGAAGTTGAAGGTGTTGGAGTGGAGGGGACAGTGAAAGCCAAGCAGAAAACGAGGTTATTGCCATGGGGAAGGGTGCAAAAGAGACAAGACACAAATCTGTAGATCACAGATCAGATAATTTTTTATGCTTATAGACTAGCTTGATTGTGTATTTGCTCAAATATTGGCCAGGAGCAAAATTGCTATGAAGTTATAGATAATGATAGTAAAATAGCATAAATGAGAAAAAAACTGATAAAATGAGAGAAATAGCAAAATGTGATTTTTAGAAGGGACAAAAAGAGCAATTTGTACAAACTTTCAAACTACTCACAGTTGGAAAGAAATGCAAGTTTTCTTTTATCTAATATTTTCCTTTTCTGTGAAAATGATGGTAGATCAATGATATACTTTAGGAGGAAACAAAGAAAATATAAAAAAAAATTGCAAATATGCTGAGAATGTGTTCATTCTCTATTATTAAACAGTTCAAGGGCAGATTCAGCTAAGCTTTAAATGCAATAAAGAAATTATTTCAAAGCAACACTACCAGCATCATACTGTAATTGAGAGTGGAAAAACAAGGGTGATAAAACTGTCCTGTGTTATTGATGTTGGAGTTCATATATGATGCATTTCTGTGACTGGATTATCAGAGCACTGATGACAACGTGTACTTACTTATCAAACTAAACAAGGTGTCTCAAAAAGGAGAAATATTAAATTATGTGCTATCAGCCAGCTATACTATTCAGTAAAACTGTGTGTACGTAGTATCTGTTCCATACATCTGTATTTCTGCACGTGACCCTCACTAAACTACTCTGTCTCTCTACAGTGTTTGCATAAAGAAAATCCTTTGATCTTGTAAGAAAAGTTTCAAAATGGACCCATTTTAGCAATAAATTAAATTGCATTAAAAAAGGGGAGAATAATCTTGTGCAGGCTATCAGCCTTTCTCATACAATACTTATGCTCTCTTCTTGTCACAGATTTGTTTTATTTTTGCTACAGCAATACATTATTACAACTTAAAATTCACATTCACCTGAAGAAAGCTGTGACATGCCTACCAAAAGAGACATACACTGCTTAACCTAAATTGACCCTTTTTTCCTTCTATTCTAATAGATCTTTTTTCTTTTTGTCACTCAAAATGAGTGTCTGATGTATGAGCATAAATTGTTAAAAGCAGTTTTAGGTAAAGGAAGAGAGACTGAAGTGGAGTTTTCTCACAAAAGCCAACCTCAATTTATGTCAAAGAGGGTTAAAAGACCTTGGGATTAAAGCAATAAACTTGCTGCTGTCAAAGCTAAAACCCGCTAACAATTTAGTGCCAAACGCATGTTGTTCAATATCATTTCATATTATATTATGTCACGAGTAGGTGACAGTTCCGCATCAGACTGACAGGGCTGATTTACTCTGAAGAATTCATCGACATTTTGCAGAGTCAAAGCTGACTTCATTTTGTTTGGATGCAGGGTGGGAAATCTCTCCCTGAGTTGGAAAATTTGGCTGAATTACACGGCTCCCCCCTGGGCCCTCGTGGCACAGAGCCCTCGGGCACGACCCGCCCAGCCCAGGGCTCTTTACCTTCCCCTGCCCCAAACCAGCCCCAGCCCTGCCCCTTGTGCAGCTCCACTTTTCCATGTGGTTCCCCTTCCTGCAATTTTTAAAATATCCAACTCTCCTGGTCAATATTTGGATAAATTTTTTTCCAAATTCAAGCTTTTATGCTTCTCCAGAATATACCTATTGTCAGGGCTGAGATAAAAGACCATGCTAAGAAAATAGTACTGGCAGGCACCTGCTTATATTTTAAGTAGGTAGTAATAATTGCTATTTTTCCAGGATGTTAAATAGATCCCAAGGTCGTGTGTGTTGAGACCCTTCTAGGGCCAATGGCAACAATACCATTTCTTTATACACAAATGTCTTTTGCAAGATATTCCCAGATGGCTTTTTTAATATGGGTTCCAATTCAGATTCCTCCCAGGGCTCTGAGACAATTCTGAATAAACATATTCTTTGTTTTGTCTCAGTAAAATCTAATTAATTTGACTTCTCTGTCAGGGTCTCAAAGCTTATTTATAAAGGGTGTATCTTCTCCAAAATCCAGTGTATTCTTCTACAGACATTTGCATCCTTTTGAGATGTTCATTTCCTTCTCTTGTTGGACACTGCTATAAATATGGAACTACAACTCAGCTCCTGAAGCTGAGGAACCAGGGAATCTGGCTTCCTCTGAACCAAGTAGAATTGTGCTACACTCAAAGTAGTATTTTTGTATGAGAAAAAAAGGAATATTCCTCCTTTCTTCCTGCTTCTTTTTTAATTGTGGAGTAAACTTTCAGTTATCATAGTTTGCTCTTACCTTTATTTCTGAAAATAAGCTAGCAGCATTTGGGGTCTTTAAACACACATATCACTTTTTTCCCCACCTAAATACAGGTGTGGGTACATTAGTGCCTGGCCATTAACTTCGGTAAACCATGTAGTGATTCTTCTGTGGGATTCTTTGGGCAATGTTTGCTGTTCATCCAGGAAAACATAATTATTGCATGTAAAATGGTCCCATTACCCGACTCAGGTTTGTTTTTGCTGACCATCTGCTGGATAACTGCCAGGCAGCAAAGGGGTTACCTTGTCTGTTATGCCAGGGAGCAGAACTTCTAGTGAATTGTTAGATGGGTTAGCAGATGGTTAATCTTATTTGACATTTAAGGCACTTGGAGGTAAATTTAGTGTTCACCTGCCCTGGAGTGTACAGCATGAATATGCTTCTACATATCTACCCCTGCTTCAACTAGTATCTCTAATGGTTGGGGATATGCAATGCCTGGCATGAAGAGATATTTCAGGGACAAGGGGAAAAAGAAAAAAGAACAGGTAAACACACATCCTGGCTTTAAACCTTTGCAGCTTTCTCATATTGAAACACAAATTCTATTTTGAATGACCATCTCATCCTAACACAGACATACTCTTGCTAACTTACACACTCTACTAGTAGATTAAATTCTAATATATTTTGTATATTAATGTTTCTATGCTCTGTTTTCCACTGCCTTATCAGTTATGGACATGACAGACGAATACACACATGTATACATGTTTCACTGAGTGCAAAGCCAAAGGTATCCTGTGATCCAGTGAGAAATCTAAAGGAGATTAAAGACATTTCTGCAACCTACGCCTCACAGAGTGCCCCTCAAACCCACTGTGGTGCACACAAAGTCAAACCATCAAGGATTCAACAAATTTCAACCCCAGAAGAGGGATGAGCACAGAGCAGTGACACAGCCTGAGACTGCGTTTGCTCTCTGCTGTGAGGGCACCAGGGGCGTGTGGTGAGGCTCCCAGTCCCTCTTGCTGAGCTCCAGCTGAGCACAATCTCCCCTTCAGTCCTCTGTACCTCTGTGGCAGAGATCAAAATGAATTGTCATGTCTCTTTTAAGAGGAAAATACCACAGCCTCTCTCAATACAGGCTGTGACCTTTCAATTTGTGCTATCAGTTTACTCAGTGCTTGCTCCGTGGTTCATGATTAACTTGAAAGAGTTAGATCCCACTCTCTCCAGGTCCTCAAGAAGGAACTTCTGTTGACTGTTAGAAATCCCTCATGCAATAAAATGCACATAGTGCGGCAGTATAAGCTATCCTTCAGAGTTACAGCATCTCAGTAATGAGGTATCAATTCTTATCAAAAAGCTCCTAAAAATATTTCTACTCACTTTTTTTTTCCTTTAAGGTAACACCGATGAGAAGACAAAGTGAAAAACAGCCACTTGGTTATTAATAAATACATCAGCTTTCATTAATTCCTTACAAAGGGTCACACAGCCTTCATACATTAATTAAACATTCTATGTATATCAAAAAAATGGTTTAAATTTTAACTATAACTTGATGGTTTCTATTCTGTCTCAGCTGAGATAAAGAGAGAGTTTCTCATGCCTTCCTGCGGAGCCACAGAAACCTTCTCCCTCCTCCTGTAACTGTGGTGGTGCTGATACTTCAATGTGTTCTAGAAAACAGAATAAAAAAAATTCATCAATGTTTTCCTTTCAAAGCTCACCCATAGACTTTCTATATATTTCTTTTTAGAAAAACATGTAAATTGGCAATTCTCTTAATCTTCACTTGTAAGGACCCTAGAAGGTGGGATGGCTTGAGGAGCAAATGCTGGACTGAGGAGTTGCATCTGCTGCTGCCACTGAAAAGCAGTGCTGCTCAGGTCAGCAACGTGGGGATTCTTTTTGTTATTTACTATTATCCACCCCTCTGTACTTATAACCTGTTTGTTGGGGGTGAGTAGATTCTCTCAGGTATTGTTTTAGTTATCCACAGCTAAGCACTTCCCCTCATTTAGCCAATGACAGGAAAATCCTTCCTTTGCTTCAACACATGACTCCCCCAAATCGATTTTACACACTCAAGTTTCCAATGAAGTAGCAGCTCACTTTCATTTTAGCAAAATCAAATAGATTTTATAACATTGCTTGTATTCCACCTTTCCATTAGGGCAGGATGAAAATACAGAGGTGAGATAATTGCAGAGGTATTTAAATAGTTAAACCAAACTGGAAGTTTTTAAGAGCAGACCGAGACTGTCACATAAAAGTATATTCCTTACCAAGATGTATCTCAGGATCTTCAACTCTCAGGACCTTGAAGTTTCTTACTGACATTACAAGCCTGGCCTGCTGCTCACCTCACTGTAGTAAGACCTGACATAATTGCTCACACTGCACTCCTTGCTTCGTCTTGTTTTCAAGAGAAATCCCTTTTTCTTGCTCTGCGCTCGGGTCTTTGGGACCCCTTTGTCACCTTCACCCCTCTAGGGTGAGGAAGAGAAGCTTTTGAGCCAGACTGGCCCTGCTTCTGCCTTTGGCTTTTCCAGAGCCTTTAAAATTCTTCCTATAATCTGGAAGGCATCTGGGAATAAAGGTGTGCCTGCTGAGGTGTCTGTGTGCTCCCTGAGGTGGGGACAGGATGGCATCAAAGGACAGTCCCAGGTGGCATCACCTGAGATGTCACATTCACTAAGGCAGAGGGAAAACTGAACATCTAACACAGGTATTGACCATGCACCACAAACCTGGAAGAAAGGAGGGATCAGTCCTCTATATCAGAAACAAATAATTTGCAGAGTTTGCTGGAATTCAAGAGCAGGAAAGTTCCTACACTGACCTGGATGATTAAACCCCACTTTAAGCACTGCAGTGGTCAGCACAGTGCTCAGATTTTTAATTATTTTAAACTAGGTATCTTCATAGATAATCCTTCATTTAGGAAAAAAGTGTAGGCATTATTCAATGATATGACTCACCTGAAAAACAATACTTTCAGTGTTTGCATTTCCATGTGAAATTTCAGAGGCTGAAGAAATTACTTTATGCATTTGGAATGTTACTATTGTCCTCACTTTGGAGTTTTTCTCTTTATAATAACAGCCATCTACTGCTATTACTGTAGCTTCTTGTCCAGATCTCCCTTTGGAGACTTTCTGACTACTTAACACCATTTTTCAATTTCACTACTTATGCACATACATCTTCAGTCCAGATATGAGAATTTGCTAATGGACTGCAACTTTTTTTCCAAGATTCCCATGTGTAGAATTTTGCATAGACTGATCCAAAATCTAAAGTCTGCTTGCCAATGCTTTGTGCTAGGAATATGCATGTGATAATGAACCCCAGAATCGTGCTACCATTTTGAAGTACAAATTTTTGAGTACAAAAGAGAGCAAAAAGTGTCAGATGGTATACTTACCCCAACATTAAGGTGTACATATTGCCAAATGGACAGGGAAATGATGTGCGTGAAAATGTGGCCCCCTCCTGCACTGTGTACATTTTTAGCTGCAGGTCGAAGAATAAATGGCACCGGTTAGAAAATGGAAAACATGTAGGCAGGCACAGCTATCTCCTGTTCCCGAGGTCACACCACTTCTGCATTTTACCTACAACAAAGCAGATAATGCATCCATTTGGCTTTCTTCATCCGTTGAAATAACTCTGTGACACTCTCTAGTGGAAGGCAGACACACACCACCTCAGCCATGCTGCGTGCACGGAGCAGGCTTGGGGAAGCGACGCCACGAGGAGGGAAACTGCCTGAAACGGAGCTTGGGCACTGTTGCATGTGTTTTGCTGCACTCTTATTTTTTAACACCACAACCAAAACACTTACAGACAGGTCCCTTCTGTTTGAAGCCCAGAGGATAACGTGGTACTGAAGCATAAATAAAGAGTGCCACTAGCAAGGAGTAACTGGCAGCAGACAAAGCCCAAGCCAGCAAACTGTCACGATTGCTCTAGAGGGTTTATAAGCTTTATCAAATCTGTGCTAGCTAATTCACTTGCAGAAGTGTACTGATAACACTGCTTCTTTTTTTTTTCCCTTGCTTTTATTATGAGCAAAAAGATAGACAGGTCCTAAGGACAGATCCTTTTCACAGCTCTGCTCTCTTCTGCCAGCACATGCCCTTCCACTCACAGATTACCAGGTTTAACTAGGGATGTCTTTGAGCCAGAAGCATTTATTGCAATAAAACCCAATATATTTCCAAAAAAGAAAAGCTTCCCCCTCCTTTCTAACACTTACATTGTGGTTGGAAGCAACAACAACAAAAAAAAAAAAATACAGATCCAATCTGGTGTTCCTTGTCTCAGTGAATTTGCAAGTGGCTGTTTTTTACCACTCTCTATGGACAGACTGAAGTTAACATTTCTGTGCATGGACAGAGGAATTAATATATATACACATATATATATACCGATATATACTCACACACACGTATCTATATCTGGGTGGAGCACTTGGCTGCTTTCCCTGCTTCCCCCTCCCCCTGCCAAGTTTAGATGCAGTTTTCTTGCATATTGTTAAACCAATGCTAGTTTATCAACAGCTTTTGTTAAACAACAACTGCTATTAATCTAAATGACATAAATTAATACCACCTGCTGTAAATGCAGAGGAAGTTTGGCTTATACTTTTTACTGCAGCTTTTGAAGTATCCAGGACAGTATGCAGGTAGATTCATGGATCTCTATCATTTTCTCCCTCCATACATGTGACTGCTGAGATGATGCCTTTGGAGTGGAAAGGTTTGGAGAAGGGCTGCTCAGCTTTGAGCTTGTTGCCCTGCTCTGTCATTCTCCTCCATGTCTGGCCCATCATTTCTGAAGCCTTCCTCAAAGCCTTCTGGTGATCCTCCCAAGGAGCTTCATGCACAGCAGCCTGTGGGAAGCTGACAAAACACTGGAAAATTCTGCCAAATAATAAACAAACCAACCCCATGGATTTTTTTCCAAACATGTTTCCATGAATAACTGAGAAGGCACACTTGCTAATTTACTGCATGTTTGTCTTTATGGAGTATTTTTAAAATAAAATATTTCACCCCCTCCTGCCTCTTCTTAATTTGTCCTGTCATTCAATTTCTGTAACTAATTTGAGGAGATTCCTCTAATGTTTCACCACACTGCCAAAGCATAGTTTTTTTGCCTGAATGCAATGCAGAACTATTTTAATTACAGGGAACATCAAAAATTACTCCATAACATGGGATTATTCCTTGTGCTAATTTCTACAAGCCCAAAGTGTAGACGTGACTGAATTCAGATTCCTGTTTCACACAAACACAAAGGGAGAAATTCTGTCTGGACTCTGTTCAACACAGACATTCATAATCTCCATGTTAAGTTTTAAATGACATTTGGGTCAGTATGTTTTCTGAGGAAAGTTCACCAAACAACAGTTTTGAGGTCAACTATCACAAAACATGAACAGAGCCTTCACAGAGCTCAACTTTGTGCCCCTGGCTGGGTCAGTTGGTTTCCAGACTGAAGTGAGTGGAGAGAAATAACCTCTTGCAGATGCTACAGTGCAGCACTGGAATGCAAGTTCTCCCAGTTATTTTCTGCAGGCACTCCTTCCTCTATCGGCCACAGGTGGTGCTGGGAGAGACCAGGAGCCTGTTCATATATGAGAGTGGGGATCTACAACAAAAACAGCTGTGCATTAAAAAAAAAAAAAAAAAAAAAAAAAAAAAAAAAAAAAGGACAAAAAAAAAAGAAGACAAAAAAAAAAAGAAACCCAAACCCCCAAAAAACAACCCAAAAAACCTGGAAGCACAAGGATCATCAGGAAGCTCCTGTCAGTGATTTAAATCTTGTGATATCATAGCTGGGAAAAATAAAGGCCACCAAGATCTGCCTTCTGCCTTTGGAAGGCACAAAATCAGTGCAGTGATGTGGAGGCAAAGATACTGTCACAGGGTCATCACATCACAAGGCAGAACTAAGCTTTGTCACTTTAAAAATTCAAACCTTAAGACATTTTCAAGTTACTTATTTCAGGTGCACATGTAAGGATAAATTAGGGCATTACCTTCACTTTGAGTTTTCTTCTCTGTCTCTCTAAAACATTTAATATTTTCAGAAGATATGAAGGCTTTCCAGAGACAATGTGCTTGCTGTAGCCTACCATGTGTACTGTGGAAGTTCCAGAATATAAGACCAAATGTGCTAATTTATAATTAAAAGGATGAAATTCTGAATAATCTGTTTTTCTATCAGGAAACAACTGAAAATAGGATTCAAAAACTGATATTCTTCATGATCAAACACACAAACTGTATTCACTTTCACCTAACCCCCTAATTATTTTACCTCTAAGAAAAATACCTCTAATTTTCACTGCTGTAAAATAATCAGGATTTAAGTGCTGTAAACAATATAATAAAACTTATCCAGTACTTTTCACACTATATCTCATGATTTTTTACACACAAAGAAATACTAAATCACAAAACATTAATGAAAAACTACTAGAAGAGATAGTTTAGCATTTTCACTGCTGAAATTTAGAATTTCTAATAACTGAAGATGAAAAGATGCACAATTGAAAAGAGGAATAATAGAAGACTAAAATTAGAGGCTTTAAAACTGCACTGTAGTCAGTTATTCTAACACATAGACTGTGATCTTAGGCAACTGCTCAACAAACCTTGACAAAGGAACAACTTTGTTACTCTGACACAATCAGAGAGGACAATATCCGAAAATTAGTTACACTGCCCAAAATTTGGTTCAGTCTCTCTTTGGTCCAGGACAGCTTCATTACATGAGGCAAAATAAGTAGTTAAAAAAAGGCTGCCTGTTGTTTTAAACCCCCGTAATTTTTTTTAAAGATAGAAAATAATCAGAAATATGAGTTTCAACACCTAGTCTTACTCTCCTGGAGTGGGCATTTTTCGTATGACTTACCAAAGATTAGGTCTACAATTTACCTCTCATTCTGAATTTTAGCAATTTGGTGAACATCAAGACAGTTGTGAAAAAGGAAAAATGTAGAACTAAATAACTGTTCAGATATCTTCTCATTTTGGTCCCACCTCAAAGAAGAAATTCTTACTCTCATGTTTACAGTTCAGTGCACAAAACCATTAATGCCCGCAGTAACCAAAGATGTATGATTACAAAAATAACAATTATCACGAGTGTGGTTCATACTAAGAGACCTGTAATAGCTCTAAACCTGACTGTAGAAGAGCTTACAGATATAAGATATCATGGCATCTTTAATATAAATCTAAGGAATTCCACTGCTATTGGTAAAGAAATTAAATTTAAGCCAAAAGATTTCAGCCGTTCAGGTGATCTCCATACAGAGAAAGAAGGGGTGGCAGCAGAAGAGAATGTGTGCACGTGCCTCCATGTGTTAAAGATCCAAGAGAGTTCAAGGAAAATCCAATCCAGCCAGGCTAAGCAGAGGGAGTTTCACCAGAGATTTCCTCTTTGAGTAGTCAAAGTGCAGTGGTGGGTCTGAACTCCTAAGTGAAACCTGTCAGGCACAGCATTTGTATTAAGACAAAACTTGAAGAGAGAGCATAATTTACTTCTGGGATAATTTGGGAGATGATTCTTTCATAGACACCCATCCAAAATAGATAACCATGAGAGGAAAAAGAATTCTTCACAGTTCTCCCACAAACAATAACTCTGTACACAGGGAAATACACCCACACATGGCACCCAAAAAAAACCCCTACACCTCCTTCTCACATGCATTTCTACTCTGTTCTAAGCTACACTGCTCAAATGAAGACTATTTCCTATAAATCCGTGTTTAATAAAGAGGATTTAATGTGAATCTTTCTCAGTTAAGAACCAAAAATACTCACTTTATGGCCATCTGGGAATGCTTCCCAAATCCAAATTTAGGGTCCAGTAACAAGTCCTACATATAGCCTTTGTGTGTGAACACTTACTCTTCCTGTGTTGAATCTCCCTGAGCTAGAGCCAATATGACTCTGCACATGAAGGGAACTATGTGGGGGATCAGAAACCTGGCACAGCCAAATGCCAGAGATGGAGGGACCCAACCACTCTGCTCTTCCTCTGTGGAGACTCTTCATCCACTCTCGTGGATGCTCATCTGTTCCAAACCTATTAGGGGGCAGGGGAGGAGGTGTGTGAAGAGTTTCCTTTAAAAAACATCAAAGCTGAAACCCTTATGGTTTGAGGATTTGTTGAAAAACAAAATTTGGCCACTCAGGTAAGGGTTCTTAAAAAGATAAAAAAGCAATCAATGTAACATTTGCTTCTCATCCCAGCCCTGTATCAACTATCAAACACTCCTGGAAATAAAAGTGGGAAATATTTCATTTTTCTGTTTGCATAGGAATAAAGCACCTTTGCATTAACTTTAAAATTTTTGACAAAAATCACTAGGAATATTGCAGGAGTAATTTAATTGCAGGGGAAGTTACACAGAACCTTTTTAGGGAGCACCAAACTAAAGTCTTGAAAAACTAAGACTTAACCAAATTTTTGCAACTTCCTGAAGAAGAAAGTTGTTCTGAATTGTGAACATATGAAGTTGTTTCTCTCTTCAGCGCAAGCCCCAAGTGTGTTTAATGGTTTTGCTAAATATGATTGAAAGAAAACCATGCCTGAGGGAAATGATACTTTGCTGGATATGTATAAGGGTTGAAGCAGCTTGGTCAATGAGTGACCATAGTATATGAATCTAAAACTAATCTCAAAGAGCCTGAGGGCACCCAAAGCTAACCTAGTCAAGTAGTTATTTTTTCATTTGCTCTGAGCTAAATAAACTGTCTATAAAAGACTCCCTGTACACCTCACAGCAAGTGTTTGGTTTTCCTCACATTAGAAAGGAAAAGTTTTAAACAAGATGTTGTATTGTGTACATAAGAGCAAATTAAAAATAATTATATAAAAGAACAAGCTGTCTCTTCATTGTCACTGAAATGAGATCGTTCTGAAAATTGCTCAAAAAAAAAATTTGCCATGAGAAAACTTCAGAGCTTAGATCTATCCCACATCACCTCAGATCCACCCTCAGAACATCTGGGGTGAGGGACCTGTCAGCCTGTGGCTTGGGATTCCCCACATGGACCCCTTGTTCCACCACACCCTGCCTATGGAACCCTTGTTCCAGCACACCCTGCCTGCTGGCCTTGGTCCTCCTGTGAAACAGGAGAGATGGGTGAGGGACTGCTGCCCTCTCCTCTCACCAGTGCAGGCCCCTCACTTTGAAACTGCATAATGCTTCAAAATAACAACCAACCTTTACAAAACTACAGAGAACTTTTGTAACAACAATCTATATTACTTCAAACCCTAAGAAAAGTATGGAACTGATTGTTTTGAATAAGATATGGTCATGAACAAGTCCAGTTACATTTTGCAGTAAAGCTGCATGAGCCAGAACAACGGCTCTGTAAACAAGGGCAAGGGATGGGGTGAGAAAATCACTGAAAAATATTAAGTCCCCTGAGCACCACGGGATGTGCAATTTTCATTGTGCTTCGAGACGTACTTGTGTGGCCTTGTTGCTTCTATTGATCACATAGGTCTTTCCTAATAGAGTTACAAGGCATTTTCAGTTGCAGGCTTGGAAACCTGTGGGAAATGGGATCCAATCATCTGGCTGCTCCGTTCCTGTAAGGCCAGCTCTGTCTTGCTGCTACTGCTCTGTTGGGCTTTAAACACGATACCAGCACATCTAGGGCTGTGAGGCAGAGAGCAGGGACTGTGCCAGCACAGGTAATGAATTTCTGTGGAGCAAGAACCAAGTCTTTGTGGTCATTTACAAAGTTCAGTTAACTGTTAATTTTCTTTTTTCTTTTTTTTTTCTGTCTTTTTTTCTTTTTTATGAAACAGCATATCTAATTTCCAACAGGGATGTGAATGTAGGAAGTGGGAATCATTAGGAGGTATTTTACGCCCTTTCTGTACCCCAATGGGCATAGTAATGAATGAACAAAGAGCACTTTTTAATGTTATGCTGAGGCAGAAGATATTGGAAATACTCAAATCTCAGTGAAAATAAATGTTACTTTAAACAAGAAATCCAAGGCACAGGGAATCTCAGCAAAAAAAAAAAAAAAATCTGTATTTTGGGCTCTTGCATCAAAATAAAGAAAATATATTTGTGCTTTGTTTATCAGATCTGCAATCAAAGACTTTTAGAAAACAAGGGGAAATTTTTCATTTGAAAATTTTCTACTGAAAGCATTACACAAACAATCTATGACTTAGAAACTGAAGCCTGTAATAAAATACAACCCTCTTTTCTCATGTAATATTAGTACTGGCAATTTAAGATCTTGAACTATTAAAAAAGGAAAGAAAAGTCTACATGAAATTCAAGGCAAAATCTACCATGCCAAGCTGTGGAACAACTTCAGCTTATATTGACATGACAAAGTTTATGAAGACAATGCATTTCAGAATTATGCTTATGGTTGCTCTCCACAAACCTTTCCCAAGAATGACTCCTGGAGGGCCAGGGGAGTCAGCTCAGGGCTCCCACAAGAGAGAGGTGTCAGTACGTCACAAATGTGGGAGAGGGAAAAGAGACTCTGTTACATGCACAGTTGTGTTTATAGACTATTAAAAAATATTTTAAAAAGTCCAACAACAACCACAAAACCCAAGATGTTTTATGGCAGAGTTTCTCTGCTCAAGAACAGCACATCAGTGGCCACAAGGACAAAATACAGGCTCATCACTGAAGAGCAGTAAAGTGATCTGCTCTCTCCTTGCTTCTATTCTGTTCCCACCTGCAGTGTGCATCTTTCACCACATCAGCGTGGCAGCTCTGAGATCAGTGGTACCCTGAAAAGATAAAACACTTCCATGTTTGATTTCCTGAAATGCTGAAACACTTCCATGTTTGAGCTCATAGTCAAAATTTCTTCACCATTACAGTGCAGACATAAATATTATGTCATGGTCTGGAGGCCCTTCGGAGGAAACAACACAATGCAGGCAAATGTGTATGCTGAGAAGCTGAAAAGTGCTCTTGATTGGACCACTGTTACTAGATAATTACACTGGCTTTGGAGAAGCTCACCAAGATGAGAGGAAACAGAGGTTCTGTGCTATGCATTTGCCTCCGCAAGACCTTATGTAAAGAGATGGTATGAGCAAGAGAGTGTGGGGGGGGTGAGGAGCAACACTCCAAACTGAAAGAGGATGAAACACAGCACAAAAGTACATACGAACATTTAACAGCCCAAAGAAGATGATATGGTCCATGAAGACCTGCCCTCATAACCTCAGGAAATACAAATCAATCTGTGTTTCATCATCTGAAACTTGAACTTCTAGCTAGTAGCTCTGTGCTCTTCCCCTGCTTTCTTCAAAACCTCCTCCTTGAGCTGATTTACACTATTTGCTTCTACTGCTGACTTCGGCAGTTTGTTCCAGACTGTATTTCAACTACCCTTTGTGTAAAACTGTTCTGTCTGAATATATCGGAGTCCCTAAATTCTGGTGCACATATTGGAGTGGTTACAGGAGTAATTTTAGTGTGGCTGGCAGCTGGCCTAACTCGAGCTCTGATCTCTCCTCCCCTCCCTCGACTGCACAGTTAATACTTCGCCATCAAAGTCAGGGCTGCTACAAAGAGAGTCTGCTCCAGCCAAGTGCCTGGAGGGACAGCGCCTGAACTTGCCACACCTTGGCAGGACACTGTGGCCAGAGCAGCCCTCCTGACCTTTACAAGGGGACCAAAGCAGTAAAGAGCAAAGAGTAAGCAAATAGAGAAGAGCAGGAATCTACGTCTTACTGTGTTAAAGAATTGGATCCTATTCACAGACCCTTTGTCTGCTTTCCACAAACATTTCCACAGGCAACTGTTGGTTAAAGGCAAAACAGAACTATTGATACAAACAAACAGTGAAATAAAGTTGAATATAGATATTTCTGAAGACTGAGCTTTATTCTTTGTTTTTAATGTGCTTCAGATGAAAGAAGGTACAAAATTTATTGGGCTCTCTACAGCAGCTGTACATTGGCAATTAAGTGACTGGAAAGAAACGGGCGAGTGAATAGCAGCCTCCAGATCTTGAATAAATGGTCAGTTGATCTTAAACAGGAAGTACAGGATTCTTAGTTTTGACTTCTGAGGATCTGCATTTTCTAAAAGATGATTACGTGCAAGTGTATTTTTAAATCCACTTTTGTGCATGAACTAAGGTTAGGAAAGAGGCAGATAATCTATCAAGTTTGCCATAACTTTTAAATGAAGGTGACATATTTTTCCCAGTCTGAACAACTTTCATCAGGAATATTTTTGGAAATTTAGAAAATCTCTTTGATGTCAAAAAACTGTTCTCACATTCTTTTGAAGCAGACAAAAGGTCAATGTTAATTGCAATATGTTGTAAATCATATAGATTACTTTCAAGAAAATATTTAAGGGAGATATCTTATATATGACATTCATTCTTCAGCGAGCCAGACATGGATGATGTTTAATTTATAAAGATTTAAAAGGATGGAAGTCTCTTGCAAAATACAGAATTTAATGGAATTCTTCTGTTTTGTTACCAATTTACAGATATCATCTCTTTTTATTTATGGAGAGAAGTGTATTAATCATCATATGCAGAGCTGCAAATTCAGCAGAAACATAAATAATCAGTCCTAAACCTCAAAATCTTTCAAAGGATCCGTTAAACTAAAAGTTTTGGATAGCCTGGCTAGAACAAATGGACAAGAAAAGATAATGCATCTTTTGAAACACAAACCTGCAGAGATGTTATGCTCAATTACTCTGACAAAAGATTTGGAAACCAACAATATCCCCTGTGGAATACCACTGCTAAACTGGAACGCTAAATCAAAAGCTCAAAGTTAAGCAAGAATAATACAGCATAAGCCACATTAAATGTGTGTCATCCCTAAAGCTAGAACACACTTGGATAGTTATTAGGTAACTATTTCTACCTTTGGGGGAAGGGAGAAGGTAGAGGGGAAGAGTTCAAATTAGTAAAATATTAGTAAAAGTACCACTGTGGATTTCACAAGGAGGAATGGTGGGGCTGGGCAGGCTGGATCCCACAGTGCAAGTCATCTGGTGACCAGCCAGAGAATTCAAAGCTTGTTTTAGCACCTAAACAGAGGTTCAAAACATAGTCCTTGCTCATCTTCAGAGACAAAAAAAAAAAAAAAGAAAAAAACCTACTAGAACCTGAGGGAGAGAGGAGCCCCTTGGAAGGGTTTTGGAGGAAGGAGCAATAGTAGCTGTGGTGGCCAACATTCAGCCTCTGGGTGCAACCAAGGACTTGCAGCAAGCCATTGGAAAAAGGTGCTGCAGGAACCTCAGCACTGCCATGTAGCAATGTGTATGGAAAATATGCTGGTTTTATTCCCAGGGAACGCTTTCAACCCAGCCACACAAGGAGCAGGGTTCTCATGCAAGCAAAAGCTTCCATGTGCCCAGGGAAACGGGGACACCTCCAGCCACCAGCTGCGGGCTCGGGGCAGGGGCACAGGGGGAGAGAGGCTCTGCAGGCAGCTGATGCTATCAGCAGTGTGCACCACCCCTGCGTGGCTGTGCACGCCTGGGAAGCTGCCGCGCCTGCGACACAGCGAGCCCCATGCTGCTGCTCAGTAAGGAGGAAAGGAATGTGCGCCGTTTCTGAGGGACAGCAGTGACGTTGCCAAAAACGCACTAAGAATACAAGTCCAATTTAGGCCAGTCAGTTCTTATTATCTTCACTGACATGGCAAGTCCATAATTTTGGCTGCACAGAAAAAAGGGATCATCTTTCTGGACTACAGGCCTGCCATGCAGAGCTGCTGCACATGCAGATGGGGGAGGCAGGGGTCTGGAAGGGTCTCGGAGCACAGCAGGTGGGTATTGAGAACACTGAGTTCCTGTGCTGGGACATAAGTAACAAGATTACAGACAAGTAAAAAAACCAGAAAAATTTAGGTGAATTACAGAATAATTTTAATCTACTTGTTCTGGATGTTACCCCTGAATATCCGAGGTCTGTGTCCTAGATAATGGGGTACTGCAGGATCAGCTCTGCTACACTCCCTGTTCTCCAGACAGATCTGCCAGTCAGCAGGGGATCATTATTCACGTGGAAAAGGATGAATTTGCTGATTGATGTTAAAAGCTGATAGGGAAGTTGAAAGGACAACAAACAAGAAGAAATACAGAGCACACAACTGTGGTTTTAAAGTTAATGGGTTTTTCCCATCAGGTAATGCTGCATATGAAATAGTAATGGTGCTAACTAAAACATTAGTTACTACTTGATGATGACACTTTACATCTTTCTGTAAACCTCTTATTGACACTAGCAGAATCTCCTGTGAATAAGGGAGAATAATGTCCTACATCAATATCTGGCATATGTAATGTGTTTATATAATCCAGTCCTCTTCACGGAATTAATTTGATCTGTCTGGTTTGGAGTATGTACTGCTGGTTACCCGTGCTCCCTGTGTGCTTTTATTTCTTGAAGGTGCAGCTTGTTCTGTTTTTCTGGCATCTTGGCTGCCTATTGAATGGGGGTAAGAGCACAGACTTAATGGCAATCTACTGACAATCACTGTTGCCAAACCAGAGCTGTATTCATGTGGGATGCAAACAACAGCCACTCATCCTTCAATTTCTGAACACCAAATTGACAGGTAGCTCTTAGAGAAGTTTCACTTCTAAATTATTAAGTAAAGGAGAAAGAAAGAAAAAGAGAAAAAAAGCTAAGAAATTAGAGACACTTACTGAATTACTCCAGTGAACAATATTGATTGACAAGTCCAGTCCTAAAAATCAGAATTAAAATTAACTTCTCTTACCACATCAGTCAGTCACATTGCGGAGTTTGAAAGACTGGCATGAAAGATGAACAAATGCTGTGAAAGATAAAACCAAAATGCAATTACAATATAAAAAATATTTGCCGGTTATATTTTATACAGGAGTAACACATCCTCACAAGTTTGAAAACTTAGCGTTACCCAGAGGGAGTGAGTAATTGCTTATCTTGAAATTTTTTCAAAAAGTTCTATTGCAAGGGGTTTAGCTATCAATCAAAATCAAATTAAAAGGGTTTACGGCAAATGAATCAAAGCAATACAATTTTATTTTTCTGATGAGATTTATTTACATAGTGAGATTAAAAATGTCTCAGATTTATGCACCCACTCTAGGAACATGAATTTCCCAGATTTGAAACCTTTAATGCAATAACCTTTACCCTGCTTTGAGATAAGCCTGCGTCAGCATTTGTAAAGGAAGGTCTTCCTAGCTGTTTGGTCCAGTATAATAAACCACTTCCTCCTCCTGTATTAAATGATAACTTTTATTCCTTTAAGGCCCTTTTCCTTTAATCCAGCATTTCCATTCCATTTTCCTCCTCTATCTCCAGATCTAGAGGAATTCCAGGAAACTTTCCCAAGAGATTCCTCTAAGATAAACAAGAATATATCACTAGAAACACTTAGAGGACTAAGAGGCCTATCTGTAGTAAAATCATTGTTAGTACTGCCCAGGATTACACCAGAGACTCAACAGATCCACAGCTTTACTCTGCTGCAGGTCCATGGGGTGCACCCTTTCAAGGAAGAGTACTGTACCAAAGGAAAAATCTGTGAGGCTCATCCACACATAGAAGAACAAATGCACAGCGAAGCACGTTTTCTTTGTTGACTTCTATCATCAAGACCATCTTTGTGGATTTAATTATGGGACACAGCAAAATACCAATCCTAAATATCCATCTTCTTCACTGCCTACCTTTCAATTAACTTCATTTTTTCCAGCCTTTGACCCAAAAACATTGTCAGTTTTCCCTTAAGAACAGGCCATGGAAGTTTTCTTTCTTACCAGGTTTCAAAGGCTCAAATTTGTTGTTCCTTCTTCTTCTTTTTGTAAAAGTGCATTACCAATAGGACACAAAGAGACCAAATAGAGCTAGGTTAGAGTACTACAGAAAGGGTTCATGTGATATTTTCCACAAATTTTTACAACTATACAGTTGTCTAAGACACAGCAAATGCATGTTATTCTTCATGGTGCATCTTAAGTACTGTAGCAGTTTCCCTGTGAAAACCTGAGAGGAGGCATTATTATCAGGGCATGGAAGGGACATGCTCAGTTAGTTAACAAACAAGGCACACTTTCTTTGTTAGGCCATGCCACACATGGATACCTGCTTCCTGCATCTCCATAATCACAGTGACAAGGAGCAGGACTTCCTCTGCTTGCTATGAGCCTTTCTGGATCACTGGAGATGATTTTCAGAGCCTTGCTGCATAGATTCTGCCAATTTGTGTTCAAAGCTGCTGGAACAAGCAGCTGAACTAGCACCTGGCACAGGAGATGAGTCCAAGCCCCCAGGCTGCACAGCACCCATGGCAAAGTGCAAATAATCAATAACCAGAGCCCGAGTGCCCAGGCTGCACAGCACCCATGGCAAAGTGCAAATAATCAATATCCACATTCCTCCTAATTTACCATTGTGCTAAACGAACAAATCAAGGAACCAATGCAGCTGACCTAAAACTTGTCAAAAACTTGTCACGGGTCTATTCTTTGATCCTTTGTTTAATCTTCTTGCTCATCCCATTTTGTTCCCTCTCACACAAATCAAGTTCTTGTGACATGCAAAACAAAAGGAGCCGTGTAAGGCGAGTGCCGGCTTAGAGCCTCCGGCACCACGCCGCTGCCCACGTAGGGTGCGCCATTTGGCCCCTGTCCCTTCCCATTGACCCTTTTCATCCAGGGCATGGGAATATCGGGGACAACCGGCAGCAGCACAGGCTCTCAGGTGCTGTTTTCCTCGGCACTTCCCGCGTCAGGAGCCCCAAGCTCGTTGGGAGCTGATGGGCTGTGCGGGAATGTCACGTGTGCCACGGAACCGCGCAAATCTGCGGCTCCTGGGTGGGCGCAGCGCCAGCTCAGCGCTCGGCAGCCAAGGGCCAACAAAAGACGGGTGTTTCCAGTGTGCCCTGGGTGCTGAAAGTGCAGCTGAGCTGTCCTTGGCATGCCACACTTTACAGGTATTTCGGGGGGGCTGTGCATGGAACAGCGGATCTGATGAAGGCACAAAGCTCTTCTGCAACAGGTGAGGGGAGACAGGGTGTGGCAATACCTTGAGATCAGAAGAATGAAAATAGCCTAGTTAGCGATAAAGCTTGACCACTATGGTCCAAATAATTCAATTTGAAATACTGCAAATCTACTCCTGCAGAATATAATATCATCATGACTGCATATATTCTAACCCACTGATGACCTCAGGGAGTTTCCAAGAATATTATTTCTATTTTCTGTCCTTTCATCCCTAATGTATACAGGCAGACTTAGCTCCATCTGCAACAAGAGAAGCCATTATGTCTTAAGAAAAAAAAATGACCACTCCCATTATCTGAATGCCAAATTTCATATATTCAGCTCACCATCATCCCACACCAGCCTTTCAGATCAGTGAAATGAGATGGGCTCAGATCTCTAAAATCACCAGGACAGAAGCAACACTTTTGTCAACTGCAACATGAAAGCACAGCAGGAAAAACACAGCTGACATGCTAAAATATGAAAAACTGCCATTATATTTAAGGTGTTTCTAAGAAAGAATATTATATTTATTCTTGTGAATAAATTCACAGATTTGCTATACATCAGACATTAGACTTTATTTTTCTGTATAAAATAAATATAGCAGGAGTATAAGATTATGACTTCACTATTATTTTGTAAAACCATTTAATTTAAACAGAGATGCCTATTCACCTGATATCATAAAACCGAAAACAGAACCATCAAATTATTGTACAGCACAAGCACATGAAGACAACATAGGTAGATGTTCTTGTGAAACTGCTGGGTTTTATCACTGTTTAATGATTTGTCGCACTATTTATAGGATAAACAATAAATCTAACATGATTCATCATATTAGCCAATAAATCATGAGACAAATCATTAGGCAGAGTGATAAAATCAAGTGTTTTAGAAATAAGTTAATCTGTGATGCCAATGCCTAATCTAAATAGTTGCTTAAAAACCCGATTTACTAATCATTTTTACATAAAGAAAGACTGATGATTATGTAGATTAAATGTTTACTTATTCCTATAATCACATGTTTTGTGCTGGTCTGTTTAGAAAGGAAAAAAAGGATTAAATACATCCACTGGAAAAAGAAAAGTAACATAATTTTGATTATATTTGTATATTTATGAAGGGCTTTGTGCACCACTTTTGAGTCTGCCTTCACTTTTGGAGAAGAAACAGTTAATTAAAGCATGCTGCAAGGTTGCTGGACAGATCTTATCTTCAGCTATGAATTCCATAACATCCTAATTAACAATTTCATTAGGATGTGATGGCTGGTTCTAATGCTTCTTCATTCTTCAGCCTGAATATAACCCTGTAGACTTTCTCATTTGTGACAACTGTGTTTATAGCTTCTCTACCCATAGAGCTTCATGGCACTTTGAATTATGCTCAAGAGTATATGGGCATCACGTCACATTTGTGTGCCTGATATCATACATGACTCGCTGCGCTCCAGCCAGGGTCCTTAATGTACATTCTACAGATGGACTACCCTCTGAATGCTTAGCCAGATATTAAGTTAAATCTTTTTGGAGTCAAGCTTGTTTCACATCAGTTATACAAACATATTGGTTCCTTTAAAAGGACAAATGCACTGAGAATAAGACAGGGAATCTAGGTCGGAAATCCAGGAAAATCATTTTAAATTTCAGTTTAGCCTTTAAATTTGAAAATCTCTTCTGTGGGAATTATTGTTAACTGCGGAGGGTTTTCTTCATTTACTTAAACCCAAAGAGAAGTAGTTGAGCAATATTTATCAAGAAGTAGGTTAGCAGCATAGTTGGCTTAGCATGAAAGAAACAAACAGCAGTGCAACCTCCTTCACTCTCACTTTCTATTTTGTATTAAAAGGCAACAAACCTGAAAAGATAGTGACAAACCAACATGATATTTTCTAGTTCAGAATTTTTCCTCAAAAAGAAAAAAAAAGGTTAACATTTGCTTGCCACTGTAATCTACCTACTTATCACATTTGGGACTATGTCATACCTACTATACCTTCTCGATTAGGCTAATCTTGAGAGCAAGGTATTTTCCTCTAACTGAAAGGATATATTTTAGTATTAAAAAAATCTGTAATTAGGGCTGTGACCCACTGTTTACTTGTCACACGGAGTCGGGTGAGCAAACCCCTCCAGCTCACCAAGTACTCTGGGGAAGGGAAGGGAAGGGGAGGGGCAAGCCTGGCCCTGGGAGAGGGGGGCTCTGTCACAGAGGCTGAAGGGAGCAGAGGGGATAGTGTTGGGTTTGTTGTTTTCTCACTTTTTATCTCAATCCATACAGCATGTTTTGTAAAAATGTCTGAGAAACGACTGGAGAACTGAGAGTGATTTGATGCTTTGTGCAGTATAGGCAGGCATGGTTTGTTTGTATCTTTGTTTGGTTTAAAATGTGCAGACACTCCATACATATAAAAAATGTAATAACCAGGAGCATGCCAGAATCATATGCCTGCAGTCTCTTGTTATCCTTTTAGAACCTGCTTATCTTTTGCTCCACTTTTTCCTGATGACACTTAAGGTCAGATTTTTTAAAGGCACTTATATTCTTCATTTTATTGAAATCAATGGAAGCTAGACGCTTAAACACCTTTGAGGAACTAGGCCTTTAATGTTTATTAACAATGCCTCAGATGAGGGTACATCCCAGAAAACATAATAATTGCCTTCCTTTATTAACTGTGGTGTGTCAAGATAAGATAGAATCAAGTCCTCAGACTCATCTCCTCTCAATGATTTCCTAAATGAGATCCGTTCCCACTTACATCCTGAATGACCAAGGGTGACTAAATCAGAGCAATGAAGTATGTTTACGCCCTTGAAACTCAAATCATCTTGCAGACACTTCTCCCAGTGTTGCTGATTCACATATTATTAAGCCTTAAAATGTTTGTTGTTTTTCTCCAACACTCAGCTGTAACCACTTTAACTTCAAGATATCATCTCCTTTTTCTTTTTAGGTAAAAATGAAACTTTTATTTTCTCTTGGGAGCTTAGACTCTCACATGTGAACACTGGAACTAAAGATAAAACAGACTAATTTCTTTGCATTTTTGTCCTCATAATTTTAGTCTGGTGGACTCATACCCATCATTCATCACTGCAAGGCACAAACCAGAGAGGTCTCCAAGTCAGCCACAAGGATACACCTCACATCTTTGGATAGGAAAATTCACAAGTCAGGAACAAAACATTTCTAAGAGGGGCTTTTGGATGACTGGTAAGTGAGAAGTAGGGAAGAGACTGGGAGGGACTGTCTTCCTGACAGACCTTCAGTGCCAATGGACAGTTTTTTACCTTTAGAATGAGCTTTGGATGAAGCCCTGAGCTGAACTTCCCAAAGCTCAAGCTAGGATATTCCAGAATTTCCCCTTGTTCCTCTAAAGGCAGATTTCCATCAGCACTTATTTCTACCACAGCTTAGCTATGGGCACTCCTGGAGACTGTATTCCTGGTGGGAGCCTTCCCCCTTTTGTCTCCTACAAGCACAGCAGTCACATATCACCTCTAGGAATCCCTCCTGAGGGTTACATACCTCGTGTACCAACCAAGAGGTGCCCAAGCTTTCATGAGGCACTCACACCTATGCCTTCAAAGTCATTCAAATCTACTTTTGGTGCTGTGATTCTTTTTCTCTACTGTGGCTTTATTTTACTCCTCCCATTTAATCCCGCAGCAGTGAGACCAGCTGATCAGCACTCTGGGCAGTGAGCAGGGTATGTTAGTGCACCATGAGATGTATTTAAAATACCTGCCAGAATGGTGAAAAGTCTGAGTTCAGGCTTAACTGCAAGAGATCCTCCCAACTTCTCACACTATTTCCCTATAACCACCAAAACAACAATGAAAAAAAAAAAAAAACCAACCCAAATCAACCAACCAACACACACACACACATGTATTTCGGGAGTTTTTTTATGTTTTTCACCTAATTTTCCCTTTGTCGATCATCAGGTGATTTCTTGGAAGTCTTAGCCTGCACCTGAGATAACTGAAACATTACATTTTAATCTGTCCAGAACTGCTAGGGAGAAGACTGGCTTTACGCTGTGTTTCTGCAGAAGCAGGTGACTCCCGGCCATGCCACCTCTCCAGGGTAACTGCTTCTAAAGCCTGCTAAATCAATTTTAACACTCTGCTGTTTAATAACAGCATAAAGCACAGCCCTTGCATGGATTTAATTAGAGCCATGCAATCGACACAGGGTGCACAGAACAGTGCTGCATTGAAAGAAAGCCACTCATTAGCTCAATAAATTCAAGACTGACTGGACAGGCACTTCTTAAAAATTAAATTTTTGAGGTATTATGATCAGTGAAACTACTCCAGCAGTCATTCACAGATAAAATGTAATATTTCAAGTACCTCCCCTACCTACAACATCTGTTGATGTCAACAGACACCCTGTGTCCATTTATATGCAGGGCCAGGGCTACTTCATACAGCAGCACTGATATGCTTTTTCCTATCACTGCTCAACCCAGATGTTTTCAAAGTGATAATCAGGTCATGTGCAAACTGCATAGCTAAAAACTGAGTAGTGAAACTGAATTCCTGTGAGTTTTTTGTATATCTGAATTTTAGAGTCAGGGTTTAAGAGGTTCCTATCTAAGACATCCAAAATTATTTCTAAAGTAGTAGTACAAATACATTTTACAGTGAATTACTTTTTAAAACATATTTTAAACAGAAACACATCACCATATTTTCTGTGGGCTTGGAAGCTTATGTTAAGTTTCCAAATAAGTCAATTCTATAAAGATAACATCTTTTCCTTTTTTTTTTTTTTTTTTTAAAGTGTTGCAAGCTAATACTGCACATAACAAATAAGCTTTAATTAAAATTTAAATTGAAATCTGTATTGGCTAATCACTCTTGAACAGGAAATATTTTGAGACTAAGTTTTCAAATGCTCTCTGGTTGAATGTTTTGGTGCTCAGTACCTATAATTAGGGTAAAAATGTCAAATTCTTCTGTTCACCAAAATCTAAGTGGGATTTACTAAAGTGCTTGATGTCCATCTGTTTCTACTCTGACATTTACAGCTGAATTGCTACACAAGCTCAGCACCCAAGGACTTCAGCTGAAGTCCTCTGGGAATCTGGATGTGTTTTGACAAGCAGCATCTGAGCCCAGGTAGGAATCTCTGCTGGTTTAAAATCTAGTTCCAGCTGCAGAGGATGGAAATGCTGCAAATCTGTCCTGTAGCCATTAGCCTCACAGTGCCACGTACCCTTTCTTTCACACAGCTTTTCTGAGGGGTGCTATAGTGCACATAATAA
>WBMY01013751.1:193152-248705 GCA_013397315.1 Donacobius atricapilla
TTAGTCATTCAGCTGCATCCTATCAAATAGCAATGTATTTCATAATTCGAGATTAAATAAGAAATTCAGAAGGATGTTAATAAAAGATTTACAGTCTCCAATGGAGACTTTGCCTTCAAAAGAAAATATGTTTGCTCTATTTTCTAAGAAATAGTTTAAAAAGTTTCTTACGCATGACTTTGGCCTTAATTTTCAGTATTTTTTCTTTCTTTGAAATAATCGATATTTGGGACTATCCCACAAACCAGACACACTGCACAATGAAGTATCTAAGAAAGAACATTAATGTGCTGAAAGCTCCAAGCCCAAACAGATGGGATGCCATTACTAAAAGGCAGGTCCTTAAAATCTATCATCATTATAAAAAGCTTGGACATTGTTAAACCTGGGATGTTGTGTGCCCAGCTGGATTAATTAATACCCACTACTCATTGACCTTTCACTGAGAATGTGGACAATCATTCCCCCAAAGACAGATGATTCTTTCCCTTGCTTTACATTGATGATGCATACAAAGACTTTTGATGCAAAAAGAGGAAAAAAGCCCAATAAGTGTACAATCCGAGCTTATGTCATGTTTTCTTCTATGTTAAAGAAATTTCATAGCATATTCCAAGGAGTGTGTGTCAGCAAAATTCCAGTGCAAAATTCAGAACACTACCTCATCAAGCACATCTAGTCATTCATAATACACCAGGCCCTTCTCAGATGTACGGACATGCAGCTCTGCTGGTTTCAACACAATTCACTGAGATTGTTTACCCTCCTTTAGTGCAAATTATAGCCAGTGTTTTACAGAGCATACAACTGTTCACATATCCTTCGCATTCCTGTTATGTTAAAGAATTGTTGCAGTTTACTGTGTTTGTTGTGTTAGACAAGAAATAATCTGCATTGAATTTTTATCCACATGGAGTGCTGTTCTCCAGTCAACCAGCAGCACACACTGAAGGGTGAAAAAGGAACCTATCCAAGTCAAACTGCAGGAGACACATAAGCTGGAATTAGACCATTACGCCAGGACTAATTTCCACTATCCTATAATAAGTACATGGTAACTTTAATGACCACAAATGGGCAAAATCCTAGTGTCATTCTTACCCGACTGAGTGCTGACAGCTCCAGTAAAGCCATCCATTAACACCATGCTTGTGCACCCAGGATTGACTCTGGAGGCAAAGTATTGCCCACCAGAAAAAGGAAAGACAAAGCTGTGGTTTCTTTTGTTGCCTTTCCTAAACAATCATTTATTTCCCATGACCCTGAACCTGAAAAAACAAGTTAAACAGATATGCTCTGAGAGTTATTGAACCAGCACACACCTAATTTTATGTATCATAATAGTGACAGTGAACTCAGAGAAAAAAAAAAAAGGAAAATAAGTACATAAATGCTACTAAACTTATTTATCCTTCCCCAGCTTCCACTCATCTATGGCTCAGGGATTTTCTTAAGAGTTGGTATGTTTTTATTTAACAGCTTTGAATGGATGGAACTTTTTTGTTTCAGTTTTGAATCCATGTCAACTTTCAGCACCCTTAACGACCTCTGAAATGGAGTTCCATTACTTAAGATGTGAGTATGGAAAAAAACATTCCTTCGTTTTGAACTGCCCTATTAGTTTCACTTGATACTCAGCTCCTACATGAGGAGAACATACAGCTTCCACTTACCTTTTTCATGTCATTCCTAGTACTGTAGATCTCTATCAAATTCTCCGTCAGTTGATTCTACTCAAGGCTGGAGACTGTCAAATTTCCTTCATCACATGGAAGCTGCTCCAGAAGCCTGATCACCTTTATCACTCTTCACGTATTCACTCTGAAATGGGAGCATGAGTATTACTCATAGCGCTGAAGAAGCAGAATAAACCAGAGCTCTACACAGAGTCATGTTTTCCCATTTGTCTTCTATTTCTGTCATAATAATTCCTAACTCAGCTTCTATGTGTGTTTTTTCTAACCTGAAGTCAATGGGATTGGGAATTTCTCAACTTCTGTTATTTAACATTGTGCCCAGTTGTCCCCACAGCAACTACCAACACTGACCACGTCAACAGCATGTTACCTCTGGTTCTTTTAAAAGACATTGCCCGATCTTCGTGATTTTCAACTGCCCAGTTAAGTTTCCAAGACATTATTTTCACACAGAACATGACATCAAGCTCTTCTATTTATCCAAAGGTGAGTTGTCAAACCAGACTAGTTCTGTCGGTATTTTCTGTAGGAAATTACACCAGACCCTCACAGAAAAGCTTGGCAGGAGTGAAGTTTGCTGTTACCTAGAGAAACTGGGGTTAAAACTACTCACTATAGACAAACACAAAACCTTTTGGGGCCTTGGTGTAAGCAAAAATAAGTTTGTGCCCTGTCCGGACAAATACACAAAATCTCAAGCAGCAACTGATTTAACTTAACTCAAAAGATTAGAGGAACCCTGAAACTCAGTGGAAAGAGTGACCTAGAAAAGTGAAATGGAGATTCTTTCACCAGCAGGCAAAACCACCAGAAGCAATACAAATTTCAAAAAAAGCCCCAACACAGACTCAATCAGCAATGCAATTCTACCAGCTGAACAGCAGCATTATCTCTGTCCAGATCAGATAAGATTTTACCATTACAGGTAAGATTTCAAATATGCTTCATCCCACCTGGGGAAAAAGTAAGGTTATGCATGTGCTACAGGGAATGCAATCTGAATACAACAGAGCTTGTTCTATGCCCATCAATGTCAAAAAAATCACTCCTAAAATCTTTATAACCAAACGGGATTTCCAAGAAGGAGAGAATGAGCATCATATTTGGTTTCTCACAATCCAGACTGGATTTTCAAGCATGGAAGAAAAAAAATCCCCTCTAATCTAAATAAATAGATTCAGAAACCAGTAAGTCTAAGAAAAAACATGGCAACACTGTTCTCCATAGTCCAGATAATGAAAACAAGAAAAAGTGCTCCCATAATTAATTTTTTCAAATCAATCAATTTTTAATGGATTATAACCTTCCTAATATTTCCAGATTTATTTGTAGTCCATAAATGCTTGTCAACAAAAGTATATAAAGACCAGCTAGGACTGGGCTGAGAAAAGAGGCAGCAGCTCTTGTTTAGATTCACGAAGGTAATGCTCATATGCTGTAGCTGAATCTCATTTGGAAGCCATTCACAAGAATTAAGGTAGAGGATAGATATGCCATATATATATATATTTATAGAACATCAAGATATAGACATAAAATACATAACAAAAAGGCTGACATCAGGACAGATGGCTGGTTCCTACAGTTTTGCCAGGATATGGCTTCCTCTCTTCAATTACGACTAGATTTGTCAAGTTCTGATGATGTATTGACATGAAATTGTTACATCCAATCACATAATCAAAACTGTGTTACTAATAAGAAAAATTACATTAAAATAATTATAAAATATTCTTTCTACAAATCTTTATGCATTTCTATATGTATCTTCTGAAATTTAAAAACAAGTCATAAGAACAGGGTGGGAATCTATATTTCTATATATGCATAATCTATGCAATAGACAGGCTGCTTTTGAAAAGAGCCAAATTATGATAGAAAAAACATACACTGTAAGTGAAATAAAAATACATTGTAAGTAAAAAAGAATATAAAATTATTCCAAAGATGAAATGTAAACAATACACACCACACAGTTTCAGTAATAAATTGGAAATTACATGACATGAAAAATACTATAATTCCTTGGTCTGTCACTAATTCCACACTGATATTATCTTTATCTAGTGATTGTATAGAAGCCTACATAGCAAATACTATTTTCTTTTCTTCACATTATATAAGAATAGCAACAGAAGTCCTGAAAATGGACTTCGCCCTTCTCTCACAATAAATTTTTTTATATTCCCAGAAACATATTTAGGGAATAATCAGGCAGTTTTGAAAATGCTGCAAAGAAACACATATTTGGAATACATTAAATTACTTTGGTGGAGGGGATAGCTCAGGAGAGCTCAAAGGTGGACTTTTTCTGAAACTAAGTCAAAAAGATGACTAGAAGGTGTGAGTACATAGTTAACATTTATTCTTTCCGTGTGCATTTCATCTTATATTGTAACAGGAAAGCAAATGATAGCGTTTTTAAATTCTGTGTTATACTGGCCTTCTGAAAGCATTCTTCGTATTCGATTGCACCATCTGGTTGGCAATTTGCCTATGTGTCCTTCCTGCTTTCTCGGAAACTAAGTGTGGATGTGCTTAGGAAAGAAATGGGAAACATTGCCACTCAAAGAGTTGCCTGCCTGCACCTTTTAAATTCTGCTCTCATTCTTGCCCCTTTTCTTCCACGTATTCACCTTGTTCCTGATTCCTGATCATCCCTGTGGCCACGGACTGGGTTATTTCCAGTAAGAGTGATATCAAATGTTTAAATTTCAAACAGCTTTCTAAAGAAATGCTTCCATGTATTCCCTCCACAAATAAAGGCATTTTAGGCTTGGTCTATGTGGTTGTATTTAAGGTGCACAGCGCTACTATATTTTAATATGTCTTGGTATATTGGGATACATGGTTCTTCTACCCCTCTTTTTCTCAATCTTTGAACAACTTATATTTTGTAACTAGGAACTAATTTTCCACACATTTTTCACTTTTATTTCGTCTATAAGGTCTTGTATCAAAACAACTAGATATTTAATATAAGGACACCATAATGATAAAGTACCCCAAAAAGCACCATTTTAAAAATTTTATTTATATCATGAAACAGTATCAGGAAAAATGTGGCCCTGCTTCCTCTACAGCATTCCCTCTAACCATGAGACAGTTGTGCTGGAGGGTTTTGTACAACTCAGGACCTCATACTAAGACTACACGAGGTGAATGCAGCTCAAAGTTCATTGCTCTCTCTCTAGCAGACCCCGGAAGAACCCAGGTACTATCCTCCCTTGTCTTAGGCTTGCTGTACTAGAGGCAAAAACCTTATCCAAGTATAACACAGGTAAATGAGAGATATCCAGGACTTCCAGCCTTTTGGAGAGTAAACATAATTGGGAGCATGAAAGGTATGGTGTCCACATATCTGTTGCCATCTGCATGGGTCATATATGGGCCATACATGGGTAAATAAACCTTTTCTTCCAGCAGAGGTCAAGATCTAGAAGGCTTTGGAGTCATAAACCATAGATATTAGAGAACTTATTTGATGACTGTATTAGTGAGGATCCAGAGATTTTACTGAAATATCTGTGTTTTCTTACACAGGAGTTAACTGCACATCTGGAAAGAGTTCTCCAGAGTAGCAAGAAGTTGCATAAAGGCTTAAGGTTAAACCCAGAAGCCATTAGAAATCTTAGATAGGAGACAAGCACTGATACAGAATTCAAATCCTTCAGAATCTCAGCTCAGTTAGTACCTAATCCCACAGTTTATGGACCATGGCTGCCAACGTCACAGCCATCAAAGGTGCTTTCATGGACAGCTCCTTACATGCTGGAGGGTTTACATTTGGGCATGCCTGGAAGCACTCCCTCTTCTCAGTGCTGATAATGCTCTGGGGTCAGACCTTAATCCCCACTGGATTCATGAGTATTCCTCTGCCTCCCACACTGTCTTTAGTGGATGTTCATTGTCTGTCTAATTAGGTTCCTTACATAATATGGAGTTGGAAGATCATGGGGTGGTAGCACACCTTTGTGTTTTGAGCACCTACGGAAGACAACTGTGTCAATCCCACCTTAGTGACTAACGAGTGCCAACTGCTCATTCTGTATACATTGATCAGTACACCATCCTTCTCCCTGTGCCTCCCCTTTCTTCCCACCTTCACTTCAAGTATTGCAATAAAAATTGCAACCCATTAGTCATATACAGAACTTATTCATTCAGTTAGAGCACTGGAAGAATGTGGTGCTCTGTGAGGAGAGCAATTTATGATGCTGACTTCAGTATGAGTAGGGAAATCCCTGAGATTCATCAGAGCAAGCTTTTTCCCTTTCCCCACAAATGTCATCTTTGACCTCAGCATTAGACATGATACTTTCACATCTCTTCATGTCTCAAATCTCCCCGCTCTCCTGCAGAACAAACTTTGTCACTACGCTCTAACTACTCTCTGCCTCAGCTGCAGTCTCTTCTCTTTTCTGAGCTATTTACAACTTAATTTGCTGCCACAATGTTTGCTGACTACTTTAACAGTTTCCTTGATATCTTGACATAAAATATCCATGCAAATTGGAAATTTTTTAATGGGAAGTGCTGATTTTCCATTAAAGTGCTTTTGGTTATGCCAAAGCAGAGCAACTGGCCATAACCAATACATTAGTCATGTTTTTTTACAGTTCTGCCTGTGAAAGCTCTTAACAACACTGAAGGAATGCCAGTAAATCGAACAGGATGCAACATCTATATTTACATATACAATAGTCCTTAGAAACCTTCTGAGCACAAATACGTTTTCAGCATCAAAAACAGGTATTTACCACAGCTAAGATAACCACAGTGTCTTAAATAGAACCATTATTCTACATTCCAACTATTGAGACATACTTCAGCATCCAATATGCCAGAGAACTCTAACAGTTAATAAATTATGACTTTCCAATGAGAACCCTGTACGCGTTAAAAATATGATACTGTTCCTAATCCTATGTAACTAAAGATATCTTATACAGATTATGAAGATTTAAGACCCTCTGAAAAACAGATATGCCAAGCAATCCAATAAAAGGAAGCACATAATGAATTTATTTATTAATTTATACAGTGCCCATCTTGAAGCAGACTCTGGAATCCTGTACAAAATAAACAAAAATTAAACCAAACTGGGCTCAGAGACAAGAGAAATGAACAGTACGAATAAGATGGGGAGGGTGAAAGAAAATTATTCCAAGAAGATATATAGATGTCTCCAGATACTCTGCTGTCTTAGTGGACACATCATAATATCAATACTGGAAGTAACAGAAACACAATTTACAGCAAGGATAGAAATATTCAAGAAAAAGAAGAGAGCAATTATGACAGAGTTAATTTACAGCTATTGAAAGCCACAGTACAGAGGCAATTACAGCGGAGGAAATACAAACTGTGTAAATTTTGAATGAAGATTTAGTACATATATTGTCACACCACATCTATAGGATTTCAGCTCCAACTATTGATCATATTGCATTTCATTCTTTGATTGAAATATTTAAACAATGAGAAAACACGGCAACTGCTGTGGGAGAGCTGTTGGGTGGGTATTCCCTCAAATATCTGAACTCTTATTCTATTACTGTCCTCCTTCCCATATTTTATTTATAACACATCAGGATTTTTAGTCCTTTTTACAATTTTGATGACTTAGATGAATAATGATGAGGTAGCTGCCTAAACACAGAGCTGCTATGAAGAAATGGCTCTGAGATCTACGGAGAAAAGAGAAGGAAGTAGCACATTTTATGTTCAAAAGGCACAAAGACCAGAACACACAATTAAATTTGCTTTGGGCTGTGTATCCTCTCCCAGTCACAGAATGGGTCAGGTTGGAAGGGACCACAGCAGGTCATCTGGCCCGACCTTCCTGCTCAAGCAGGGTCAGCCCAGAGCACAAGGCGCAGGGTTGTGTCCAGGTGGGGTTTGCATATCTCCAGTGAGGTTTTCATACCTCCAGTGAGGGAGATTGTACAAGTTCTCTGGGCAATCTGTTCCAGACACACTGGAAGTGCAGTTTTTTCTGCTATTCAAGTGGAAGGGAAGGTGTTCTAGTTTCTGCCCATTCATTGCCTCTTGTCCTGTTCCTGAGCCCCACAGAGCAGAGCTTGGTCCATCCTCCGATGGATGCGGATAAGATCCCCTCTGAGTCTCCCCCAGGTTAAACTGTTGCAGCTCCCTCAGCTCGGAGCTGGGCACGGGGCTGAGCAGAGGGGCAGGATCCCCTCCATGGCCGGCCATCAGTGGCGTCCCAAGTGCAGCCAGGATCACCTGGCCCTGTCCCCCAGGACACGCTGCTCCAGGGACACCTGGCTGCCCGCCCTCCTTGGCAGAACTGCTTCCCAGCAGCTCGGACCGTGATGAATTCCCTCTGGAATTCCCTCTTTAGCTCCAGCACGGACACTTTTTGGCCTGGATACCCAGGGTGGGATCAGTTTGGTGTCAATAAGGCCCTGCCAGGCCCAGGGGGGCAGCACTGGCAGGAACATGGAGGCCGCGTGAGGGGAAGAGCCACCGGAGCCTGCTGCTTTGGACACCTTGTTTATTATTATGTTATTTTGCCCATACCACTGGCAGCGAGCTCTACAACCATTTTTTTCCTGACACCCCATCTCCTAGGACACCCCAGCATCATCCCTGATGGTGACACACAGAATTTTACATGTGTATTCAGTGAAGACATTTTCAGTGACACCCGCGCTCTCCAACTCACTTTTTCAGAGTCTCTGTCTAAACAATCCTCTCCTTATAAAACTAGTGAAAACTTTAGCAACAGGTTCAGATTCCTCTACCAAGGAATCTTTACAAAATTTCAAAGTGAAATTCAACAACCAAATCCCAACTAGAGAAGAAAAAGGTGAGTGGTACAGTAATACTTCAGAAAATATCAATGATGTTCAACCCCTGAGAAAATGTAAACACATTTGAAACATAAAAAAAAGTTTATCTATAAATAGTTGTAAGGATGGATAGTAATCAATAATATGTGCACCTAACTCAATTAATTCATCTTGTATTGCACATAGTACCAATATACTGAGAAACATTATTCTGGAAAAACCAAAAATTGCTAAAAAAACACACAATTTAAAAAAATATATTCAATGCCTTTGCACTCCATTTAGCATTTTATAAATTGCTAACTAAATTTTATAGCAGTAAAACAAATTAATCTCTTACAAGTATAATATAAATGACTGTCCCATGTCTACCTTCTTCTTAAAAATTCTTATAAAAGTATATTTCAAATAGTAGATTAAATCAAAATTTTTTACTATATTACATAAAGCTCTCACAATTAACTTTATCTCTCATTTTATATATTTCTATCTCTATCTAAATATTTATTTCAAACACTGAGTTTGCTTCCTTAATTGCGTGTTATATTTTCAGGGGAGTGAGCTTCCCCTCATGCATCTCAGGCAGATACCCTCATATCCATGAGCAAGAGAAGTATACGACCACCTGGAACAAAGGTGGTTTTGTACCGGGTGTTTTTCCCAGGGAAAGTTAGCAGAGAATCTCTTTAGCACCTATGATTAAAAAACATTTCCCTCTTCATTTTACTAGGATTCTCTTATTGATTTAGATCCTAGCTGAAGCCCCCAATCAGCTTTACCAGAAATGGAGCTCTTCAGACTTCTAATTACAACACAGTTTTCATTTGCCCTTTAAGGAATTACAATGCATCAGGATACAATTTTCTCTCCTGAGTGCTTGCCTCCAGATTATTAGTACTTTCTCAAAGCTGCAGCCAAAACAGTTCATTTCAAAAATGCAACGAAGATGCTTTGCTAGGGTTAGCAAAATCTGGCAAGTCATTCCTTTAAATACTTTTGTACCCAAACTTGAGGGAAAAAGGTATAAGAAACAGAGGCAAGGAGGGGAAGCTGAAATTGTAAAAGAAGGAAAGTAATGAAGGAAACAACCTGAGAGACAATTCTCTTCAATAAATCGAATTAGGCAAGTCCAAAACTGGAGGGATAAAAAAGAAAACCTATTCTCAAACACTTAATAGCAACTTACAAAGCTATAGCAGAGAGTCCCAGCAATGCTCTCACAGATCTGTGGCATCACTCAGGTTGGAAGGGACATTGCTGGGCCTACAGTCCAATTTGTTGCTCAAAACAGAATTCAGACCAGATTTCTCATGGCTTTCTCTGTTTGGGTCTTGAAAAGCTATATAAACTAGAGAGTGCACAATTCTGGAGGTCCAAAGCTTAATTACCCTCTTAGCAAATTTATTTTTCCTTGAATCCAGGCAGAGCCTCCTCTGTTCCAGTCTGAGCATTACCTTTTTCCTGCCACTGTGAACCTCAGTATATTCTCAGCATCCTGCTCTTTTGTCTTCCAGGTTTTGGAAATAATGCCAAGATCAGACAAGCTGCTGTGGAGAAAAATAAGAAATAAGAGGACATTAAAACTGGATTACTATAGAGACTGGGTGGAGGAATTACATGAAATAAAATGCAGTAACATTACTCCAATAAACAGCTAAGATGGAAACAGAGTGAATGAGCATGAGAATTGGGAGTCAAATTCTATAACCTGGTGTCTCCAACACAAAACATGGAGCAGCACTGTAAGTACAGACAAAGGAGATGAATTAAGGGTACTAATTTAATTCTTACCTTAATTAGGTATTACTAACTTTCCAGCTGCAAGGTTTTCTTTATTGCAGCTTTCTGTATGTAATAATGAACCGCATACCTATTTAACTGATTTTGATGCAAGAGAATTGATAAATTAGAAGCACAGTCATGAAAAGCCCATGGCATACAAGTTGTGATGACTGCTGTGACATCTGCTGTAGTTTTTAGGTCTGAATGCTCCTTAGTAACATTAATTTCCCAATGTATAACCATTTTTTCAGGCATTTTCTGAGATTGGTCATTGCAAAGGAGTTTAAACCTTTTTCATGCAGACCCTTTTCAAAATCTCATTACTAAAAATAGGAACAGTTCAACTGATGTGGACTGAAATCCTGGGACTTTGCAAAATACATCATATTTCTGAATGCATAAAGGTAAAACTTAGCAGGTACTTAGGTATGTGCACACTAATTGCATTCTAATAGTCCTTTTGATATCGGTGGAATTGACCATGTTTTTGAAATGAATCATTCACATACCCATAATGCCAAGTAAGAGATCAGACTAAATTCAGAGAAAAAGGGGCCACAAAAGGCCAGGAGTATGATATGGACACTATCATCTTACAGATATTGCAAACAGAATTAAGGAGACAGAAGAATATTAGTAAGCAGTCACAAAAACACTTCAAGAACACATAAACAAGACGTACATAAAGCCTATAGAAAGCTTTTAATTCTCTTTTGTCCCAAAGACTCAGCAGGAACTTTTGTGCTTCTAGAAAGGGTAGCTCAGTGGCACACGGGGATCTTGCCTTTGAAACAATTTATTAGTTAATTAATTAATTAGAATAAAATTCAGTATAAGATCACACTCCTAAATGAAGCTGAAAGCAATGGAAGAGAGGATCTGAGATCTGCCTTTTGCTTTTTTGGTAAGGAGGAATCGTGCAGCATTTAACCTGTGTTCCTTACTGGACGATCTCAGGGGAAAGAGAATTCCAGTCACACAGCAAAACCACAGCTGAAATCCGTCTGACCAATGATGGAGCAAATGCACCAATAAAATCCACCACATAAATGTTGGGACCGAGCTGGCAAAACCTCATTCATGTGAATAATCCTGTCAATACAGAGTCTAGATTAAAGGATACAAATCAAACTCCAGCAAAGTTAAGGTTTTAAGCTCACCGTTTTAGACAATGTTCATATAAACATCCAAACTTCTGGGACATTCATTAGAATCAAAGTGCGAAGCTCTCAGGGTCTCACCATTAATATGCTGGCACACAGCAATCTCTATGAGGCAATCAAGCTCTTTTTCAAAATTATATGGTCATCCCTACGTATACCCCACTTTTTAAATTTTTCAAAAGCTTTTTTGCTTTTGATTTACTACTTTTCTTCTGGGGTTCATCAACTGCTTTTAGCTTCTTGGCACACTCCCAAACTCATCTGGGTCGTAGCATGAACCCAGTGATTTTGACATCTAGAATTCTATCTTTAAAAAGCCAAATACCTTTTGTTATTGTCAGAGTCAGTTCAAGCTTTCAATACACAAACCTGCACTCTCCTGCAGAGCACACACACAGAAATAACCGTGCTCCCAATGCAGCCCACACACCAGCGACCCGATAGCTTTGTGTTTGCTGTGTCACTCTTAACCTCAATGTTTTTAACCTACGTTTCCTGTATACAACTGTAATTGGAAATGGCCTTCAACAGTATCTCAAGAACACAATTATAGTATATAATGATATCTGAGAATTAGCAAGACGCCATATCATCCTGTTTATCCATAAGTAACGGGCTATGATGAATGAGTAAACCTGATCCTAGCTAATGCCTTTCTGACCACCAAAATACACTAAATGGATGATTCTAATTGCTTCCCAGTGCTCCTGAAACACCACATTTACAAAACATTCCTCTTATAATCTATATAGATAGTCCTATTTAAAATAAAATCTACCTGTGTATGCTCCAGGCCTTACTTTAATGAAAGTCTACCCTTATTGTCGATATGGCCACACAGAAACCACAGAAGTGACATTACAGACCATGATGTTCACTTATGGAAAATGCTTTTTTAATGAAAAACTGACATTTTTCTAAAGTAATCAACCTTGAACATATCAACAGGTAAAACACTATTCTCTCCTTTGCCAAACCCTGGGGGATTGCACTACTGTGCATTCTCGTGTAAGCTTTCACTGAACTATTTTTTAGATAATTCAAATTATTCACGAACCTTATTTAACACAGAACACATCTGTACTGTTTCACCTTTCTCTGTTAGATTTTATTTAGGGGCCCCAAAAAGACATTGAATGTTTTCCCGTCCCAAAATCATAGAATGCTTTGGGTTGGAAGGGACTTTAAAGACCATCCAGGTCCAACCCCTCCATTGGGCAGGGACACCTTCCGCTATCCCAGATTGCTTCAAGCCCTGTCCAAACTGACCTTGGACACTTCCAGGGATAGGGTAGCCACAGCTTCGCTGGGCAACCTGTGCCAGGTCCCTCACAGGGAGCAATTTCTTCCAAGATCTAATCTAAACCTACTCTCTTCAATATGCAAATACAATTTGTTGCTAAGATCCATGCTAAAAGGTACTATAAACATTATTTTTTTGAATTCCTTTAACTGGTTGAGAAACTAACTATCTTGAGGTTTGCCAGCTCAGATGAGCTCCCCTGTGCCCAGTATCCAGTTCCCAAAAGAAACTTCCCCTAAACAGCAGTTGGCACTACTGGAGCGGTGCACAGACACAGAAGCACCAGTTTCCATGAAGCTCGGTCATGTTAGTAAACCCACTGCCCTCGTCATTTTGCTACTTAACCTGTTTTTCCTTGCAAGGGTAAAGTCTGCTCCTCTCCTCTGCCTTGAGGACATGTGGATCTACAACTCTGCTCCATAATGAACATGCCTGTTGCTGCCAAAGTTTAGAAAATGTTTGGGCACGGGTGTCAGTTCCTTGTCAGCCTCCAGGGTCAATAAACAGAGTCTCTGCAATGTGAAAATGAGACAATACATTCACAAAGTCATCATGTTTTCCCAGAACATGTGAAGCTCCAAAATAAATGCACTTCAAACATTATTCATATTCATAAGGCTCATTACTGTTTTTAATTTGCTTGCTGCTTATTTACTGTTTACTCTCTTGCTTTACTGCCCTGGTGAAATTGCAGTTAATTGATACCCCAAATGGAAAGAGAAAAGAAAGAAAAGGAACACAATTCCAGAAATGTTTGATCCCTAACTAATCCTGCCACAGACTCACTACTGCCAAGATGGCACCATATTAAAAGGTTAAGTGAACGTCTTCCAAAATTTCTGTATCCTCTCTTATCTCTCTCGTCAATCTTTTAAAGTGGCTTTCTGGCAGCAAAAGCAGTCCTCTCCATTCTGTGACAAAACACTTTCAACAGAAGATGACCTTACAAGCAGATGTCTCTCTGATGACTGCAGCTACCGTAGCAGGATTTTCACAGAAACAAAGTCCCTCTGAAGAATGAGAAATAATACAACATTTCCCTGCAAAAAGATTTTATACCCCTCAGAAAGATAGGATTCCCAGCAGACTCTCACACATTAGCTTTTCAGGGAGCCCTTCCCACAACTGTCTAAAGGTTTTTGAATAGCATTACCCAGGGACACGGAGCCCCACTCCTCACACGAAGCACAAGCACTTGGCTTGGTTTTGTTCTGGTTAATGAATTGTATTCTACTTAGATGGAAAAATCTCTGTAGTCCCTTGAAAATCCCCCGAGTGTCCCTCGAGCTGCTTGCCCAGACCAGTGCCACCGGTATCAGCCTCCACTGATAACGGTACCACCTTCTATCTAACCAGCTACACAGATGCCAGTTAGCTCTTCAACAAACCCAGTCCGTTCCACGTATAATATCATGAGGCTGAATCCCTATATCTTATGATGGCTTAAAAACTGCTTATCTAGGCAAAGTTATCTGCAAATTCTCACAGGCTTTTGTGCATGCTGCATTGTGAATGTTAAATGTTTGCACTCATTTTAGTTCAGACTCATTCCACTGCACAATATTTGCAAAAACCCCTCTCTGGCAAAATTGTGCAGTAAAACAAGTACAATCAGCTGATAACAATAAAGAATGGTGCACAGTTGTTCATTTCCTTAGCAAGAAAACAATCAATTTAGCAAAGAAACAAAATCAATTAAATATCAGCTATTCCCCAAGCAACTGCTTGCTTTCTCCCATCTGAACTCTGGCGCCCTTCTTTCTGTGATGGCATAAATGACAAGAGGAAGATTGGAAGCGATGGTCATGGTGCTCCTTCACCTTTCTCTCAGGAGCAAGACCAGCAGAAAGGATTTCTAGGGGAAATGTCATACAAAAAGCTCTCTTGTGTCTGAGGGAGATTTACATTTGAACCTTATTGATAATAAGAAGGAATGATTAATTTCTTCTGTAAATAGCACACAATAGCTTGGGGTTTGGTACTGCATTTATCCACAGACAGTGGGAAAAATCTATCACAGTGTGCTCTACCAGGCAGCAATCTGATACCATCAGTGGAACTCACAATACTTCATATTGTATATAAAAAAATAATTGACTGCTGAGTTATGACAGCATTTTTAGCTTTATGATTAAAGACATGAAGTTCTAAGCGGCAAAGCTGTGCTTTCTTTGCCTATCAGAAAAAAATGCTCTGTGAAGCCCATAACAGGTATTTATTAAAGAAGCATGTGTAAGTACTCACACACACAGTCCAGGTGTGAGAAGAAATCTACAGGCCTACTTCATCTTTGCCACAAGCACCCTGGTACAATTAGCTAGGTAAGGTCTTAAAAGAGAGATTTATCTATTTATCTATTTATCTATACCACATTTTTTTCTTGGAGATGCATCAGGATTTTTATACCCTGAAACTCCTCAGTTATTTTTCAGTATGCACTATAATCATATGAAAAATATCAATTATTATTGTTATTTCTAATAACAGTTATGAATATCATTTAATACAACAATAATTTATATCAACATCAAATAAATGGAAATTAATAGATTTAACTTTTTCATAAAAAAAAAATTCTCTTGATGTAAATTTATGATTAAGTAGTATATCTTTTTCAAGTACACCAGCGATATCACTAATAAAACTTATTTTTGCAGTTATTTTACAATTATTTTCTATCCAAAAAAATCTCATCTTTTAGGAATAATCACCACCGGCTAACTAAATTTTATGAATGTCTTATTTCTAAGTATTAAAACTGCATTAATTTTTTTTCATTTGGCTTTTAATTCTGTAGTTTTAGTGTAAAGTCTTTCAGATTAGCTGACAAACAGCCTTTTACAAGATTAACCCTTTCCTTTGGAACTGTTCAAATTAGTGAGATATGTTGTTCCTTGAGAAATAAAATGCAAAGGTCTTTTACATGAGGACTTGCTACACAAACTGATTGTTCACAGGGCTCAATCCTGCTCCATTAAAGCTCACAGAAGATATTCCTCAGCTGCAAAGCGATTGTGATATTGGAGCATTTAGAGCAGTTTTCTAAAACATTTTTATAGAAGGGTTTGAGCATGAAAGTTTGAAAAATCCACATCAATGCTTTCTATGAATCCTTTCAGATCAGCAAAATTCACACACTGTGCTGCTAAGAACAGCCTGAGAGTGTGAAGCCGTGAATGCAATGCTTTTTAACAACACATTTTCAGTTATTACTATAAAATTGTAATTAGATAGTAAATTACAATCTTAATATTCACTTTGAACAAATAAGTGTTTGTAGTTGTAGAACTGGGCATTATTATGGTAGCACAGGGACCTATTCACCAAGTAAGACATAGAATTTCTTCATAAAAGTTATTCTATTCTGTAGTTTTTCCTTATGAACTTGCATGAAATGCTGGCTTTTTATGTGCACTATTTGCTGAAGTCATCTTTGCCAACATCAAAATCTATATTTCTCTTTGGGGAAGTGCCAAAACAAGCATTTCTCTCATCTGGTTCTACTACTATCCAAAGAATATAAAGACATGAAGGAATCATTTCTCCCTGCACAGAAAAAAAAATATTATGTAAATGAGTTGACAAACTTAAACTCTAACCAGTTTTACAGGAACTGTAACATTGCTCTCTTCATTGTGAAAACAAAGTTACTCTTATAACGTACACGTGATACTAAAATATCCAAAAACATACATAATATATGAAATTACATACATTACATAAACATTTATGATATAGATAATAACAATAACATACTATATTATACTTTAATAGATGTGACTATACATAATATGCACTATATCTGGAATATCAATAATAGTTAAAAACAGAAAATTCCTACTATGTTTTAATTATTTTTACTGAGTTTTCCCCCAACCTTTTCCCTTTTCAATAGTTGTTTGGGTTTTTTTTTCCATTTAAGGAAGTTGTTTTGAAACATGTACAAAGTTTTTTCCTAGTTTGCATATGGAGATTGAAAAAACCCTTTATTTATTTTGTCAAACCATTCGCAATATGTTTTGCATAACCATTCTTTATATAAGCTGAAATTTGGTTTCAGAAAAGTGTCTCTGAAAGCCTGTTAGAGCACAGCTCACTGATAAACTTCTGCAAATTATATCACAGGCATGTAAAATACAATCTAAACTATGATCCAGGAAGAAAGGCTTCATTACACACAGAACTAGCTAGCTGCAGAGGAGGCATGCACAGAGATGTCTCACTCCACGTGTATAATAAGTATCTTGCAGGAAAAGAGTGAGAAAGTAAAGTCTGTATCCCTTTGGAAAGCCAGGAATCACCACGTCCCACAATCAAAAAGCCACTGACCTCACAGTGACCACAGAACTGCTGCACAGAAACGTGGCAGGAGCTACACTGGACCTGGCAAAAAGGGGACAAAATATTTCTAGGAGAATTTGGTTTTAAAATTTCAGTGATTTATTGACTCTGCTCATAGGTTTCTCCATAAGTCCCAGGAGAGATGGATGAGCAAGCAGAGAGGAGGTAAAGCTGCCAAAAGGTGCATGATAAGTACATTTATCACGTGGGTTTGCAATTCATCTTATATGTCTCAAATTTTTCATATAGACCCCATTGGTAATCACCATGTGAAAAATTAGGGAGGCATGTGATGAATTAAGTTGTGAATTGTGATTTCTAATAAGTTAATCATTTATCCATGCAATTTAAATTTAACTTCTAATCACATCTAGCCTTTCAAGACACAAAAGACCAAAGAGAAGAAAACACACAAGAAAGACCAAAATGAGACAAAGTAAGGACAGAAAATGTTTCATCAATGTAAATGCATTTTCATTACCTAGTTTCTTATCCATTATTTCTGAAAACAATAATAATTTCAACTTGTCAACTAAAAGGATTGGAGAATCTCAGACCACAGGAGGAATTTTGTGACCAAAAATGAAGTATCTCTTAAAGGGAACTGCCTTCAGGTAGTTACTATGACATTACTGGCCTATTAATCCATTTCCTCGGGACTTAACACATTCCAAAATGTCTTAGCCATTTCGTTTTAAGATGCCATCCAACAAAAAGTTCCTTTTTTCTTTTTTTTAACCACAGCTATCCTGGAATCATTAAGAATATATCCATCTATCTGTCTCAATTCATCTTGTTCTTAAACTTACATACTGGTACTTAATTGCACACTCGCAACCCAGTATTTAGCTCAAAGTACTGTATCAAAAGAAAATAAGCTAAGTATTTAACCAGTTTGGATAAAATCCATTATTCTCATTAATGGATCTCATTTGTATTTTATTGAGGTTTTTTACTATCAGATTTAAGGCACATTTTTTATTGTTTTTCCTAATGCAATTCTGTGTGATGTGTTCAGAAGGAATGGAATAGTTATTGGTTTCTATTTTTTCTTCTTGCTTTTTTCACCTGGACCCATTTCTATTATTTTCTACTTTTCACATTAGTTTGATACCATTGACAGTGTACAGGAGTGCACATACACTGAATATGTATATGTATAAATGCCTTTACACATATATATATATGTATATACATACATGCTTTTAGTAATCTCTTATAACTTGCATTGTTTCTACTGTTGGATTGAAGTAGAGTTGCTCTAAACAATAAACTGTTACTAAACTGTGATACAAGCTTTTGCAATATTTACAAATTTGAAACTATCCTCCTCAACCCTAAATTATTGAGCCAATTTCCTAAATGAAATTGGGTAAACTCATATTCCAAATCACAATAAGAATTTGAACTCCATCCGATTCTTAAAAGACTGTAAAATATTAAAACCACTTGTTTAAATATTTGGGTCATGTAAATTTCAGGAGACTTAAGTGTAGAGTTTCCAACATAAATAGTCATGACTGTCATTCTTGTAGGTGAAAGTAACATATGGGATGACAGAGAGAAAAATCTTTAGAGCCAGGGACTGCTCTTGATTCCAATGAAATTTTTACGTGAGTGTTGCCATTCATTTCTGTGGAAAGATTCAAACATAAAATCTATAAGGTGCAATGGATATTAACATAATTCTTTGCTTAATCAAATAGTTGTTTATGGAATATGGAAGTTTCCTATAATCGTTCTCTGCTGCATCTCCAAAAAGAATGAGCCTGATACCCAGGTATAGTTTTAGTGAGTTGTGCAGACAATCCCTAGTACATGGAGAAAAAACATCTGTAGGGAAAAAAAAAATCTCAAATTACGGTCTACAAGGGCAAAATCTTGGGTTCAGGAAGGTGGCTATAATTGCACACAAAACATGGAGCAGGGCCAGTCCATGCCAATTAAACATTTGGTCTGAGTTGCTAATAGTAACTTTCCCATGACTACAGTTTATATTTCTCTCATCATTGTAACTAATTGAGAACAATACTTTGCATTCCTCAGAGGTTAAAAAAAAAACCCTCTTAGTAAAAGTTATTATTCACAGCTAATAGAATACTCAGTATCACTAAAGATTAATTACTGCTATTTTGAGGCCTTCTGAAAGACCAAGAAAATGATACGCATTGAGCACATACAAGGAAAATAAAGAATTAAAGACAGAATCAACATATTTACAGGTATTGTGACTCTTCCTATGAAGTGGACAAATAATCTCAATTACACCATTTTTTCTATGCAACAGGCTCATAATGCTTTTCAGAGTTTAACTCTCATAAATAGCTGGTAGATAAAGATCTATTCAAGGAATAAACAAGCAGGAAAAAGCCAGTTGATAATTGCACTTCCAAACCACTTTGATAACACGGTGAATGTACTGTTACTTAAGCAAACAGAAGATTTTGCCTTTCCCCATGCTTTCAGCCAGTATCAGACTGCACACAGTTGCATCACAATATATCACGATTAGACTTCCAGTATCTGAACTGCCAAAAGAGATGAGCTGTGGAGCTGTTTGAACAGTAGCCCTCAACTTGCTAATTTTGTCACCCCCCCAGGCACCACTTTTTAAAGCATGGCTCTTTTTCCCCTTGAGAGAAGCCAGGCTAGAAACTGAGCCTACCACTTGGCTGGTATTATCTGGAATTCCTTACTGAACTTGATAGCAGGCAACCCAACCTCCAAAGTCGAACAGTTCTACTTACAAGTTCAGCTGACTGCTTGTGAAGCTTGATTTATTTTTACCACATCCCAACCTACCAAAACATGGATTGTTTATTTGACAGAAAGAATAAGGCACTTGCTGTCTGTTCCTGTGCTTCTTAGAAGTTGCAAGCAACACCATCTGGAGCAGACTATTAGCTGGAAGGTTTCCAAAAGGTACTCCATTAGTTTTCTAGGGAAAGAGGTCTTGAGTCATGCACAAGATGTTTTGACTGTATGGCAACCAGTGAAATAAGATCTTATGAAGCCACAAAGTACTAAAACAAATGACGGGAGGATTAAAAAAAAATAATAAAATTGCACTATTTACCTCTTTGTCCACTTAAGACAAAGGGACTTTTATGACTGACACTATTTTGGCTAATATTGTGTGCATCTTGAAAATCTCACCCAGAAGACTTTATTGTACACTGTTGACAAAACTTAGAATAGAAACAATATTTTGAAGCTCAATTACATCTTTCCTGCTACAAACTGGCAATTGAAACAGGTTTCTTAATATGATCTGGCAGTAGGAAATCATGATCAGATTTCAACCCATAGAAGTGGTTTAAGGCAAAAATTTTTCAAAGAAGAGAAATCCTAAGTTTATGTCATGCTGGTATGGTGATAGATGCTATAGGAAATGCAGGTTAAGATGTAGATTCATTTTTTTCTTGTAAATGAAGAGAGAAATGATTCTTTTCCCCTAATTTTGGAGATGTATTACAAGTACTATACAGTTTAACCCTTACCTAAAAACCCGGGTTTTCTTTAGGGACTATTTATCTCTTTTTGGAAATCTCATTTCAGACTCTTTGGCAAGTTTGGGGGCTGTTTTTCAATAGGATTACACTACACACAGAGTCAATCCAGACCTATCTACAAAGCTGTCCCACAAAACACGCCAGTTCCAAGGAACAGCTCCCCTTTAGCAGCACTGGTTTCCATAACAGGAGACAAAATATCAGTGACTCTTGTGTTGAAAGTCAATAGTTACAGAAATATGAGTTTCTTTATCACTTACTATGTACCCTTCGAGATGTCATGGAAAGGGCTCATCTCTGACAAAGCTGAGAGCTCAGGGAGGTGTGTCACTCTGGCCATACCTGTGAAACTCCAGATACTTTTTCTTTTTTTTGTTCTTCTTGCGTTTGAATGTGAGAGGGGAAAAAAAACATTCAATGAGAGCTGGTGTTTCTCTTTATCATTTTCTTCAGAGGAAATAAAGGAAAATATTCCTCGGTCTTTGTAAGAACTAATGACAGAAGAAGTCCGGTTTGCTTTCTCTTAAGAGTAAAGCACAAGTATCATAAATCAGAAGATAACTCCATGGATTTATGCAATGAACATATGATACGAAACAATCCTGGTGCTTGTACATGTGCTGTATACATGTCTGAATATTCTTGCTATGAACTGACCCAGTTCTGGACTGCAGGATGATTGTTCTGGCAGAAGTTTCATCAATTTCCTTTACTTGAAAAAGAAATCACCATGTCTGGTGCTTGGCATGTGGGTCTTCTAGCTTTAGGAAGCAGTGGCACCGATCAATTTTACCTTAAGTATTAGTATGTAACTCAGTCCAAACCCCACATATGAATGATGGCACCATTTTCATTAAAAACGAAAAACCGCCACCATCAAAAAAAAACCAAACCAAACAAAACCCACCAAAACAAAGCCTGGGTTCATAGTAATATAACACTAATGTGGAAAATCCAAACCTTTAGAAATCAGGAGATAGCAGGACTTAGCTTGCATGTGTCAACTTCCTTCAGTTTAATAGGTTTGGATGCAGCCTTTCATTTGGCGACCTCATGCTACTCTTCCATGCTGCAGAGTGTCCGGGAGGTTGGTTTCACACCAAGTTTGTTATGTGCAATGTACACATATTGCATCTTCATGTGCTACGTATTTAATAGCAGTTCTCGTCTTCTAAGTCATACTCATGGCTGAGTTGTTCATTAAGCAATTTTTAAAGAGTTTTATGGTCCTGTGAACAATAATTTTTTGTGGAAGCAGACTAAATTGTACGCTGTGATAATTACACCAAACTAATTGTAGGCAAAATTAGCGAGGGGTCAGACTAATTTAGTTTCACAAGAAAATATATGCTTTGCTTACACCTTAAATGATCTTTAGAAAATTAATCACGTAAAACTGAATCTCCTTAAATCAACATATATAATTTTCTGTACCTTTGCTGTGAAACAGGAAGTTTTAACATTGCTTTGAAAAATGCAACTTGCTAAATGTTTTTTGATTATCATTTTTGTTTAAATTACCAATTAACTTTACCCTAGAGAATCAAACGTGAGTCTTTTATGCTCTACCAGTACATTAAAACCGTACCCAAACACGGCGTGTAAGGAAGAAATATCAATAAAACAAGTATGTTTTTTAAATCTCTTTTACTGCCAGCTATAACATCTGCCCAATAATTGTCTCTAATATCATGATACTCACATATAATTTCTTTAAATTTCCTGCCTCCAGACAACGTAAAAGTCCATTGTGGAGGTCTTACATAGAAGCCTTTGATGTTTCAAGTGTGTCATTCAGGTGGCGCTGGAGAGATGTTGCTGCCATTTCAGTACCAATGGTACAGCCTGACTGCTAGGCTCCAGAGGTTTATTTCATCTCTAAGACTCTGTGACACTGACCTCACATCCAAGCAGGTGGACTGCACTCTCAACAGGCAAATTTCACACATAATGAGGAATATGCGCCTCATTTTCCTTGTTTGAGATCGTTTCTGGCTATCCTTACTGGTACACATTTGTACTAATTTAAAAGTTTTATCATGTATAAATGGTATTTTATGACTTTAAAGAATAACACTTTGTACAGTCAGTGACATAATTTATATTAGTGGTTGCTAAAGATCTAGGAAACTACTCAATAACTGGCTACTCAATTGTTTCAATAGAAAAAAGGGAACTGCAATTCTTACAAATAACAAATCTTTTATTTCTGAGTAAAATATTGTCCCACCAAAAATAATCATGAAGATATTGTTTCTTCAGCAAACTTACTCTGATTCAAACAGTATTAGATTTTGGAGCATGTGAAATATTGAGTAGCACAGGCAATACTAACACTCACTAATTGTAATACTTAGAATGCACTGGAATGACTTGAAACAACTTTGCCAAAAAAAAAAACAAAAAACAGTTGAAGCCAATTATTTTGATGCAGCGTTCCAGCAACATGTTAACTGAATCTAAGTTTTTTCCATAACAAAACTATACATTTGAATTTTTCAGTACAAAAATTATTCCATCAGGTGCTTTTGATCAGCTACAGCAAACACCAGATTTTCCCTAAATTATTTGAAAGATACTTCCTTTTTACCTCAAGGACTTAGAAGGTGAATATAGCAGAGTTTGTATTTTTTGCTGGCCATAAAATATTTCTTGCTTCTACTGACTGTTTTAACACAACTGTCTGCAAGTAAAAGTACCAAAAATATTGTATTTACAGTGACCTTGCTGGGTATTAAATGATTCTTGTCTGTTTCATCATTTTTCAGTGATTTTGGAGCTAAAGGGTTTTTGCCATTCATAAAGAAGCCAATTTTCTTTCTGAAAAATACAACAAAGCCAATCCAATCTACATTGTCTTCCACTGTTTTATGGATCCTTGCATGCCAATTTGTAAAGATTGCTGAGGAAGAGCTGGTTTGTAGGATTCTGGAGCGGCAGTCAAGAAAATTTACATGACCTTGAGTCCACTGCCTGCTAAGAGTGTTTTCACACCCCATACCTCAAAAGAGCAGAAGACTCTTTTTAATGAATAACTCTGGGAGGTGCTATTTAACATTTGTGACTGTCAGTGAGGTGTACTAGAGACTCAGAACAGCTCAATGAAGAGAACTGTCCTGGTGAAGAAGTCACACAGGTGGGAGACAGCAGAACTTTCAGCACAGCCACTCCTCTCAGCTGCAACAGAGGAAAAATGGGTGGAATTATTTTGCAAAAATTATTGCGGCAAAAAGCAGATACCTCCGCACTGGAAAGGTCTGAGTACATGGATGATAACTATTTAACGCGTCTGCTTGTAAATGTCCACACACTCATAATATGGAAAACACATTACATCAGCTTGAAATAAAAATGAATCACGGGCAAGGAATATATAGAGACAGATCCTGCACATCAAAACACGCCACTTAAAGTTTAAGGAGCAAAGATGATGCCACAAAGACACAAAGCATTTATAAAATCTTTAAACATTAGCTTCAGCAAAGTAGCTACAAGAAATGCCCTCAGAGATAGAATATCTAAGAAAAATAGTACTGGCATCTAATTACAGCCGCAGAGTTTGCTGCTTTTATCTGTAATTGGACTGTATAGTCTTTCATTCTAATTTACTTTACATCCAAACTGTGATAATCAAGACAAGCAGAACAGAACGGCTTGTAACTGGCTATACCACCGACACCAGTTAATGCCTAATTATAACAACTAAATTAAAGAGGGGACTGTAAGGAGGTTGAGTATCAGTTTGAAACATTTAATTCTGTGGAAAGAAATAGAGATTTTAAATCCTAAGTAGAAAAAATCAATATTATGGCTCATTATATTGGTATTGCTAAACAGATTAATGAAATTAAGTATTTTGTTTTTAAAGAAAAGTTTTATCATGATGTAAAGATAGCTTTTAATGAAAGACCACACTAGAGAAGGAAATTCACATTCCAGACCAATTTATAAACCAGTCTAATCTGGAAAAAAACAATAGGTAGAATTGACTTTCTCAGGATATCTCTAAGAGTTACAGAACATGTTACATGCTGGTGGAATAGCTGCCACATTCTGGAAAAAGCGTACGCACAGTACAAAACAGCAAGAAAACCCAGGATCCCAGGAACCTTTTGACATAAATCTAATTTTTAATTAATTTTTTTGAATGCTCTAAGTACAAATTAATTATCTTTGAAAGACAGGTTAACCAAAATGAATCTTGTTTCCTTCCAGAATCCATGCAAGTAAAGAAAAGGAATCAGAATGCTCAGTACTGGTGAGCCATAGCTAGCATAAATTCAAAACACACTGTTTTAGGAATTACAACATAAATTGGTCATCTACATGTTGAACTGACTGCATAAGAATTCATCTTCTGGGATTTGAAATAGGAGCAAGGGGAATAAAAATGGTTGCTGTTAACGATCTTGCTAAATTGACCTATAATATTCCAAAGGTAGGTGGATAAAGAACTAGTTGGCATTCATGGGGCATGTAGCATAATTTGGTCCACTCAGTATCTTCAATAGAAAGCGGTAGAAAATATTGAGAAAAATTAAAATATTCACATTGTTAAACTTATAAACTCAATGAAAGTAGAATCTGCTTTCACATGACACTCATAATTATCTTGAATCTTCATCATCTGTAGACAAACCCAAAGCTGGTGATTCTAGAGTTCTAAAACACTTAAATACTAAATATGTTCATCAGTTGACTCATCTGTCCCTTCTCTCTGGCAGAATCCAGGGTGGGGAGAGGGGTGCAATGATCACTTTTTTATCAGGTGTAAAATGAGAATAATAGGAATTTCTTACTAAAGTTTTAGAAATATTTCACTGTTTCCTAAACTCACTAAGGCAGAAAACTCTCTCCTTAAAAGAACAAGGCTTCTGCAACTACCTCTGCCCATCCTTGACATGCCACTGACCACTGCACCTTTGGCCTATTTCAACCAAATTTGTGAAGCAGGAGAAGCCCTTCTTATTTCATCTCTCACAGAAATTCAGCATATTTTAGGAGGAGAGTGACTTCTCTGAACGTCCTCATGAATCCAAGGTAATTTTAGCTGTCAAATCAACCCACACGTCAGACAACAATTTGTGAGCCATTCCAGATTGCTCCTGGCTTTGTCTCCTGGAGGTTCCCACGGCTGATTGCCAGGACAGGCACAACACAAATGTTGTGTACAGGGCGTGAGACCAGGGGCTCCAAGGGCCACACTTCGGCACAGAGGCACTACCTGACTGGAGAAGGAGATGCATCCCTGAAATAAAAGGCATTATAACCACAAGGTAAACAATTTCACTGGCCAGAAAATGAAATGTTTTTCATTGCATTGTTATTTCTGCAAAGTAGGGAACTGAACAAAAGTATGTGATCTTTAGGACTCCCCCAGATTACTGAATCTTGTTTTAAACAGAGCAAGAGATGAGGCTTAGATTTCTATTATTTTGATTACTAACACGCAGATGAGGTCTTTCCATTGTCTTCTCTTTTTTTGGATTACACATAAGTCACAGAATTAGTGAGGCAGAATTCCCAGAATTTTACATGCTTGAGAAATATAAATGACAAAAAGATGGATACTCTAAAACTGTATATTCCGGTTCTGAGCCATGGCCTGTGTTTTCAAGTTCGAAATCATCTTTATTGCATTCAATTATTATCAACATAGGAAAAAGAACATTCACATTTGATGTTATCAGAGCCTGTTGAAAGCCTAGTTTTGGAGCTGCAGTAGCAAGAGTGAACATTCAAAGTTATATCTCAGTATCTTAAAAACTACAGGGAAAAACCTTCTACTATGAAGTAAGACTTGCTTTTTTCCTCCTCTTCCCTCCCAATTTCACCTTTGACTGCACCTACAGAATTCTGTATCAAGCACAGATGAAAAGACTGAATGGAATTTCATTGAAATTTATTAATGGAGATCGTTCCCAGGTGAATGGCAATATTATCCATCTTTTACAGGCAGGCAGATACAACAGTTTAAATTACTCAGAAAGAGTAGTTTAAAGACTCTTCTGGATTAAAGGTTTATTAGATTATGATATAGACCTGGATGTAAGTGCCAACCATTTCACACACCTGAAAAAGCACATGTTTAAGTACTTCCATAAATTTGGTAAGCAGCTTCCTTTCCTTTGGGTCCAAACAAAACAAAAAGGATTCACCACTGAATCCTGAAGACCCAAGACATTTGCACCAACACTTTCACACTTTAAAGAGCTCATAAACACTCCCCTCCATTACGCCCTTACTTTGAAGAAAAAGATTTCCTTTAGAGGAATGGAAGCAGACTGAAATAGAGGATTCCTTCCAAATGTACAGAAATTTATTTGAAACTGAAATCACCCGAAGACAAAAGTGTTTCTAGCAGAAGGTGAAACATCAATGACATTTCCTGAATCATCACTCCTGTTCTCCTGCTCTAAGATTGAAGCACCAAGTGTCTGAACCTCACAAATCCTCTGCTCATTCAAACCCAGAGCCCAAATCCAGGATTAGAATACTAATGAAAGGGAATAGCTTTTCTTCTGTCTGAAAACAAAGCAGAAAATGCTACATGATCAACTTTGAAGATTCAATCTTTTAAAATCTACAATGTAGAGAAAGCGCATGCTCCACAGCAGAGTGTGGTGGTTAGTGGGCACTCCAAGCATGTGAAAAGGGATGAAGTCCTGCAGAGGTGGACTTTAAGTTACAAACAAGCTGCCTCTTCAATACCCAAGGTAATGAAACATCTAAGGAATTCAAATTATTACAGAAGGAAAAAAACAGTCAGTCATTTGCTTTCTCATTACTGTTTCAGAATGGATCAGAAAAGTGTGGAAAGAAGAAAGTCACATCACCATTTTTCTCCTCACATGTTGTGAATAAATCTATGTCATTTGACTCAAATGTTAATACTACCAAACCCTACTATCAGCCAGATGTTAACTATTAATTTAATACCACTAAAAAATACAAGCTGAAAGCACTAGAAACTTCATCATTTGCTTTCACTTAAACTTCTGACAAACAAACTACTGATATTTGCTACTTCAAACTATTTTCCCACACCAAGCATTATGAAGATGAATTCAAATACATTTGTTGTGAGCTTAACAGGCCAGTTTTGGGGACAGTCTGCCACCCACCTCCTTTGTGACAAGAAAGAGACGGAAACATACTTTGGAAGTTTTACAGTGCCTGTCTTTTGTCACTGAGCAATGTACAGACCTTCCCACAGCACTCAGTAGTTGTGTGACTGCATGGAGAGGTGTGCAAGCAACAGAAACTAAATGAAAAAAAGGAAATTGACTGTCGGGCATAAATAAAAACTTCCTATTTTCTGGCAGCAATTTATCACAGGTTCTGTTATCAATATACTTAAAATAATAGATCATCAGATAAATTTTAGAATTAATGGAACTTGGTAAATAAACTATTTTCAGACCCTCATACATTGCTGCTGTGGGCAAGCAGCCCCCAGTTAAACAGAACTGAGCTGCTGTAGGCAATAAAACACAAGGCCTAACGAAGAAAAGGATTCACTATGTTATATTGCAAAGGATATACCTGCAAATTCAAATTTTAGGTAAAACACACATATATACACAGTGTTCTACAGGGATTCACTTTTAGAGATCTTCCAGATATACTGGCATCCCAAGTGCCAAGGTGATCCTGTTCAGCCCTAGGACTGAGCTGCTCAGCCATCCATCAGTTAAGAAGGCTACGTATCAGAGCTTTGCTCCCTCAGTGGGGTGCACTGTCTAGCCAGGAATGAAAAATAAAAGCAGTTTAAACTGCACTGTGCTGGTGAATCTCAACGCCTTCCACACAGACACGTGCTATGGCAACATTTAAGGACCAAAGTCTCTGCAAGACTCAGGAATTTCTGCACATGCAGCTTTGAGGGAAGTACTGCTACAGGCACCTCTGTTCAGGTTCTCCCAGGCTTCCAACAGACTCCGCAGACCATGTCAGGGGGGCAACACACCCCAGACCCCCTGAGCCACTCTGGCTCCCGGTGGAGTCAAAGCACAGGCTCCTGAGGGCTGGACGCAGCTAAACCAGAAGAGATACCATTGAGGATTAAAGGCTCTCTGGTTCTGTTGTAACCTGCAGAGTAATTTCACACTTGGATTAACACGTAAGAGTAAACCAGATATTTTATCAAGGATTTTATACCAGAGCCAGAGGTTTCCAGAACTTTCTGAAGGTACAGCAGCACTGCATTGCACCTCTGTAACTGCTGGGAAAGGGGTCCCTGCTGGGAGGAGGTTTCATGGCAGCTGCTGCATGTAGAAGAGGCAATATTGGTACATGAATGGACTTCGTAAAGTAAAAACCTTCTGGCAGTCACAGCACCACGGAGCAGCAAGAGGCTGCAGAAAGAATCTTCCAGAATACTCACAACTTCACTCACCTTCACCCAGTGTAGGAATTTTTCTGTAGCTTTAGAAACACAAATACAACTGTCTGACATGCCAGACAATGCCACTGTCCGACACCTTTCCCAAGAGTTTTTTTTAATATCAGATGGACCTGTAAAAAGATTTCCCACGCAGATGTCAGTCTGGATTAGCTTTATGATGCAGAGGGAATTCCAGATACTTCCAGGTGTCAGCTTTTTCTGTTTTGTTTTTTTGTTTGTTTGTTTTTTCCTCTTAATTTACATGCTTGAAGAAAAGAAATTCTAAAATCTCTATTTGTTCACGCAATGCAGTTTGCCAAGATCTTTTGAAATGTCCTTTGAGGTCCTTAGTTCAAATTAAACAACAAGAATGTCAATACTTTCAAATTTCATGAACCATGCAGCAACTTTTGGGAAAACTACGTCAGTGAAAGTAATGCCAGTAATTTAAACCTGCAACGTCCAAATGGTGGGCTGGAAGTCTCTGTATTAGAACCTAACTCTGCTTGCCAAAACATGCCTGGTTTTGACAACCACAAAACTCTGACTTCTTGGAAATCAGCTGACATTATTATCACTTAACTCACCTTCAGCAGGGAGATGTCTTTACTTGAACTGTTGTGATTTCCTCTGTATTCACTGGCAACAAGAAAGTAAATATTAAATTGTTGCTTAGACTGACATAATTTTCGGTTATGTATATTTTTATTCACTACAGCTTCTCACACAATCTACTGTTCATCAAAAATTTACCAGGAATTTTTGTGTTAAAACACAAAGCAAATTAAATAAATCTAATTTGTTTCCAGAACACACCACACAAGTTCCACTTTAAATACTTCATTGACTCTAAACAGGCTCAGAACATCAGCACAGGTTTTAGCAAATATTCCAACTTATTTTTTTATGTTTGTATTCCTGCAAACCAGGAATTTTCCAAGTTCTTGGAAAATAAAATAATTCTAGGGATTCAGGAATACTAATGGATGGCTTGCTAGCTCTGAGCAAAAGCAAAACAAAATGTATCCTATTAGCTTGAAAGGCTTTTTTTTATTAGAGACTGTCTCTCATTATAGAACTGTAAAGCTGATCAAAATGGGATTTTTGTCCCAGTTTTCTGTACTAAAAACAAATTTGTATATGCATTAAATAGAAATAAGGTGTGGCAGCAGAGGTTGACATTGCTATATAATCCAACTCTAAACCACAGGCAAAGTAAAAAATAAATAAAAACCTTGACAGCTCGCAAGAAAACTTTAAAATCCAACACGATACAGATGTACACATGCACAGCTAGATAAATTGGGCTATATTGTGCCAGATATTTTTGCAAGAAACGACATGTCTTTTGTGTGTATATTGTGTAAAACATGCACAGGTACCATACAAGAATATAAAACAGTACATACATAAAAGTCACTCACGTATCTCTAAACTAGGACATTTCAGTCAAGGCGAAAAAATCATCAGATGGCAGAGGAGGGGACAGCCAATGTGAAAAAGAATAAATCACATTTTACTTTCCTATATAGTTATAATGTTTATACAAAAGACACACAGTTCCCTTTGACACTATGGATTGCCACAAGCAAAATGACTGGCAAACAACAAGCTGTTAACTCGTGTAAAATAACAACACAATCCTCTTGACTGCAAAATTTGCATCAAAAAAAATTCTAAAAAGGCAGCATACATGTAATTCACTTAAAAGTGTTAACAAGGTACAGCAGAGTCCTAGTTGTATTTCCAAACTCTGGTTTTAAATATAACCAGAACATAACAGTAAAAATTAACCTAAAGCTTAACGGCTTATGTAAGAATGCTTTAATAAAAAAATGCTACTGAGGTTATTGAACTGTACAATTAAACCCCTCCCACTAAATACTTTTCAGTGCAATTTCCATCTAAAGCTTATTCAGCAAACCAAAATGCCAATGCATTTCTTCAATTTCCACTTCTTTGAACCTGTTAATGTGTGAATAAAAAAAGATTTATTTGTGTTATTTGCCACATATAACCCTCTTGTCTAAAAAGTAGCTTTAAACACAAAATTTCTGAGATACACATGAAACTAAAAAATATCTAAAGGATCATTTTGATTTTATTCTGCAAGCTATGTTTGATTTACATCAATTAGATATTTCACGTAAGGTATCATATAACAGGAAGGCTAATAACCCAGAAATAACCTCATTAAAAAAGACAGCATATCGGTCTAAGCAGAATGAACTCTAAGCAGAAAAATTAGTGACCTGGAAAGTAGCAGGAAGAGGTAATAGCAATACAGAGAAAAAATACATTCCCATTAGCTAGTCAAAAGTAGAAATCACCAGCAATAAAGTAAAAATACAATAGAAGCATAAGGAGAACACTTACAAATATTTTTATCTTTTGAAAATCTGCAACAGAAAACATATTTCCCCAAACTAAGATGCTGTCTAAAATTATTTTATTACTATGAATTAGTCTGTGCTTTTTTTTTTTTTTTTAAGATGCTTAAAACAGTCCTTGGCAGAATATTATTAGCAAGTCTAATACATTTATATTAAATTATCAGTGTATGATTCCAGTGTCTGTGGATTCATCTATTTTAAGATTAATGGTTAATAATGGGAACTCAAGTTGGATTTACATAGTCTTTACAAAGCCCTTGTCGAATGCTAGCTGCTTAGATTCAAAGTCTAGCCAAACCTTTTAAAATAATTCCTATTAATGTATTGACAGTATTTTCAAAAAGCAATTTTTTAGTTTTGATAAAATGACACTTTAATTTTTTTGTGAAATTTTTTATTAAATATGTAGGTCCTCCTACCTAATCCAGCTCAAATTTGCCAGTACAAATGAGAACAAAAATTACTTAAATCACCATTAAATTGCAAAGTTTCTCTTGATTTTATTTGAAAAACTACCTATGGTTTTCTTTAATTTCCAAAGCAAATCAACTTAAATCAAACTATTGGGTACTGCACATATACAGATTTCAGTAGTTTTCTTAGCTTTTCAATTTAATAGATTTAAAGTCTGATGAGAGGAGAAAAAAAATCCCAGAATATATGAAGAAATATTAATTATAGGCAAACCTCCATTTTTTCATTTTCTTTTACTTTACTTCACAATTTTTAATCCAGGAAATAAACCCTTTTCTAGACACTCATCTCTGCATCAACAATTCAGCTGCACAAAGACTTAATTAAGCCATTTGGAATATTTTACTCCCCAAGTCCGTAGATTGTTTTAGGCCGTGATTGCTCATTTTTAGCTCATTGCCTACAGAACTACAGCAATTTCATTTCTACTGTGGCCATGTTTCCAGCAGCTGCTGGCATCACCAAGGGGAAAGGATTCAGCCGATGCAAGGGGAGCCGTGAAAAACCTGAAACCTCTGAGATTGCAGACCTGGGTTTAGTCAGCCTCGGTCCGGAACACGAGGGACTCTGGCCTGGTGCTTTTCCATCCTTTCTCTGCAACATAATTACACAGTATTTACCAGGGGGCAGTAATGAAAGCAGTCACGGGACTGTGGGGCAGAAAATTCTTCAGCGGAGGAGAGGAACAAAACATTCACGATTTTTATATTTTTTTGCTTTATTTCCTAAAGCACACAGATCACTCCCCTGAGCATTTCTAACTGGGATGGCCTTTACAGTTTTAGACACCTGAGAGGAACCAGGGTGCCACCTTCTGCTATAGACTTGCCCAAAACTGTTCCCCTTCTCTTTTTGATAACAGTGCCTGGCTCCTCTACAAACAGGTGAGAAACTGGGAATTCATGGCGTGCAGGAAACACTTCTAACAATCTCCACTGCCCAGACCTTTTCTTTCCTTTTCCCAAGGCTGATTTCTCCATCTCACTCCGGTAGGACAAGGTGGCCCACATACAGCTAAATGTGAAAGCATGGTAGTAAGCAAAAATACACGTATTGTGATCTGGAACAAGATTATTTACAGTCAAAGAAAATAAAATCACTAATTTGGGGGTAATGGATATTTCTTCAAAGGCACACGGTATGTGACCAGACAGGCAGAAAGTTGCAGCTCTCTGCAGCCACCTCCAAGGGCAAAGCCAGCACCGGAGAAAGGAAAATTCCTACAGGTTTTGAATGCCAGCACGAAAAAACACCACAGCGTCAGGCATGGGCACATCACCAAATAAAGATCCTCTCTGAGACAAAAAGCAGAGTGTAACAGCAAATTTGTTGCTCCTAAAATCGAAATACACTCACAACCACTAGTTTTGGAGGCATCTCTGAGAAATCTTCTGGCAGATTTTCTCAGGCATCATCAAAAGTTAATAGGAGACGGGCACTTAATTCCCCTTTATGACTTTCCAAAAAGATGTGGCCAGCTACTTTTAATTTATCAGGGAGCAGATTTGTAAAGACTTTTATTACAGAAGCAGTAAGGGGAGCTATTTTTCCATAAAATACATGTAAATATGATTTATGAAAGACACAAATATTACTGAAGTGAGGGATAAATTGTTTCTAAACTTCATGTTCATTAAAGCTAGGTAAAAGTCCATACTGCTTCAGTATTTTTTCCCTCATACACGTTGGTATCTCTCCCAGGTAACTCCAAGGTGGATTCTTTGTATTCTGCTCACCTTACACTTGTAAGTACAATATCTTTACTGAAGTCGCCTGCTATGAAATTACAAAAGGAAACGAGGCTGGAGCACATACTATTGCACAGTTACTGATCAGGCTGCTGCTTGAAGACTAAAAAAAAGGATAAAAAAAATTACCGGTGGAAATAAGTCTTACAAACCTTAAAGGAGAATTCACTCCAGAAGCCACCAAATTGGCATACAACAATCACATGTAAGTGACTTCTGAATGATTTATTAATTTGCTAAATAAAATGCGTCCTAGGAATAGCACTGTGGAAATAAATGTAATTTAGGATCTGTAAAAGTGTAAAACAATTTACTTGAAAGAGTCCTTTTCCAGGTTTTATTTTTCCTTTTTTCTCTAGATTGACATGACATGACAGGAAACAGATGAAATTTTACTATTAAGATCAAAGAGTCTGCAGAAAGATAAATTCCAAACAGAGAAGAGTCTCTGTCTCTCCCTGCACATTATGGTCAAAATGCCCAAGAACTCTGTCAGCTCTTGGTATCAGCTGTACTCCAAAATCCAGCAAGAGACAAGACTGAGCATCTCAGCTCAGATATTCCAAGGGATTTCAGGCAAGTACCTAATCCCTTGGAAAGTCTCATTTTAATAGCTTGGTCAAAGATTATCATGAAATCCCCCTGAACTCATCCCGGATTCCTTCAGCTGAATCCAGCATTTACACTTTAAATTACACTGATTAGGAGGAAGGCAGATGTGAGATGGCTCATATCTACTGGGCTTTGTACTATGGTTCTTATAGTACAACTTCCAAGAAGCAAACCGTTCATATGAATAAGAACTCAACATCCAATTTATCTCAAAAAGGCTCTGCTAAAAAACACTGGTCATGGGAGTCAGCTTTTGACTGGCCACACTCGGGCCCTTACATTCACTCCATACAAGCTCTGAAATAATTCAGCTGTGATGAACTCTTCAAAAGCCAGTTGAAAATTCACAGTAGAAAGTTTTCAATTGTCCCGTAAAGCAAATGAGAGCACGGCCATTACTTTTGAAGCCAGCACTTTGCTCTCAGGAGGATTTATTTTGCAGACTGTGTGAGACTGCTCTCTGCACTTGCCATGCAGATGAGCTGCTGGATGTTTACACAGAAGGAATGGGGTCTCTCTAATAAAAAGCACTATGTGCTGTAGTAGCTCTATCAATCTCCCATCACAGTCTTACATAAAACTGTAAAATCTGAGCCCTACCAGTGCTCAGTGGAAGCAGAGCCTTTCCTCTCCTCTCAGGGAGCTCAGCCTGGGAGGGTCCGAGCTGTGCCCGTCTCTGGGTGCTGGAGTTTGGCAGTGGCTGCTGGGGTCGGGGATGCAGGGATGGACAATTCCCCTGGGAAAGTGGCTGTGCACACAGATCTGAGTGCAGCAGCTGAGCTGCTGTCCCCAGAGCAATTTGCACATGTATTCTTTTGTGTAAAACAAGGCTTGATCACCAATCTGAGGTGTTCACCTCTGCAGCTTATGCAGCAAGGGGGTTCCTTCAACCACAGCAGAGTTGTATTAATAAAAAGGAAAAAAAAAAAAGGCTTTGGGTACTGATGACAGCAGAAGATGGAGCACTTTTCTAACCATGACCTGATATGTCTAAAGAAGATTTAAGAATATTTTTTTCACAATTGCTCAATGAGATATTTGGAACAGAAAGGACGGGGAGGAGAAGGGGTGAAATGGCAACTGTCTAGTATGTCAGACATGACAGTCAAATGTTACCAGGACTCAATCCTGGAGAAATATGGACTTCACTGTAAAGGTTGCTTAAAACAAAAGCCCATTTATCTGAATACTGACGACATTTAATCAATTTACATGAAGGATTTCAAAATTAGTCAGACTGTAATGAACTATGAAATACTGATTAATGAATTTTTGCAATGTTTGATTAGAAACACAACATGTATGCTAGCACGTTTTGCCACCACTGGATTTATAAGATAATATTTGTTTCTTGACATTACCAGACTATAAACAGTCCCTGGTTTATGGGGCTGAGCATGTTTCCTATTTACCAAGCCTTTTATTTCAAAAGTTGTGAGAATTTTCAACTTACTAAAATCTCTAAATTCAATAAATAGCAAAAGGGTACTTTCATATTTGCCTCTCCTTTCTCTTTCTTGTGCTACCCTGTTTACTACAACCAGATCTTCCTGATAGCACATTAAGCAATCTCTCATCAGCCATTTAGGATCCCTTTTCTCATCTCCTGCTCAGAGTGAGCAAAAGGTCAACTTATATTTAATAAATAACACCAAATATAACATACATAGAGTATATTTAGTACTTGTATGAAGTATATAGTGTCTAAAGTTTTGCAGAGATTCAGGCCATTGACCAAAAATTTTTCTGCCTATGGAGCAAACACAGAAAACCAGGCCAGTAGCATGTGCCACAGTCAGTGGAAACTTTACTATTGATTTCATAGGGAATCAAGAACAAACAAGTAACAAAATAAATGCACCTCAAGAACATTCAATTCTATGGCCAAAACAGAGCTTCAATGGGGTATTATGAAAATATCCTGCTTGCATATCTGCAGTGACAAGGTTCACATAGATAGGAAGCATGTTTAGATGCTAATTAGTGCATATGAAGAAATTAGTTGTATGCTAAACAGCCCCTTCCATGAAAATTAAAAAGTTACTTCGTCATATTTGTCTTTGTTATTGTCATTATCACTTGTCTGATACCAATTAATGAGTTAGACAGACATCACTTTTTGCCATTACTCCGCAAGTCCCCACTAAGGAGGGGACCCAGAGAGTCCCTGGCTCACTGTCATTTTTTGGCTAATTAGCCAAAGTGGTCAGCTCTGGGACTCCTAAATGCTAACAGGTGAGACATCGAGTAAGTTCAAGATATTGTCTCAGTTCCCATTTTTTAAGTCACAGTTACTTCTGAAGACATTAATCACTCATTCCCCAGTCGTTATTTTTTGAAGGACATTTTTATATCACTTTAAAGTTTACTCTGAAAATACATTTATTTCACTTGAATCACATGTACCAGCCACCAGGTAAATTATGTTCTGAGCCCTTCCTAATTTTATTTTCTCTTATACTTTCTTAAGGTAGCCATAATCTCATTAATTAGAGTCTCATAATCTGAGCAAAATAACAAAAAGAAAAAAGCCTTCCTTTCCTGACAATATTATTCTAACTAAAAATTATAATTGGTAACAAAGTTAACAAACCTAGAATTAGATCACATACATCAGGAGGTCATCAAGTGTAACAGAATGTCAGTGAATGATTTTTATAAAGTATTAGTATAACAATCTGGTTTCATAATTGGTGAGCTGTAGCTTCTTTTTATTGCCTGTAAAATGAAGAGATCCCTTCATCCTCAGTGAAAAATGGAAAATCATTCAGTTTGGGGTTTTGGTTGCTAGTAGCAACAAATACTGGAATATTGCCATCTGGCCTCTTGTTTTAAATGAGATTTGAATAATCAATTTAATAATGGATAGAGTACATACTTAAAGAAATAATCACTTGTCATATCTTAAGAAAACTTTGGTATAAAAAAATCCATTGTATGAATTAATGCAGAGCACATAACAATCAAAAGAGGTAATTTTAATTTTTGTTACTGTTGCCTCAAAACCTTAGGCTTACAAGGTTCTAAGTCATCCCATCAAACATCTACTAATGAGAGGAAGCGACTAAGAGCAATTGGTTTGTTACAGACACTCAAACCCAGTAACCACCAGAGGGATTAAACCATATAGAATGGCATTTTGAACACACTTGTATGTCCTATGGTGTCCAAAATAAAAGGAACAAAATTAAGCACAGCAGAGAAAATAAAAATAAATAGGCAAAATATTTATGTTGCTGTTGGTGCTTCAGAAAAGGTGAAATAAGAGTTCAGAACATGGAGCCCTGAAGTTACAAGTGTTTTCTTCATCTATGGGATGACTGGCAAAGTGTTCCCACGCACTGTGATGAGACCAGGAACAGGCTCTGGGTGTTGATTCTGTCCTGGGAATCCTGGATTCACAAAGAGACTTTTTTCTGAAGTAGCATATCAAACTGCCTTCACAGGAGAAATAAATCGGATTCAGATGCTCGACCATGACAAATTAGGAAAAGATACCACTCTGAAACAAACAAGATAAATATTAATCACAGATTTTACCAGGGTTCATTTTGACCGGAAATCAAGGTAAATGTTTTCAACTAACTTTATATGAGTTAAGCTCATCCCTTTAATGAGAAATTATTCCCTTGAAAAGCCTCACCCTTAAACTGTGCATTTATTGTAATAAATGCAATTTGTGCCCAGAAGCAGAGAGACCAACTTCGTTTACACCTATTTAAGAAAGAAGGTTCTTCAAGCCAGACTGGCAGCGCCTTCCCTTCCCAAGTACCACAGACTTCCAGGTACAAATACAAAAAATGCCCAGGTATGAGGTACACCCTGGGATCTGGTCAATTTTATAGAGTTTGGAGCTTATAAGTAAGACATTACACATTAGTGCCAACGATATCATCATTCCAACTCTGCTCTCACTGCTAACCTGCCAGCTGCCACCAACAGTGCCCCTGCAGTGACAGTGACAGGCTCTGCCCTCCAGGCAGGGGGCATTGACCACTTCCTTTACCTAACTGGGGACTAATCATGACCTTCTCCCACAATGGGGGGACATTTTGATAATGAGTGATGCCAACATTATAAATTATATGTGTATTGATATCATCTGAGACACTGTACGGTCATACATATTTTTAATTAGTGAAAATATACAAGTGTCAGGTGGTCAAAAAATAATGGAAGCTTTATATATGAGCTCTTTAGCTTGGTCAGGTAGGTCCACAAGTTGCAGTTTCACAGGGAGTAAATCACAAGGGGAAACTGGGAGATTTTTTTAAGCTTTTATTTCAATATTATTACTGTTTACAGCAATTCCTTGAGACCATTTATCTCTGACATTTATAAAACACTAATCACCATGGAAATGCCTAGCATATATCCCCATCAAGAAAGACCGAAAGTCACTGTCTCCTTTATTGTGTCTTTTACCAGAGAACTAACATCTGTAGGTGGCTTTTCCATGCAATATTCTATTTTAATATAAACTCCTTCCAGGAGCTAAACATATTTTAGAAACCTTTAAATATGGAAAAGGACAGACTGTTAATTAACTTCCCCTAACACGCTTCTAAATCATGGAAGGGAAAAAAGAGCTGATAATGGTCTTTCAGCAATCAAAAGGAGAAGGAATTTTCAACCAGGAAACATAGGAGAAACCCCTCTGCCAAGGAACTTGAGGAAAAAAACTCGTTCACCCAGAGAAGTTTGCAACATATATATCCATTAGCTCCTAAGGAAAACAGACACTAAATTTCAAACTTAACACATCTCATACTACTGAATTAAATAAAATTTCCCAGCTGATGGAAATACAGTGTCTTGACAATTAGCACAGTTTATTAAGGAAAAAAAATTTAAAAGGTATCCAACAAAAGCGTACATGATTTCTAGTTTATATTTGGGCTGGGAATTAAATGAAAGTTCACCAAGTGAACTGCTGCAGAGCCAAGAATCCAGGACTACCTAACTGCAAGGTTTATCATCCCTCAGCCAGCTGGGTCTTGTTCTCCAGTCCTTTAACTCTACCATACACACACATCACAGGCAGGAGCTCTCTAGAAGAGCAGGTAGCATTTTTCCCCATCAGATGGGACGGATATCCATCAGAAATGAACCAAACACTAAAGATAAATCCTCAGAGGTCACAAAGAGCTGTCTGTTTGTGACTGCAGTGCTGGTGCTCCCTGTGCCAGGCCGAGGGGCAGCAGTGGGCACAGGGGTCTGGGCTGGGTTCCACCAGGCACAGCAGCTCACTCTGCTCCAGCTGCTGCCTGTGAGATCAGACAGAGCCCAGGGAGGCTTCTTAGGAAGTTTACTTGCACCAACAGAAGTGGGATCATTGTCAAGCCTTCTTTTTAAAAAATTCCACTTTCCATCTTCCATTGAATAAAAGTATTCAAAGAGTGTAAATGAAATATTATCCATTTCTTTAAAAATTAGGTTTTCTTTCCTTTTGCTGGAGTTTGTAACTTTTGGTTACTAGCATTTAAGAAGGTACTCAAAAATAATTTCTATAAGGGCATATCTGCATAAAGCCCCTTCACAGCCAAAACACCTCAAAGAAAATACTGTTTTCTTTTTCTTCATTTTAGCAAGACAAGAGACATAACACTACAATCAGAGAGAAAATCTGTCCTTACTCTCTGACAATCATAACATTAGCAAGCCAGATGTTGCTTTCACCTGCACCCAGAGCAATCTATTTCTACCTCATTTAATAAAACCACAATTGGAACTGTGGCTCAGAAAGTGCTGGGAAAACACAAAAATAAAAAACATATGTGCAAAGACAGTTATAGGTGTATGGACATGGTAAAACCCTCGATTTCATAAGTCCTCTTGTGATCTATAATCTTATCATGCTGTTCAAGGCCATGCACCATCCTTAATAATTTTTTGTTTCCAAAATTCATATAAACACAGTTCACCAAGAACATATTCTTACAAAGCGTTCTGAAATTCTTTCTCCAAAGTTGACAGAATGAATTCATTTTCACCAGAGAGAACTTCACTGATATCTTCAGAGAATTAATGGAACATGAGATTATCAACACTGAAATCATCATTCATGGGAAAGTATTTGCATGGTAAACTGTAGTAAGGAGACAAGAATAAAAAAAAAGTAAACCTCAGGATATTCCTTGCAACATAACTCCTCGAAGATGAGGGCCTGAGGGCTGCATGCATGAACACCCAGTGACGCCTCTTTGCACAGAACTTAGAAAGAAAAGGAAAGTACACTGAAAGAAAGGGATCCTCAATATTCATCCTGCATAATGGAGCAAATAGAAAGTATTGCAGAAAAGTTGTAGTGGTGCTGAGATTTTGTCCAATTAGGAATGCTCTGAAACTGTCCACTAGTTCAATTTCATTTATCACTCTTTTAAATGAGCAGGCCTATGAAACATTCAAATCACCAGAGCTGGTCCACACAGCGCCATCACAGAGGACAGGGCAGGGCATATTTCATGAAGCAAAAATGGAAGGCTTTTTTCAAAAGTGGGTTCAAACATAGACCTTACTTTTAGATTCTTTTTTTTTTTTTTTTTGGCACCCTTGTTACTTTGTTAACTTGAATGACAAACTTTACTAAAAACTTGCTATTCAATCTAGTAATTTGCTCAGCATGTTTCCTGGTGCACATTCAAATGGTCCAGGGACGCTGTTACAGACTAAAGGACTTTGCATGGCAAATGCTGAATGACTCAGATTTTTAAAAAGGAACCTGGAAAACATCCCATGCAATGCATCTGCTCATCTACCATAAAATTCTGAGGCTAAGGTTTCTTAAGTAGGAGGGAAATATGATTATGTACTTGGCATCAATATGAACTATACCACATTCATTTTCTTCTGTGGAAAAACAGAGGGAGATGTGACCCTTCTGATTCTCCCACATAACTCTATAAACTACAAAATATATGGCCTGTTCTAATAGGATAAGATCTGTAAAACTCCATGTGAGCTGTTGCTGATCCAGAGGCCATACTGCTTGTGTCTGAGACATGGGACATCAGTACATGGGATAAAAATTCATGGGGAACAGGCCTGAACAAAGGGCGTGCGGGAGGGAATGCAGAGTGTGAATGCTAGCAGGGAATGCAGGCTGCAAGCTGAAGGGAAGGTTGAGTGGGGGGTCTCAAAAATAAACAGGAGAGGAAGGCTCACCTTTTTTTCTGAAGTTCCATCATTGGATTAATCACTGACAAGTCTGTGGAAGTCTGAGGTGTTTCCAGATGTTTTCTTTATGGCTTTTTGTAAGAGCCCCATGGGCTTATCTTGACACACCTTGACAGCACATGTTTTAAGGCTGCAGGAAAGCAGAGATGTACCTTCATGGACTTCTCCCAGCAAGCATGCTCCATAACTTCTTTCTGGGATCTAAGGAGGAAACCTTCAGGAAGCATTTTTACTCTCTTCAGTCAATATGGAAAAACTTCAGGGGCTTGAAGGCCATTTTCTCAGGTTCTCATTTGTCATTCACAACATTCTCCTCCATTTACATTACGTAAAGTATTAAAATTCACTGTTCTTAACCTCCTATACACTCTTTTTGAGACACAAGGCAGACCAAGGCTCTGTGCCCATCCTGCAAGCTGACAGTTTGTGACAAAGAGAAGAATCTGATGGGTTTCCTCTCAGTTCACCATCCAAGGACTGCAAAGAGCGTGTCTGGGATGTTCTGTGAGTGGGTACCAAAGGAAGACTCTGTGATTTCCCAGTTCCAAAGCTTCATGTGCTCAGATTGAACCCCGAAGCTTGTCCTGCCCCTGGAGAGCTGAGTTTCAGCCCTGCCAACCCAGGGGAATGACAGCCAGAGCAGGACACTGGGGACTGTGGGGGCACAGATTACAGCAGAAGCCAGACTGGATGTTTCTAGAAAAAAGAAGGTGTCTGGCAACATCATGGAGCCAACCTGACGAGCTGAGTAAAAAAGAAATTTTCTAGAAATCAGAGAGACTCTGTGAAGTTCAGTTTCATGAAGACACCACTAAGCCAATGGGCTGAAAAGCAAAATAGGAGGACTATCTCTTCACCAGCCTCTGGCAGGCAAGAGTAATTTATTTTAATCCCATTTTGTGGAGCTTTTCCCTCATTCAGCAGTTCTGTTTGTGCCTTGTTACAGAGCTGGTTTGCTTTACATTATTAGTAGTATATTTTGATTAATATCGCTTAAAAGTGGGAAGCATTTAGGCTTGCTGATCTTAAAGGAAAGAGCAGGGGCAGATCCACCTCTGGTAGTCCCATATTCCAGCTCACACTGGTTCTGCTGATAGAACCCAGAAATTAAATACTGCAGCTGGGGCTGTGTTTCAGCTATACTATAGTAACTGGAAGTATGGATCCAACATCTGACATGACGCAGCAGCGTTTTAAGTATGTCATGAACTGAAGTGCACAGAAGAGGTCCTGAATTTTCCATAACCAAAAATACTTTTTGGGACCTCCAAACAGAAGCATAAATTCAGAAGCACTAAAAGAAAGCAACGCACGCCCCATGTGTGCCAGAATCACTGCAGTGATCCAGCAGTCTTCTCTTCAGGTATGTTTTCATAGAAATAGCAATATCTATTTGGGAACCACTAGTAAGCTAACAAAATAGCCCTTCTTCCAATTCTTTTACTTGTTAAATGTGTCAGTCAGCAACCGGGACACAAGATGATGAGAGAATACTCACTATACTACAGGTGCAAGTCTTTTTAGGGTAATGGAATAACTAGAAGTCTCTGGCAAACTAATATTTTCTTCCTACGATAGTCACTATCCAAAATGATGGATTATGATTTCCAAGAAACAGCAAACATTAGGGCTTAATTTCTTTAGAAGCAGCAGAAGACTAGGGCACATGAGAGATGGCTGAATTTGAGCAGTAAGGGTCAGCCAATCTATTAATAAAGAGTAGGAGAGGTTTAATGTTTCATGTGTGCATATATGTGCTTATAGAGACAGGACGGGTCGATACTCTCAGAGAAGCCACGACGAGGAAATGAGGAATATACTGCAGATAGAATTAGTACCTATTTGTATTCTAAATGCAATATGCAGAATACTTTTATAAGAAAAGTATTATGACACAGTAATTTGGCCATGAGAGGGTAATTGACTTAAGATATTCTGATAAAGATCGATTGCTAGGGTTTGGAGTTATGACACCAACAAAGTTACAATGACATTAGCACAAAGAGAGAGACACAAATCCATTATAAAGATACAATCAAATATTCAAAAAAGCCTGGCATGCTCATTACTTATTCATGCTAATACAAGTATATTAAGAAATCTAAACAGTGTTAGCATTCAATCACTCACAAACCAAATGAGGTTTTGCATTTATCAGCCACCAGTCATCAAGAATGTAACATTAGCTGTACAAAGGTGGTAATATGACATAACTGGAGATATTTATATCAGCCTACACAGACTGAGAGATACAGTAGGATTTATTAAAGTGAGTAATGCCTTCACATTCAGCACAGCAATAAAAGAAATAGCTGTGCAGAAGTCATTTCCCCAGAGAATAAGATTTACCTTCACAATCACTTAAAGAAGTTGTGTATGCTTTCAAGGGTCTGAAACAATCTTCTCACCATTAATAATTTGGAGCTTAAGTTTCCAAATACAGAACTGAGGGCTGAAATTTTTAAAACATATCCCAAAAACCAAGTGAGCAGTCAGGGTGTCTGTCTAGATGGGATTTAGCACTTTTTCTCCTAAGGCTGGTTAAAAGAACACCAAGGTTAATTTAGGCTCAAATGGACGTATAGGTTTAATAAAACTCCCTCAATTTTGCACTTGAATGTCAAATGGTTTCATCACCTGCTGGCCCCAACACCCTCAGCTTTTCCAGTTGTCTATTCCTACACATTCCACTGCATATTTCTACACTTCGCACCAAATGACTTTGCTCTTCTCATTGAGACTTCAACCATTAACATTTTTAGGTTGGGTGAGAAGGAGAAACCAAACTCTGATCACCAACACAACAACATCCAAGTAATTCCAGAGCTAAGCCAAAAGCTAAAGGTTGCAATATGGTGCATGACACAGCTGCTGGTGGAAGGACACAGTGCATCTGCAGGGGATGTTTACACTTGCTCTACAGCAGCACTCGAGGCAGGCATTGCTCCGGTTTGATGCTGGTGACATGCCATTTATAAACTGTGACTGATAAACCTAATGCCTCTGAAATCAGATAAAACTTTGATAAATGACTTCTTAGTGAGCAGGCTGCAATAGCCACTTCTGTCCACAGTTAGCCACCCTGCTGCAATCAGCACCATTTTGTTTAATCAAGGGTTCAGACAACAACACATTTGAAAGCTATCACACCATTAGGAGATGTGGAGATACTCTTTTCCTGAAGGATACGTTAAGACAGAAAACTACAAAAACTAAACTCTTTCTGTAACAGTTTTTATATCATGAGTACTTGCTAGGAAAACTCACAGAATTTAAAGATGAGTTTTATTCTGAGAGCTTTTCCCATATTCTGTGGTGACACAACTTGAGAGAGACCCTGCAGCAGAATCAAACACACATGGTAAAAAGAGTCATTTTCTCCTTCACAGGTAAATAAAAAGACCATTGATACTTTAACAAAAAGATCGTATTATGCAAGAGTGGCTCAAATACCAAAATGATAAAAGGAGCCCCAGAACTACAGCAGTCTAGTTAAAAATAGAAAATTACAGCCAATGCAAAATAAAATCGTGCCAAGGCTGCCAAATCCGTGCCACTTCTTTTCTACAGCTTCCATAAAAATACAATACGAATTTATGGTGATGTCAAAAAGCACGAGGTGCAGAAGACCAAGTGGAGACTGATCTGTTTATACCCTGAGTGCCTCAGCCTGCTGGGCAGAATAAGCTAACAATTCATAGATCCTAAACACTGTCTATTTACACCTTCCCTCTGGATTGTGTACACAGGGCACATGTGGCTGAGTGCAGAAGGATAATATTGTTCATTTGATCTTCACCCAGTGGGACCAAATTTCCAGATTACCATGTGGTTTTTGAAACAGACGGGTAGCATTGTGTTTGTTACTTTCTGAAGCTGGTTAGCAGCCATGTGATATAAATTATTTTATTTTGAGCAGAAATATTATTCATATGTCAGGTTTTTTAATGTAACTCTGATCCTGAACAAGAGAGCAGAACAGAGTTACAAGGCTTCCAGAGCTGACAAAGCCAGAAGACAAATCAACAATTAGGAAGGGGCTTGGTCAGCAATTACTTATCAAACATATAGCTCTCAATTATTCAAGAAAACCAGCTTACATCTCCAAGCACAGAGCAGATATGTGTTCACCACATCTTGGAAGGAAATAGCCTGCCCATCCTCAGTGAAGGAGGAGGCTGCTAAGATAGGCAGTAGCAGTACTCAGTAGCACTAATGAAATAATCTAGTGCAGGCACTGCTTTAGTAGTGATTTTCTTACAACCAGGAGACTTAAGGGAAAGCATGTTTTTAAAGAAACTGAGGGATAGGATAAGGAATTTAATGAATGGAGACAAAATCCCATTTCTCAGCCCTTAACATCCTCTATGAGAAGAGGGCATGACTAACAGAGAACTGTGAAGCAACTAGACTGTGCAGCAAATAGTCACAATTAAAATCAAAATCATGATAATCAGAGTTCCCAGGTAAGGCAAGTTAATGAAGCCAAGATCTACACACCCCTACCCTGGCTTTCTCTTCACCTATGGTAAAAAACAGCCAAGTATTGAATAATGCAAAATCTCTGGGTACAGCTAATATCATTCTCAAAGAGAACCTCTGCCTTGTCTTTGGAAATTAAACAGAAAGCAGAATTATCCAGATAAAGAAGATTTGGGTTGTTCTAAATGAGCAACTTTCGCCTCATCACAAGAAATGACAAATTGAAAACTTCTCCAAAATGCAGGTGTACATAACTAAATCCTGCTATCGAATGAAATAATTGGGACCAACATAACACATGCAGCATCACTCCAATCACTCTGTCCCTGCCTGGTGACCATTAATCTTTCTTTGCCCAGTTTCCACTTCATCTTGGAATGAGAACAAAATTATAAAGAGATAAATCTACCTAGTCAAATACACAAAATAATACACTGCTTCCTAATTTAACCCTTCACTCATTGTTTTATGCTTTTCAGTATTTTCAGGGCACTGCAAATATAAATGGTTAAGATATTAAATGACTAAACAGCTGGTTGAGAGTGGTAACTTCAAGCAGATGTTTCACCTTTTTCTGACATTTATCCTCACAGAACCATTAAGACCCACCCTGAAAACACTGATTTCCAGAGATCCAGTAGATAATGATTTGACATTAGGGCTCCATGAGCTTCTGAGGGAAGAGTTCAGGCTACTACATATCAACAAGACCTTTGGTTACTGAGCAGCTACGTACATTAGAATTTGGCAACTGAGCCAGACATGCCTGATTTGCTCCTAAAACTCAGTCTGACTTTTGTTTCACACGTGTCAAAGAAAGAATAGGAAAGAGTAGAAGGCAATGGAAGCAATAAAATCAACTAGAGAGCAATATTTAATGCCAACTTTTTTTATTTCCCTAAGAAACTATAGAATGAAATATGAGATTTCTTTTTCCTAAAGACTTCTTGACCTAGGATTTCAGCCTCAGTTAAACAGATCTGCTTTAGTACAGCATTCTTTGTCCTGGATGTACATCCAAGGGTAGGATTTTGCACAGGAAAGTGTGAGCTAGCAGTGCTGGGAGCATAAAGAGAGGAGGCATGGACTACTGTGCTGTCTTGTTCAAGAAATCCAGGCCTAAATCATCCTGGTAAAGGAAAAGAAGTCAGGGACAGGATAAACCCTCCTTTAACTTTGACTTCATTATGTGATCTCTAATAAAATAATGATTTAACTTGAAACTTTTTGAATTCTCCAGACATATTCAGAATGGGGAAGGAGGGTAGGTGGTGATGGGGCAAGCTGAAGTTCTACTTTGTACCAAAGCTTCATAAACCTTTCTCGTTTGGATTCATGAGATGTCCTGATATTGACAGCCACAAGTCAACACAGCTTTGCTTTGAATTCTGAAAAACTATAAATCACAGGAAAGCCACGATCTTCACCCAGAGAAATACGTCTTTCTTATCATCCTGCTTCCTTCTGTAATCTGCAAACTTCCCTTTTAAATTTCTACTTCTCGTCTTCATGTCTCCTGAATCCTGCTTGATGTCTCTCCTTCTCAAATCTGCTTATAAAAGGACAGTTCTCCTTTATGCAGTTGCTCTGATGACCTCCTCAGTAGTTCCTATTCCAACACAAAATGCACTTCAGGTTGGACTCTTACATTCCAAATGAGGATTTCTCACCAGAATTTGTAGGCTTAATGCAACATGATCAGGAGAATAAAGTCACTAAAATCCATGTGTCAAGAATTATGCAAAGAAAATACTATTAAAAGGAAATAAGGGGATTAAAAAGGCAACTGGATATTTATGAGTATTTTATTTGCTTATATCCTATCTCCTGACACAGTACAGAAAATTTGGACAAACCACCCAGATGTAATATAAATCAACTCATTGAGAAGTCAGAGTGAATGACTGCAAAAGATCTGCTTTGTACAGAACTTGCTTTTCCTGGAGAGGAAAGCCAAGATGAAACTGGCAAAAGTTTAGCAAGATCCATTCTGTCAACTGCCAGTTTGATTTCATAATTCAAAAGGGTATTAAGCCCTTTTTCAAGACACAGGACCATCTTAGCTGAAGGTCAGATATGGTTCATCTAGAGTTACTGAAAAGATGTCCATCAGTGCCAGTGATACTCCAAGGTGCATTCTGGCTGTCCATGGCAGCTGAGAAAACTGGGAGCAATGCAAGATTTATTGGTAATGGAAGCAGCACAGAGGAGCACACAAATCCAGAAACATGCTAATATTTCAACTTAGTTAATGAAATCCTGAGACAGACTAGGGAAGCTTAACATGTAGAGTATGCATTATCCAAGTTCAGAAGAATAAACACTCAAATGTCTGGAATTTGGGGAAGTAAATTTTCTGCTGAAAAGAATCAGCTTTTTATTAAGCAATTGACTTTTATAGTAAATAACATTAAAATAAAGCACTTGAATTTCATCAATATTATAACATCAAAATACAAAAAAACCACTAACTGCCATGGACAAATGTTTGACATTATATTTAAAGAGAATAAGGGGTGGGTTCTGCGGGAATTTGACATTTATCATTCAAGTGAGGAGAAATCCTGTGAATCTCAAATAACACAGCTAAGAGCAAGTTAAGTGACTTTTTTTTGTCTCACAGATGGAATAATGCTACATCTTCCTACAGCCCATCCTGTATTCTGTTTCAGCTGTATAATGACACACAGAGGTTTCAGGAGAAATGTGGAAAGCAGAAAACCTGCTGTCCTCTTGAAATCCTCATAGCAGACACCCAGTAAACCTGCAGAGTGGAGTGTCACTTACTCCCAGCTGACTCACACATCTTATGGCAAAAATGAAGGAGTTTTTCCATCCTCTCCACACAGACACACAGGCTCCCAATGTTTTATTGTGCAATGCTGCCTGTCTCAAGTTCAGATTTCAATATTTTCATAAAATATGACTTAAGTGTGCTCATATTTCATGAATAACTTCCAACTGAAACTAGCCTATGGTTGTCAAAATAAGTAAATGAAGTATCCTTACTTAGTAACACAATAAACATTTCACTAGAGGTCTGCTAGTTCTTAATTCACTAAGTTATTCAGCCTCTAGATAATCCAGCTGAATGCACATCCCTTGTACCCTTGAGTACAATTTAACACACAAACAGTAGTACCCCCATGATTTCAGCCTCTAAAAACGCTTTTACACCTACTTGCAACAAGCACTGTGCTTCTGCTACACAAGATTGCAAAATAATAAGTGTCTCCAACTGCAAGCAATGCTATATGACAAGTATCATTTAAATTTCCCTTCACACTTCTTAAGTGTAAAGACATAGGATTGATCCAAGTTGTTCTGAGCCTTGTTACTACGAGGTTTCTAGCTCAGTAGACATTTTTTCCTTGAAATTTTTCATTCATATCATCATACAACCTGACCTCAACCTCGTATCAAAACTCATATACGGGATCATCAGAGATAATTAAAAACCATCATATTCAGGATTCCGTCCTTAGACAGAAACTCCTCCCCCTTGATTCTTGAAGGCATATATAAAATTCCTTCACACCACGTATATGCAAAGATTATCAACTAAAAGTTAGTAAACAGAAAATTGGATTGGTTGCTCAGGGATTACTTACATTTGCTCCTTGGATTTACTCAGACTTTCCAGGTCTGACCATACCCAAGAGAGTCACTGCAAAGGAGCAGTGGTGTGAAAACTGAAAATCATGACACAAGACTGTCAGAAAATTCAAGTTCTGGAGTCAATAGAGCTGTTTAAAAGATTCCTGTATCAAAATTGACTAGAAATAGGTGGGGTTTATGTGGTTCTACTAGTGTGTTAGAGCTATTACTGAAAACAGAAACTAAAGGCAACAGAAAAAGATAAGGGAGTTTTAATAGCTTAAGGAAAATAATATCCTCTTCCACTTCGTTTTGAATTATTGCCTCATTTGGAAGTTGATTTCCACAAGTTTAGAAAGATATGCTATTGTCATATTGGAAAAGTACATGCAGCCACTGGAAGCACCAGGCCCTTTTTCCTGTATGGAACACTCAGGAGAGAACGGAGTGACACTCTTGACTAGAGCCAGCCTACTGAATATACACACAGATCTATTTGTCAGTCAGAAGATTTTAAAAGAATGGATAAGATGATTAAAAGGAAGAGATAAGGTGAAGCTGTACAAGGACCTCTGACAAGTTCTAGTCCCTGCTGAGGAAAAAATTACAAAAAGCATTCTAAAGTCAGAACATTGACCTCTTCTAGTCAGCTGAAAGTATTCAAAATATTTATTTCTTGCAAAACACTTGCTTTCAATTTTCCACATTTTTTTAATAATTCAAACAATTAGGAAGGATTTTCAATAAAAGATCTATATTTGTATTTGCCAAAAAAATTGAAGTAGTGTCAAATACATAAAGAGCACTGGATACCTCAGTAATATCTCAACTAGTACGGCTTCCTGCAAATCATTAATCAACTAAGTTGGCACAATTAGTTGGTCTCCTATTCCACCTAATCTGTAAAAAGTTTCTTATTTAATCGTAAAAATCAGATTAGAATTGAAACCAAGCCTTTTTATTTATAGAAAATCCAAGGTACAAACTTTTAACAGGTTTATTAAAAAACAATTTAATAGCTAAATGATCTATGTTCTAACTGAACATGCATTCTCATTAAAAGCAAAGTAAATATCTCTGAATACAGACACATTCTATGCCATTCTCTTTATTACTTAATTTCCCAGGTATCTCAGCATGATCTGAATAAATTATGCTGACAATACAACAATATAAATGATAAATCAACAGCACAATTTTAGTGATATATAGCATGAAAAGTAAATAATAACCAGCACTGCTAATTGGCTCGCTACCTGGCAACAAATCAGTGAGCAAGCAACTCCACTGGTAATGCTTCAGCTGTGCACCACCCTCGTCATTAAGCATTTCTAGCTTTTCTAAGTTATTTCTACTGGTTTTCATACAAAACTGTACTTTAGCATAAAAATAATGCCAGGAACTCTTGTTGAAAAAATAATAATAAAAAAAATAACAACAAATTTGCACATTGACAACATCTGGATGTTATCAACCCGCTCCTACTACATTGTGTGGCACAAGCATTCCTCACATCAGAATGTGTTTTACTTGAAAAGCTAAAATAGGGCATTTAGAGATGGAGGTTATGTATCAGAAGAGTCTGTAGTCTTTACTTTGGGACTTTATTCATTGTCCCAAGACAAAAGATTAATATGTAAGTTCAAATCCTACTTTCCATCAAAGGCTTAAGGTTCCCTGAGCTCTGGTGGGGAGAAGAGAATCCTCCTTTGGCACAAGACTTCCACAGAGCTCCTGAGCTCTGCGGAGCAGGAGGGCAGAGCCAGCCTGTGTCACTCTGGGACCCTGAGCAGCCTGAGCTGCACCCCCAGCGCAGCCCCAGGGGTTGGAAGGAGAAATTACACAAATCACAGGCGTGTGTGACCTAACTCAGCATCTCACCCCATTGTCGGTAGCAAACAGGTTCCAGGATGTGTGAAAAAAAAAAAAACAACAAAGTCACCACTATGCCCGAGGGCGACAGAAAATTTTGTCAAAGATAAATATTAGCTTGTGCTTTCCTCCTTTATTTCACAGCATCTCTGAGAACTGCCTTACAAACATGGATGTCCAGTTTTGTTTTCTAAACCTGCCACCCTTTTCACTCCAAAGACTTACTTCAGCTCTAAGTCCTATCCTGCCTACCATCAAAACCTCGTCCTTATCAATTTTCAATTTATTGGCACACTTCCCTGCTTGCAGTATGGGACAAAGCCAAGAAAGAAATCAGATTTACCTTGTGTGAATCATGCCTTTCCTACAAAGCCTTACTTATCATCTCATTCACTTAACATAAGCTCACCTATTTTCACTCTTTGCATGTAAAATTCTCCATGCTTCTGGACACTTTTTATGACTATTGTTTTACTCTTCCTGTTTATGATGTATATGTTCAAGCAGAAAGGTATGAATTCAGCAGCGTATTCAAGGCAAGAGGATATCACTGATAGGTATCATAATATTTGCAGTATTATTTTCCAACCCATTCTTTATTCACCCAACCATTTTGCTGGCTGCTCAGACCACCGCTGTGAGCTGAGCAGCCTTTTCTATGGAGCTGTCTGCAGTAATGATGATCATGGGGAAACTCTATCCCCACTGAAAGAAAAGGCAAAACTCCCAGAGACTTCAGTAGGATCTGAATTTCACTGAAGTTCTTTCTATCAAGTAGTTGTAGCTAATTTAGAATTCAATCAATGGTTATGAATATTGCAAATAACTCTACAAAATTTACATTGCAGGAAATTTGTCAAAACTGAGTATATTTGTATTTCTGCTCCCTAATTGCCTAAATCAGTTAGATCTCCAGAATTCCTCAGAGGCTGCTATGGACTTGACTAAGCAAAAATTGTTGTCATGTATATTTTTTTGCCTTTTATTTTGCATTCCATACACACCTTCACTTGAGTCTTTACAATGCAAATAAATCTAATAAATATACTGACTACATCACTGTTAATCCTGAGTCTCTGGGAGCCCTGTTAACTTGTACAGGTGCTGAACACTGGCTAGTTCTCCATTCTCTATTATTTTTCCAAAGATCCAAATGCATTTCATTAAGCTTTTTTTTTTCTGTAATTGCCCTTTCCTCAGCAAATACAAATATTTCCAGTAGCCTGAGATATCATTTTTGATGAGTTCCCAATTTCTACTATATGTGCCCTCTTATAAGTATTTTTAAATTGTTATTATTGTTGCTAGTGTGTTAAATCCAGATATCCTTTTCCCCCATTTCTGCTGAACCTTAATTCACGAACAATGAAGATTTTCTGTCCCAGAAATGGAACAGAGAACAGAAGCTGAATTGACAGCTAGAAAACTGGAAGTTGCAGTCCTCCCTGCATATCTCCAAGTGCATAACTATGGTTTACAATGCTGCTCTATGGCTCAGTCCCATACAGTGCATTTAAGTTAATTTGAAAATACTCAGCATTTGCAGAAGTCTCTACCATCTGCTGCTTATCCAACCATCAGTTTCAGAATTAAGCAATGTAGGCAAAGAGCAGAACACAATCTCTGTTCCAAACTCTGAATAACATTGCAATCTTTGGAAGCATTACCAACACCACCTCTTGATGGACCATGGTGAAGTTTTACACTGAGACAGCCTCATTAGTGTGGGCCGCATTCAGGGCATGAATTGTTTTCGGATGGTTCTGCACAGTATCACATCAAAGGTAGCAGCTTGGTAGCAAATAATCTGGGATTTCCCCCTGCACTGCAGTGCACGAGGCAGGAAATCTGCATGTTGGTGTGTGCCTAAGTAAACAGGGAGCTGCGAGCCCTTAGGGGAGCTACTTCAGTTATTCATATGGATCTTTCCCAGTCCTATCATCCTATGGGGGCTCTTCATTTCTTGAGTCTCCAATTTAATAAATCCACTAAAATTAACAATTCAGCAATTAATAAGGAATTAATATGGTTCAGGCATGTTTAAATTTGAAAAAGCACTGAAGTGTTTTACTAACCAGGAGTTTAAGACAATACATACTACTTTATTTCCTCTAGGTCATGCTCTTGGTTTCAAATTGCTGAGGTGGCACTGGTTCCCAAACTCAAACTCTGACCAGCCACAAATTCAGGGTGAAACAGGTCTCTGGTGTTTAAAATATCCTTAGCTGTGACAGTAACTCAACAAGACAGCTGGATCCCTGGCAGTGATAAGATCCTATCTAGTGAGGCAACAATAATACAGATATTGTGAAACATGATCCAATTCTTTCCTTAAAAAATTAATAATAATAATAAAGCCCTAAGCAAGGAAAAAAAAAAACAAAACACACAACAAAAAAGCAACACAAAACACACAAGTACAGAGAAGAATAAAATAGTTTCTTCATGCACCTAATATACTGTGGTTCTGGTATCATAATTTCTCTATAAAACACAAAATATAGAAGTGGTGCTATTTCTTTCACTCCCTTTTCCAGAGAAGAATGAAATGTGTGTCTGAGCCCAGAGGGAAGCTGTGTCACTGTAAGTGGGGGAATGCAGAAACAGCTGTTACCTTCTCCTTTGCAGGGGGGTGAAGTTCTCACACATCTCTGCTGTCCCAGTGACATTTCCTTGCTTGGGGACATGCAACTATAGAGGAATGTACACAGCACCTAGAAGCATATATGTTCTATGATTTCAATGACAACAGGCTTAATCTTTTCAAAATTTTTAATTGAAGTTAAAATGTTTTTGCATTTGGCATATGCTGGCAGCAAATAAAATGATCCTGATGAATGGCATAAAACTATTAATTATGTTTTGTTCACTCTATTTTTACTGCATTGCTTACATGGTTAAAAATTAACTCTATGATCTTATTTAAAACAATACATGTGTCATTTCAGACATTCTGTAAAAGGATGCTTAGTAATAATAAATAGGTGTGCTTGTCAAGAGAAATTTGCTAACAACGTGAATTCAAGCATCTTAAAGAGATAAAAGGAAGCAGATACAAATTACAGCAGGAAAATATTTTGTTTCATTTTTTTTAAAGACTCTCCTGTTTATATTCATTGATGAATTTTAGATATGCAGATAAAGACAATAAATGTTTCATGATTATTATGAGCATTCCCGAATCCCCAGACAAGCCTAAATATTTCAATGTCTGGGAGAAGTGTCAGACTCTATCAAACCATCTCCATTGTAAATACTACTAATATTGATAAGGAAAACTTGAATGATTTTGAGGTAAAACTGTCAAAGTTATTCTTAACACAGTTAAGCACATGTCAGCATTTATTTTGAGAGTGACAGAGCACTGGAAGAGCTGCTAAGGAAGTTTGTGGAGTCCTCCCCTCTGGAGATATCCCAAAACCCCCTGGATGTGATCCTGTGTCACCTGCTCCAGGTGACCCAGCCTTGGCAGGGGCATGGACTCAATGATCTTCAGAGATCCCTCCCAGCCACAGCCACCCTCTGATTCTCATTCCCAGGTACAACAGAAACAAACAGGACTTTGGAAGTCAAATTTGTAGCATATCAGCATTTTTCATGCATACATACCTTTACACAAATAAATGTGCACATAACTTAGGTAAGTGTACAGACAGTCACCCACTATAGGTGATACAAACACAAATTTATGTGGGTTTGAGTAAAAAAATTGTCTTCATGGCCTCAAAAAACTGTTTTTAATATCTGGCCTTTTGAACTCACCTCTGTGCAGCCATGTCAATAAGGTTCTCCATGAGTGCACATATTTTCCTGGGACAATGAATCTTATTAAACCCATGATCTAAAGAGATAATACATTTGTTAAAAAATATGTGTCTTTTATCAGGATGAATTTTCTCTAACCTAACATCTACTAACTTTTCCCAAGTCAGTTGAAATAACCTGCCCACACCCACAAAAGTACCACTTTCTGTTTTACTGGGGCCTTTTGTGTGTTTCTGTTGTTTTCTAGCAGTTTAAGGAATTTATGTAGGTTTCATTTTCATCAATTATCTTTTGCCTGCCCCATGATTTTTTTCTTTTTTCTTCTTATTTAGAAACAAATTTACATTCAAAAAATTCACAACCGCTTCGTACTCCCCAAAAGCCACGTGGGAGAAACCAGAACAGAAAAATTCAAGCCCTATCCCAAAAAAAAAA
>WBMY01013751.1:248861-256361 GCA_013397315.1 Donacobius atricapilla
AAAAAAAGGAAAAAAAAAAAGAAAAAGCAACACCCTACTTACAGCTGGTGATCAGGCTTGGAATTGGGAAGTTAAAAGTTCCCTGGCTGGGAGGCAGTGGCTGCTCAGAGGAGATTCCCAACATCTAACGTGCTCCAAGTCAGGGGGTGCTGCCCACCCAGATCCCCTGCACAGTGTGGAACATCTGTCCTCCAGCACACAGATTTGCCACAGCAGCCACGGGCAACCAAGCTCTCAGAGGCAGTATCTGGGCTGACACTGCATCGACAGGAAAATGCAAAATCCGCCCGGGCACTGCCAGGAAAGCTGTCATTGAACTGGGCAGTGGGGGTGTTTGGGAGAAACATTACGGGCAGAAAAATTGTGATGCTTTTGTGGGGGAAGATAGCATGTGAAAAAGCTTGACTAGAAATGAATTGCCCTTTGGAAATTACAGCCATTTATATGTTGCATGTAATCCTAAAATTCTTAACATCCCTTTTAACTATGACAACTTTCAGTTTACATTTGCCTCTTGATGGCTTGCTACACTCTTTCAATGCAGGCAAATAACTGCCTACCAGGAGTTCACCACAAATCTGTGCAAGGACAACAAAAAGGAAATAAAGCTTTGTGCCCAGAGGACAATTAATTCAAGTTTTGAAGATTTTTGCACCAGCATAAAGATCACTGCCCAAATTTCTGATGTGATGTGGCAAGTGGGCAAAAGTATTGGCAAATTGAGCAGGCAAAGACTCAGTGAGGCAGCCTAGCAATACCAGAAACACCTTCCCCTGGCCTCAGTGCACACAGAAGCTTTTACAGGACAGTTCCTTTCATGTGAATAATATATAGATAATGTTCAGAAATTGCAGGGAAAGCCTGGAGTTTTCCCTTTTTTTCTTTTTAGCACAACTACTTTCATCACCTTTTTGTAAATCCTTAATAGTGTGTTATCATACTGTTTATGTGGGAAGACAGTGCTGAGGCAAAACTTGTTACTGATCATGGTTTAAATTGTCTGAGGAATTCTCTCCAAGACATATAGAAGAACAATCTTTTGTGCATAACATCCTTTTATTTTCCCACTTCGTTTATTTTGGTAACAGCAATGTGTGTTTACATCCAGCTACACAAATTTTTAGCACCTTTGAACTATTCCTAACAACCTTTTTGATCCATATATAGACATAGGAACGTTGGGAATGTAATTTATATATATAATTTTAGACAACAACCATCAGCCTAGTAAGTTAAATGTCTTGTATGCCCTAGAAAGTCAGATTTGAAAGAGAAACTGTGTTTAAGAACCTCTGATCTACCCCACGATTCCTTGAAGTATAAACATGTCATTTTACATATCCAAACTGAAGTACACACCAGCAAATATGAGTAGAAAGCCTGGGGAATGTGATGATTTACCTCAGAAACTTTTAATTTAAAAAACTAAACAAACAGCCACATAAAGAATAAGCTGCTAAATTTAACAACCAGGTATTTTTATTGTGTTTTTTTGTTTAGCATTCTTGGGTCTAATGAAATTATGTCACCCTTCAAAGATGCAAGAGCAGCTTTTGCTTTAGTTCTGAGGTCATACTTACAGCTGCCTTGGTATTCAGGCATAGGTCTGGGGAACTGGCTTTAAAATTCCCTCCTGTTTCTCTCTGGTTTGAAAACACAGCTGCATTATCTTGTCTGGACATGGTGATGAGTTTGATCTGCACTAACTACTACAATGGCATTGTGCACATCAGTAAAGAAATGTGAAATCCTCTAGCAAAAATTCATTTATTAATGAAATGAATAATTAAATCTGCTGAAAAACACATTTGAAGGAAGTTAAGCAAAGGTGTTTTGAATAAGAATGGGGCTTCTTCTTAAATCTATAAGTACAATAGACTTGCTAAAGTAAATAACCCCATGAGTTACTTACCTCATAATGTATTTAGTTATAATATTAAATGGATAAAGTACTTGATCATCTCCCAGGATAATAAAGCTGGTGGTATGGAGAAAAGCCTCCATGGGATTAAGAGAGAGTTAAAACATTTCAAATATGCAATTAAAGGCATTCTAGCATGCCTGTGATCTCTGCTCTGGTTTCTTATTTACAGAGAAGGAAAACTGGCTCAGACCTCCTAGACTAAGACAAGGAAGTATGCAAAATCGAGCAGTCTCTGTGCCAGCTCTTACTAATCCTTTTCAGTATGGTTTGCTGCTAATTTGTCATGGCACATATTTGCCTTATGTCTAATTAGCATCAAATTGCAAACTGCTATTTGCTAACAATTTGTTGCATCAATCTGCTTGAAAATCTATAGTTTAGAGCTGGATTGCAGCTTATTCTGTCTATCAAAATTCTATTTCATACACATCACAGTAAACTATTTGCCTCTAAAAAAAACCATTGCAGGGCTCTTCCATACAAAGAAATGTGCATTTTAAAAGAATGCCTATGCAAAGTGGTAGGTTTTGTTCCTTTGTTTTGCCCTCCATTTATATTTTACTCTAACTTATTTATAACTGGAATTAAATAAAGAACAGCTTGCTCTTTGTTTAGAGTTAAATCTAGCTACAACTGCCTCACCCCTAAAATAGAATAGGTACATATAAAAATATTATCTATACTTTGGAGAATGTAGGCAAGAGTCTTACAACAAGAATTTATGCCAGAATTGGCTCTCAAAATACAGGAAAATTTCAGCCAAGGAATTTGCCAGGTTTAGGAACTGGCTAATCTCTTCTGTTTGACATCCACAGGTATTAAAATAAACAAATAGCCAAAAACCTTTGTCACAAACAAAAACTGTTGCAGAGATGTTCTTCAATAGAATCATAAGTGATGTGGGAGATGTTTCTGCATAAGATTTCCTCCCCTGCTATGCCTCATTAGAAACAGATGGAATACTGCTGCCACATGCATTGCAGGGGATGGATGGAAGTGTGTCAGTGCAGGGCCTGGCCTGCGGAGTTCACTCCAGAGTGGCACAAAATGTTCTGAGCAGTCTCCTCCACTGTATTCCAGGGATGGCAGGGCCATCAAACCAGTACAGCCACATGCTGCTCCTCTGGAAGTTGGAATCCAGCCCATGAACAATGAGGTTTCCTTCCTTAGATGTGGTACAGATAGAAATGATGAGGATTTTTTTTTCTTCCAAGCCACAAAGAATTTGAAATTTTTTTAAGTATTACACCTAGAGAAAGCTTAATTCATAGGGCTGAGAGAGAGAGATGGTGGGAGTAAAAAATAAAACAAGATGAGAAATTCAATTAGGCAACATCCATTTAAATACTCTGGGTCTCAAACCGCAGTTGCTTCTGCATTTTCCTTTGTCATTTTGATCCAAAATTCCACACTGGGCACCAGACATGTTTTCTTCAAGTTTCAACACAATCAGTATAATGTTTGCCTTTCTGTGAGTTGGTGTTTGCTATAGCAAACAAATGTAGCCAAATTTTCTGCCCACTTCTATGTAAAGTTTGCATACTTTCTCCTTGTGAGAGAATGAGCCAAGCTCAGTATAAAATGTTGTCAAACAAAACGAAAGCTTTCAGAGCTGAGTGAGAAGACAAGTCTGTCTTTGCTGCATCTATACCAAATAAAAACTCTTCTAAGGTTACAGGGAATTGCATGCAACCTTCACAGGCAGATTGGACAGACATTAAGGAAGTGCAAGCTGCTAAAATGAACCCAGCTCCCCACAGCTCCAGTCAGAGTAGAGTTAGAACCAGGCTCAGAACTTTAGAGTGCTGAAATAAAACAGTCATAAACACTGACAGAGCAGCTCAAGCTGGAGACTCTGAGGTGACCTCCTGAGGTACCTCTCCATCTGAATTACCCTAAGAACTGCCACCTTATTTGATCAATATTTTGCTATTTCAGAGGTTTTATTTTGTATTTATTGCTCTCTAATCAGAGCAAAGTCTAACACAGATGGGTACTGGTGGCCACTGCTGCTGCAAAAGCACACTGGAGGGCCTGAGGAGAAAACTACTACAAGTGGTTGAAACAGAGTTCAGAGAACTCCCTGTTTCCATTAAGATCCTGGGACATCCCCCTTATTTGTACCACAAGCAATAATAACATATTAATTACACCTAAGGGGAAGCTTTGCCTTTCCTTTAAAAGCTGGCAATATATAAGGGGGCTCACATTTCCCTGAAACCAGAAAAAAAACCACTGCAGAAACATAACAGTGAGCAGGCCCTTGTGAGAAGACACCACTTGAAGAAATGATCATCCATGTCATAAATATAGACTTTCCCACTATGGAAAAGGGCTCCTGCTTTCTATGGATTGTACCAAAATAGTGCCCAGATCAGCTGGATGTGAATGGCACAGTGAGAACACTTACTTTTCCTGAATTTGTTTTATAATTATTATCATACTTATTTGCAAATATGTTAAGTTCCCAAATTTTATAAAACTTCTCTTCAAATGTATACTTAATGGAAAATATTTTAAAGACTGCATTATTTTTCTCTCTGTTTCAAAATGCTATAAATATAGTAAGGGCCAATTTTGTGCATAGAAGTGGGGAGGCAATCTGGGCAGCTAAGCACCTCGTAATCTTCCAATCTGGAAAACTGAAGTCAGGCTTTTTCATCTTGGCTGAAGGGAAACCATTCTGTGTACCCTGAATTCTCTCCAGATTTTATGGAGTTGGAATCAGCAGTGTATCCCATCAGTAGCCAAAAGAGTTCCGTATCATTCTGTAAGTTGGTACATCTTCAGTGGGAAGTTTAGGAGTAGTTTTTCACACCTTCCTAAACTGAGAGTGAATTGAGGTTAGCAGAGCTCACATATTCTACAAGCATGCAGAAAAAAAGGATTCATTCATTGTCTTCTGTATTAACAATGCTGGTTTTCTTGAACAGCTGAAGTGCTGTTTTTCCATTTACACAAAAGTTGTTCATGGTTTCTGTAAAATAAAACCAGGATTTTCCTGTGTTAGAAGAATAAGGGTCAGACAGCTTACAACCCTATAAAAACAAAGAAAAAACATGGTTAAATCACTTTTTCTGCCCTGGTCAATTAAAAAGAAATAGAATAAATGTATTGGGGAAAAAAAAAAAAAAAAAAAAAAAAAGAGGCAGCATTTAAAAGTGTGCAGCCCTGACATAATTAGATCTACCACATCTAGGTCAGCTGAGGATGCAGGATTCACAGACCAATTATTTATTCAAAACTTTAGAACAGTGTATTTTGAGTGACAGCTCATAGCTGTGACTCCTCCAAGAACAAGTAGAGCCACCGTGCTACATACACACCTTAGAGAGCTCTGGAAAACAGATCCCCACCTCATTTGAAAAACTCCAAAGGCACTGGCTATGAAGCAGGGAATGCCATAATCCCATGTCTTAGTGGCAGGTCTGCAGCTGAAACCAGTCCTGGGATTTCAGTGCCTGTGGCACCAGAGAAGAGGACAATCCATGAACAGATTGAAAAAGTTAGGTCTAAACTCACTAGGGAAGGAAGGAAGGAATGGCATTGTGTGTGTAAAACTGAAAGCTCCTTTCTGCCAGCAGGAGCCTGACAACCTCCAAGGACTGCACAAATGAAAGGTGGCTCCACCAGCCTCCCAAAACCCCACCCCTGCCATAAACTGCTTCGGGTTTGAAACCCCTAGAATTTAGAATAACATGGCAATGGAGCCCAAAGGTGAGGGACTGACATATTGTTAAGTGTATTCATATCAGTACCCTCGGAAACGTCTGGCACACACCGTATGCATATTTCATCTCATGCTTTTGTATAATGCTTGTAAAATATGTTTTGCAGCACATGAAAGGGCTAATCCAAGTGCACGGTAAAAGTCATTGCTGCTAGATAGCAGACCTCCTCCCTTGGCATAAACAAGCACTGCAGAGTTGTGTTTAGGTTCCCAAATTCAAACCATACTGATGCCTCAATGACAGACATGTTCTACACTTGCTATTTCCTACTTGAAGTAAACACAATTGCACATCTAGTTGAGCAGCTTGAAAAAAACTATTGGAAATGCTAAGAAAATGTTCTAAGCCAAAACTTAGATTTGGAAGCTAATAATGGAAATAAATTTGCTTAGAAAAAGAAATCTAACCCTACAGTTCTCAACATTGTACAAGGCTCAAAATGTCACTCTAAATACATTTTAATCCTGATCTCAGGACGTACTATATTCAGTATACAAGGGGACCTATGTGCCTCTTTCCTAGTCCTCTAGAATGCTAAACAACAATATATTTCAACATAAAACATGTTGCTCTTGGTTGCATACCATAAATTGCCATATATCCCCTTCTCTCTTCTCATTCAGATTCTAATGAATGCTGCTCTGCTGGTCAACTATAACAGAAGACAAAAGGTACTTTTCTCCTTGTCAAATAGCACTCTCTAAAAAATACTGTTGTCCCCCTGATTTAGGACACATGGGTAGTGAGGAGAAAGCAGCAGAGTTTGGCAAATAAAGTCTCGAGTGGGAATTTTCTCCCATGACTACCAGAGAGGAGAAATGAAATTTTCAGGCACAGCCCTTTCAAACTCCACAATACTGCATGTGAGGGGCTCGGATACAATAAAAGGAGGAACCTGAGAGGAAAGTTGTTTTTGCAACCTCAATAATGAGAGCGAGCCCTGAAATGCTGGCAGTGGAGGAAGCATTTTCATTAGGTGTGTTTCACTTTCCTCCTCGGTGCAGCAATCCACTTACAGAAGCTGTGTGTTGTTACATGACACATTTCCACTTTCTTACAGAAGTGCCTGTGATTTTTTGAATGCTGTTTGTTGTTACTGCCTTTCTTCTCCGACACAATGCACCAATTTTTAACCTTTTCAGTAACCTAGTGACACCTCTGGGATATTACAGTATTCCTGTCAAAATGTCTGGTCTACAACAATAAACTTTACATTGATGTCTTGCTTTTTGGGAATAATTACACTGTTCCTTAAATGTTACCCTATTTACTATTTGTGCAAAAAGATGACAATGAAATCAATGCAACACAATTCCCAAATGTGCATCAAAGTCTTTTGCAATGTTAATGGATTAGTGTGTCTATGGAGGTGTAAGATCATTTTGACTTGATGCTTGGACTTGAGCATTAGATGCACTTACTCAAAGATAAACTTATTAACCCTTATCTGCTGAGCTCATCCCTTCAAAAAGTTAGTTTAATCTGCCTGCATTTGTCAGGCATCCTTTTTTCTTTTACTTTCTCCTTTTTTTTTTTCTTCCTTTTTTTTTTTTCCCTCTCCCTTCTTTTTGAGGCCAGCCCGGGAATGCTGCCCATCGATCAATAGGTGTATGATGAAGGAACTTGGTGCTGCTCCCTCTGACCAGCGGCGATGTTTTTCCAATGATTCCGCAGGAGTCAAAAACTCAACAAAGCGAAGCGCGGATGCTGTAAAGGGAGCATGCTGCTCATGTCTGTGACCACTGTATGCAAAGCTTGGCATTAGTCACCGCCAGGCCGCCTCTGACAGCCCTGAAGTGAGGGAGATTAATGTGAGGCAGGGGCACTTTATTATTGTCATTCTGT
>WBMY01013751.1:261361-311844 GCA_013397315.1 Donacobius atricapilla
GCAGAAAACACAGGTATTTCTTTAAATATCAGAAAACACCCACAAATCTCAGGGTGCAAAAGTATGAATGGTCACTGCATAAAATTATGCTTGGAATCAAGAAAAAAATAAAATTACTGCCAGAGTAGAAAAGAATGGGGGAGAGAGAGGGAGAACATGAGTTGATATAGAGCAAATTCATGGCATGAAATTTCATTTCTTGAGAGCTATACCTCAAGGTGTATTTGTTTAATGAGGTTGACACCAGAAAGATGTATAGAACATGTCAGACACCCAGTACCAGTGCGTTCTGGGAAAAAGATAACATCTGAGGATCTGACCACTCACTTCGTCTTCGAGCCAGACTTCTCTATCTGCTGGTTCTTCAGGGGATTATAAATGAGAGGGCAGGAGGAACAAAGAGCAAAATAATGAAAAACAACACCAAAAAAAGAAAAATTATAACATTGTAGAGCCAAGTAAAGCCAAATTTATTGACCTCACAACTACATAATCAAGAGAAAGTTATCACTGTGGAAACTTTTACGAAAGCAGAATGATCTTAAATAACAAGGGAGTGCTATGAAATTTACAGCACTTTTAAGATATGCAAATCGAATGCAAGGTATAGACATAAGGGTAATTAATTGTAAATCTAAGAATAATGTTTCTTTGTCAGGGCTGTCTCCATGTTGTGGAATACATTCTAATGTGCCTTAACTCTGAATATTTCTTAAAGGCTGGTCTAATTATGAGATGTTCAGAATTTCAAAATAGTAGTTATTCTTATCGTTTAATATAGCTGCTCTAAAGTTTCATAACAAAATTTACTGATTACATGAAAATATTTTATTTTAATTTTCAAGGATAAAGCACTTATTTAAAAGTCTAGGCACTGAGTCTTTACCTTGGAAAAAATAATATGATGGAAACAGCTTTTTCCTAAAGAAGTGTTTTGTGGTGCTTTTCGTTTGGGTTTTTTTAAGGAGGAGAAAGAAAAGCAGCAAAGAATCAACTTAAGTCTAAATGTAAATATCTTTATCTGCTGCATTTTTGAAATTAAAATGCTGGTTTTCTAAGGGCTTCATAGAATAATATAGAATGTTATAACTCCATTATTTACTTAATTTTTGGTTTAATTGTAGTCATTCATGTGACAATAACTCAGGTCAACCTTTCCATTGCAACAGGACTATAAAAATTCACTTTCTCATTTTAAGACCTGGCAAGGTTGGAAAGGAAATTTTCCAAGTTTGAAAGGAAATTGATATAAACTTATAGAACATATAAAACCTTTTACAGCAATAATTCAAGTCCCTGTCAGCTTCAGTAGCAGGTCTATATATGTGGCCGTGCTTCCTGACAGAAAACTCAGTATTTGAGCTGCTTTTAGCATTTAATTCAGACAAATTAAAATGAAGCCTCTTTAGGGGGCAGCATAGTAAAGAGTCTTCAACAATAAAGCCATAATAGCCAGGATGCATTGGGTTTTCATGGAAAAGGGACTTAGTAATCCTTGTGTCTTAGCAGAACTTGCTATAGACCCGTGGCAGAGTTGAACAGTGTTGGGGGGAAGAGCATGAGCAGCCAAAGCTCTCTGTGAGTCAGAGTACTGACCACCAAACACCAAGGTAAAGCACCTCAGTTAAACCAAAATAAAGGGTTTGGGGAAATTATTCCAGTTAGTAACTCTTAAGTTCCAACGAAAACTCTAACCACAGGCATTATCTCACAAGGAAACCACAGGGTTGGAAGGATGTTATTTAGATACGTGTGTATCTGAACACTACAACAAAATATCCTTATTTTTACCAGTCATCAGTTACACTCCTACCTATGGAGGCACCTTCCATAAGCCCCACATCAAGGATATGCTTTTCATACTCCAAAGGGAAAAGAGCAAAACGCTTCAAAACCACCTATTTTATAAGAGGTGCAAGTAGGGTAGCTGGTTATGGGCCAGTGCTCATCTTGGGAGGATTTCAGCCCTTTGGGAAAACCATCATGGGGCATGGACTGGGAGCAGAAGGAGAGAAGAAGGGGGAGTACAGTCCCAGTTCCTGGTGCAGTTGGCATTTAACAGCAAAAAAACCTCAAATCAATAGTTAAAAATTTTGGCCAGCAGAATTAGTGTATGTTATCTGCATGAGATAAAATGCATTTCAGAAGCACATGAGACAAAGTGTTTGGGAGATAGGGAACAAAGAGAGAGGAGGATCATCAGTGTGGAATATGAAAGTAAATGCTAACATGACTTTGGAAAGTGTGCACATCATCACTTTGTGTCTGCTCTGCCTAAACAATTAAAATATACTGTTAATATTTTTTACCTAAGCATAACATACCATAACTTTAGCTCCCCTTCAGTGACAGTTTGTGCTTGGAAGTTCTGTTATAGTTTAAACAGAGAACTCGGGAAATTTTGAAATCATTGCCAGATATAGAGGCAGATTTCATAACATGAGTTAAATGCATCATATGCTTACATGAGAGGGTCTCTCCTATATAACACTTGCAGAAATTATAAATTCTCCATATGCCAGCAGAGTTAATAGCTTCCTTAAAGGAACTTTCAAAAATTGTGCTTGTACGGGAGTAAGTTTCCAAAACTTTCTATAAGGAAAGAGAAAACCAAGGCATTTATTAATGCTGGGTTGTAACTGGAGCAAACTCAAATTTTCATTCTTCTTTTCATGACAGCTTTCCTACACAAGGCTGAAACTTTTAGGTACCTGGAGAAAGTGTCAGTGGGAATTCTTACTGACACCTGCTTCTCTAGCTTCTTGAGAGGGCAGAAAATTCAGTCTGAAGTAATGAAGGTAATGAGAGAACAGTTTGGATAGAAGATGTGCCAAGGTTACACAAAAATTTCTAAAGGCCACTTAAGGAGGAATCCTAGGAGACAAACTCCATGGTTTTGATGGAGATAAATGATATCAAGACAGATTTCTCCTTTTCTGCACACTGCAATGGAAATGGTATTACAGCACTGATAAAAGATCTGATCTGGAAGCACAAGGCTCCTGTTTTTCTCCAGCTGCTTTTCTACAATGTGACAAATAAATGCTATTGTCCTTTTAGAATCATTTTTGTACATTATAGTTTGAATTGGATTTCAAGTGGAGATTACAATTTCTTTCAATCAATTAATAAAAGACTGTATATCTTAGGTGCATTGCAGAGGTTAACCACAGCTATGTTTGACCCACATTAATTTTTCTCATTAGTCTATGATATCTACCAGCAATTTCACAAGCTGTTTTTGCAGGTTCAGTAAACTTTCAAATTGTTATAATTTTGCCAAAACATCTGATAATCAAACTTGTGACTGACTGCCCAGAAAATGCAAAATGGCAGAAGAGCCAAACTCATCTTAGAGAGTAACCCTGATTGAATGGTTAGAGACAGCAAGTTATGCTAAGCCAGTTATTTCTGAAGCATTTAATGCATTTATTTTCTGTTGCTTTTCACTCCAAACCTGCTCCTACAATTCAATTGCTCCCAAATTAAACTGTTGTGAAAACTGTGGCAAGCACTGAACTGCGGCATAACCTCTACTCTTGAATCTCTTCTACTCTCCAGTCATCCACCATCTTTCTTCTAGCTCAGCAATTGAACAGGGTGAGCATCTTCCTCACCTGGAAATAAAAATGGGGGGATCTGTGAACTAGACACCAATCACACGTTGCATTTTTTTTTTCTTTTCCATTGAAATTACTCTTGTTTTCACTGAATTAATCAATGGTGAGGTGAACTTTCAGCATTTGGAAGTACAGAGAGCAGACTAATAGAAGAGCAGTTCAGGAGGACCCATGCACAAAGCTCACTGCCACGTGATGCAGCACCGTGAGCTAAACCAGTCCCACCCATTTCGGGGGGATTCAGTGGGACAGCAAAGTAGGCAAATGCAGCATCAGGCCTTACACCCGCCTTGTTAAACAGACTTAGTTCTAATTACTGTTAGATGGATCACCTTACAAAATACTCTTTATTCCCAAGGTCATTAAGAAAAGTGGAATTCTTCACCTTGTCCTTAAACTCAGTGGAAACTGCTCGGTTCACCTCTTTCACTTGGTGTGTTTAATTATTTGCACAGCTTGAATTAATAGTAGGTTTATGTCTGAATGTCTCTGCTTGTCTTACTTGCTGCCAATCACTTCACAATGCTCAGAATTTGAGGTTTTCTTGCTGCAGGAGTATCAGGGAGAAAAATCAGATGAAAACACTTAAGTGAGATGACTGATATTTCCAAAGAGCCTTTACTTCAGTTTCCCTTTTTCCTAGCATTAGAATTCATTCCTAGACCATTACAAGACAGGGAGAAATATCAGGCAAAATGATACACTGACTCTTCACATTACAATGGCTTGATGCATCTTTGGTGATTCAAATCAAATTTAGAGAGGTCACATTTACGCTGCCTGTCTCCCCAAAGCCTGTAACTCTACCTGCAGAATAGCTCCTAAATCACAGCAACGTGGACTGCAAAAAGATCACTGAGAAGAGACAAACCAGATGCACAAAAAAAAAAAAAGGCCCATACCACTTTAAGACTTACCAGTTTAAAGAAATTATACATTATTGTGTAAGATTTTCAAGTGTAAAGCTTGAGATTCCAAGCGTAACCAATATAAACCAGAGTTTCGGTAAACACACATGTAGCTCCCTCTTCTTTTTGTTTTTAAAAATATTTTCATGTAATATGTGAGATGCCAACAGAGGGTGAAATGCTGCTATCCACAAACCAGCGATGCACAGGCACAAGGTTCCTCTGCAGGAGGACTGAACCACACATAAACAAAAAAAAAAAAAAACAGAAAACAAAAAATAGAACAAAGCTAAATAAAAATAATAAAACAAAATCTACAGATTAAATTCTTTTCTTCCTTATATCCTTTAGAGGCGGCACAAAGTCAGTGCATTTGCACAGGATGTAAGTCAGGGCACAAATTGGCCCTTCAGCTCTGAGATTTCTCCAAGCTTTCCCAACAGCTTGCTGAGCGTAATTTGGGCTGGGTTATTTAAAGCTACCCAGGATAATACAGTACAAAGACTGGTGTGAACAATAACTCTTGCACAATTTATCACGCAGAGAAGAGCTACTAATCTTTTTAGAAAACAAGGTATTCAAAATTATTTAATGCTAATATTTATGCATCAGAAAGCATTCTAAGCACAAAACAGCCCTCCTCCCCCTCCCCATCCCCAACATGCATTTGTGAACATCTTCAGCTACAATACACCATATTTTCAGAGAGTCTTGAAATTATCACACTGTATGTTGGCATTTATGAAATTCTGTTATTAATGCCACTCTCATACAAAGATAAGCTGTGTTTACAATACTAATACCTTCCACAAATAATTAGGTATGTATAGCTACGCATATAGTCTATACCAGTGATGGCTCAAAACTGTAAATTTAAAGTATATTATTGCAATAAACCGTAATAATAGCAATGTGTATAAAAATCAGTTTAGTATGCTTCTGCCTAGCAGAATTCTGTACCACACTGTCAGTTGAAAACAGAAAACCAAGACAAGTAACATCTCCTGACCAACTATTATTTTCTTAGCTCTTCTTCAGTGGTTTTTTTTTCCTATTACATGCTACTATTTTTAAAAATAAAAAAATGGAATTATATCAAACTAAAGATAACTATGAAATTAGTCTAAAGTAGCAATTCTTCCTAACCAAGCAGATGGGTATCACTCCATCACTGCACTTACATGATTACTGCTACATTCTTTCAAAATTAAAAATTTATGAAAGTACTGCTGTCCTTTGAATAATTTTCAAAGTATCTCAACAACAAGGTTTTCTTTAGATGTACACGCAACAGTCTAAAAGCAAAAATCATAAATTTTCACATATCAGATTTTTTTAAGTATTAAACATAAATTTAGAACAATCTTGGCATAATTCTATTTCTTCCTAGGACAGCTGGATTCTTCCTTTGCCTCAGTTAGCATAGGTACAATAAATCATAAAAATCCCTTTCCTTTTTCCTCTTGCATGCAATACAGATGCCATATCCAACTCAACACAGCATTTACTAGGCCAGTGAACTCCCTATTTGAAATTTTTGCAACACTTCTGCTGCAAGACACTCAGCCTGTGTTTGTTTTGGCAATACTGTGGCACAACAGAGAATTAAGCACCTTCTATGTGATCTCCAGCTACAACATTGCAGAAGGATAAGAAAGTTACATATAATCAAGCAAAGCGATTTTTGCAAGAGTTTCCAACTTTCATTTAAATCAGAACATCAAACCCCCACAATCTCCCAGGTCACACATAGTAGGGGGAAAGTGGGCACTTGACTATATTTTACCTGGATCAAGGGGTGTAGGAAATTGCCCAAATATTTGCTAGATTTAGCAAGAGGGAAAAGGACTTGATATCTCTATCACTGAGAACATTCAAACACATACAACTGCATTCAAAATTGATATAAATTAGTTGCAGAACCTTAGCCATCAGAGCACTCTCCACTAAGTCAGCCTCTTAGATTGCTTAAGACTAAGATCCATTAGACTGAGGCTCGATGTAGAGCTTTCCAGGGTGCTGCTGCCCACACATTCCCTTTTTAACAAGTTTATGTTGAAGATAGTTTTCCTGAAGCAAGAGACTCGGTTTGGTAAAAAGAAATAGCACTACTATCAAACAAGAGGCAAAAGCAGAAGAACAGTTATCTGAAATTCCTCAAACTCTCTTTTCGCAGACCCTTTTAAGTTGTCTCAGACTTCATTCCTTATCTCTGCATGCTGAACCTCAGTCTGAGTTTCTGCTTATTGGTCTTAGTTTCTCCAAGGAACCTCTGATGGTTCTTTAATGAAGCCATAAGATGAATATCCTCTGAGAAACTGTGTTTTCACTGTTTTCTCATAAAAATGATTCTTCCCCCCCTTTCCCTTCATCTTTTAATTTGAAACCAAGGCTAAACAGAACAACAGCAGTAACTGCAACCTGGCTTATCCCACTCCTGTGATTATGGAAATTCCTTCTATTGGCTTCTTCTATAACTGTACATGTTTTCTATTACTTTAATCAAGGTTCTTCGTGGCCCTAAGTTTCCAAAATATGTCATTTCTGTGAGATAACTTGCTAAACCTATTTTCAAGGCAGATATTAGTAGATTCAGCTATATTGTAGCTACACTGATTTCTATCTTATTAAAAATATCACATAAAAGTATTTTGTGCCTTCCTCATACATTCTGCAAGTATTTCTTTCTCATTATTTTCTGAAAGAGATCTACGTTCTTTTTACTTTCTCCTGGTCATTCAGTGCTGGATGTTTTTGTAAGTTTTGTTCTGAAAAACTTGTGTTCTACTCAATATTCATTGTGCGTTTGACAGATCCTATGCCTTCACCTTTTTCTTTGCCATTTTTATGAGGTTTTTACTGCATCTCAAAATTCAAACATGTCTTCTCTCCTTCAGTTTCAGCAGGAATTTTCTCACAATCTGTCTCATGTTGTTCCCCAAAATGTGGAGCACTTCACCATCTTTTCTCGATCCTTTATTCTCTGCTGGCTGTCCTAACCTGTTTGAGGGGCTGGTCTGTCACTCCTGGCACACCCAGCTCGGTGCCCCCTCAGCTCTCTTGTTTGGGACACAATCCTTGTGCCACATTTCTCTTTACACATCCCTCTGCTGGCTTTTGCACTGATTGCTTCTCCAGTTGATTTTTTTGCCTCTGTTTACTGTCTTTTTTTTTTCTATCCTGTTTTATTGAGCTCCTCGGTTGATGGTTCCCTTTTAATTCTCCTTCAGTCTCCTATTTAACAGTCACATTTCAATTATTATTCAGCTCAGTATAAGGTGACTACCAAGACTCCCAAAAGTAGGCTCAAGTGCAATCAATTATCTAGAAGCTAGTGACTTCAGGCTGCCACACTGAGTTGGTTAATGAGGAGGAAAAAAAAAAAAAAAAAAAAAAAAAAAAAGCTCCAGGATCCTGCACCCAGAGATTTGGGGGGGAAAGGAGCTCAGGGTCCACCAGATCAAGTCTCTTCATTCTTTCCTCATCTGGCCATTAAAATAAAATCCAAAAACTATGAATTAACCATAAATTAGACACAGTTTACTTTCCACTTGGGATAATTTCTTATGTGTGTTCTGAAAAACCTGGTCTGTCTTTTAAATCTACACCATCCTTGCAGCCTGTGAAAGGGAGCCAGTGATCTGCATGACAACACACTTGATCTTCTTCCAATAGTCAAAGTCGTCCTGAGCTTTCTCAGCAGCAATATCAAATTCCCTTTTGTGTGTGTGTGCATGTGATGGTTTTTATTGGAATAGCTTCTTCATTATTGGAAGACAGTTGCTAAAGAATATGTTTAGCAAATTTCTTCTCATTTTCTTCATCAAATTAGTCAGTTGTTCCAGTCGAGGAATTCCAACTCAGTCTTGCTTTTCACTTTTTAAAAATGTCTCTTCATCCATAAAACATTTCTTCTTTAAAGATATTGACATTTTCTTACCTAGCATCTCAAAAGAGTTTAGAAAATCCAGTTTGAGAGCAGCATATTGGAGTCTAGGCACTAGATGACAAATTGCTATTTGATCAAAATATAAGCAGATAATTTACATGTTTCTTATTTAAATATAAAAGCTTTCATATATATAGAATAAAAAATGCTTTCTAAATGAATGAACAACTCAAAAAAGTATAAATAACACTACAACTAACACTGCGAGTGAGGTTACTGCAATGGGTACAAGGGGGGCTGATTCCTGAATGCAAAAAAAATAAAATAAAATAAAGACTATAGTGTGAAAATGCAATCTAAAAAGGTGCTACTTTATGTACTACACATATCTGCACTGCAAGAGATATGAATGGAAAGGCTGTCAAAGAGGCCTAAAACCCATAAACACCTCAAGATCATAAAGCTTTGAGCTTTAAGATTTTAATAGGAAAGGCCAAGAGCTGAACTCTCTACTCAGACCAAAGTTTCAAATAGAATCAAAAAATGTTGAACTTCATTGCATTTGGTTAAAAGTGACAAAAGTGGCTGTAAAGGCTCAAAGCCCTGATTACAGGAGTCCCTTTCATCTCTGCTGAGAGACAAGACAGATGTTCCTGCCAAGAGCTCGGTGTCAGCCCGACAGGAGAGCATTCCAAGGGTCTCTGCCTCTCACTCCCTGGCCTGCAGTGGCCAGGAAGCTGTGGCAGGATGGCCAAGAAAGGCGTGTGGCTTAGCAGTCTTACAGCATCACCAGGTACCAACAAAAACTGCTTCCATTTCCCTGTGCAGGATCTAGTTAACTTGGCTCCTTTTGGACCAGCTTCAACAAAATAAGGAGCCTTTGTTTGAACATCCAAAGTATCAAGGTCAGGACAACAGCGAAGTACAGCATCAAGCAACACATTTGAGGGGATGGCTCTGGAGCAGCTGGTTAGCTTCCATGATGAATGGGAATTACAGCAGTTTTCAAGAGACCAACAGAAGGCTGGCAGGGTCCTAATCAGCTATAACATCAGTAGTAAAGATCTAAGGAGACTAGAGCATTTCCAAAACTAGAAATTTCTCTGGGCTTTAGTTTCAATAATTATAGCAGTGACAGCTGGACGGTGTGGGGACATGACTGGAATGGGTTGGAGTTTTTGACATATGGTGCTATTGGAATCCTGTCTGTCAGGAACAGAGCAGAAAATTACCCCCCAACAATGGGGGCTGCAGCACGTGTCATCCTGTCTCAAAGTAAAGGAGCAAAGATGGCATTTCTGCAGGTTAGCATTCAGCAAATGACAAAATGTCATTCAAGTAATGTTACAGCAGAACATCAGCACAAAGTGCTGCAGGGTCACAGGGGCAATTTAAGTTAACTGGGGGAAGCACATTGGCATGCCTGGTTTTCCTTCTGCTAACTAAATTTCTGGCCGCTCTTATCCTCCTGGAATAACCATTTGGTGCTGACGCTGCGGGAAGTGGCCTCACGTGGCTTGAAAGAGACTCCAGGTGTGCTGAACAATAATTTCAGGCAGTTATTTCTTCCTAAGTGTGCCCCTGATAAGGTCTTTTTCCGTCCTGCATGTTCGAGCCCGTTTAAAACTCGTGCACACCCAGAGAGAGGGTAAGCTCTATCCTCCCTATAATTAGATAGTTGCATCAAAAAGCAACATGTAGTGGCCAGTAATTAATTTTTCTTTACATTCTACTTATTAAAAATGAATGTAAAAACTCTGAAGCAAAAGATGTTTGGTATAATGAAGTGGCACAGACCTGTATGTCAGCCAGCCCATCACTCTGCACAAGGCCTATTTCTGCTAGGAAGGATAGTTGAACTACAGGTTGTCAAGACAGAATTTTATCTCACTTTTCCTCAAGCTCTGAACTGTGCATGCTGAAATTAAACCCTTTCATTACCACTCCCCATTCCCTGTCATTCCTCTTTCTGTTGCCAAATTTGCCATTAAGGGCAGTATTTTTCCTAGCATACACACAGAAATATATTTGCTTACCTTGTAATTACCAGAATGAGAAACTATTCTTTCCCCTTCTTGGGATTCTTCTGTGGCACAAAACCTCCTCAAAGCTGGAAGCAGCCTATTCCAAAAGACAGGAATTTGAGAGGGTCTGCCTGAAGGCCACCATGCATGAACAAGGAACTTCTGCTGATATGGAAAGGACACACACGCAAGGTGACAGTGGGAATGTGTTACCAAGCAAAAATGTTCAAAAGTCAGGGATGGATCACAGAAATCCAGCTAAAACTAGTGAGGGGTATTGAGAAGGAAAGGAAGGGTTTCCTCAAGTACAAGATCAACATAAGGAAGGTTGAAAAAGGTGGGAGCCCACAGAGGAGAAGGCACAGGAGGTTCAGTGACAAAGAGAGAGTGAAAGCACTGAGTGTTTTTCCTTCTACTTTAACGCGGAAAGTTGACAGAGGTTTCCACACCCCTGGAACACAGGCTGTAACATGGGAAAACTTCATTAAATTTTTTGCTTACTTAACAGGAGGCTGGTCAAATACTGACCCAAGGACCCAGTGGAGCTCTGCCTTTGAAACAAAGCAAAACTGAACAGGACGTGGTCCTGGGCAGCCTCACGCAGCTGGCCCTGCTTTGGGCTGACCTCCACACCCACATTCTGATAGGATTCTGTGCTGAAAACCAGCAAAGCTTAGAATACACCAGGTAACACTTTTAGTTGGTGCTAAAAGATCTGCTTTAAACCAGTAAAAAATCAGAATTAAACCTGAAGTGTAGGGTTTTCCTGGATGCATGTATATCTTAAAGGGCTTCCACAGCACGATAGATTTTAGTTAATATACATTCTAGTAATATTGACACTAGTAACTCATGCTGATTTCTACCTTACATGCCACAATATGAAATTTCAGCAATTTATGATGACTCAGATGAAATAGATGCCTTTTAAAGGATAAACAGAAACACAAATATATTTTAATCCCGTTGTATCTTTTTAGATTTTTTTCAGAAAAAATGTGGCCAAACTCTTTTCAAGCAGCATTGCAACAGGCAAGCTCTATCTTAAATTCTAACATTTTTCTAGTTGGAGGTATTGTAGACCTCTCTTCCCACCGTCCCCTGGTATTCTTTCCCATCCTCCTGGTCTTTGTTCATGTCTCAGAGAGCTTTCCTCACAATCATTGTGTTTAAGAGGGAAAGAGAGGATGAACCTCGTTATATGGTAACACAAAAGGTCATTTCACACACACAAAAAAAGCAGAGAAAAGGGAATAGGAATGAGAATGAGACCCAGAAACGTAAAACTAATAAGCAGGATAAGACAAATACAAGGGTCTACTTTTTGCACGTTCTCTTGAGTGCTGAAAAACAATGAACTTTGGTTTCCAGTACATTTAGTGCTCTGTCTTAAGTGGGGTTCTCAAATGTGTTAAAAAATACCATATGGGGCTTAGTGTTTTTGATTGGAAATGCACTAATGTGGGACAACTGGCTTCTCCAGAAGAAAGAAATTTCTAACAGGAGAGGGCTGTTATTATTTATATGAGCTGAGATCATCCCTTTTACTGATTCATTTAGACTGATGCCAACTAGAGCTGAAAACAAGCATTTCTTCTTAAAGAAATTATGAAATTACTGTAGACTTTGATCTAATATCACCCAAGTTTTCATTTACAGGGACTCACAGCACAAACATTCGTCACTGGAAATATGTACTACATTGCATATCCTACAGTACACAAAAGGAGAGAGAAGCCTATTTGATCAAAATATTTGGAACCATAACCTGAAGTCAGATTTGACAGAACTAACTTCTGTTTTTTTTACTTCAGATACTTACATTAATTATTTTCTACTAGAAAGTGGATCACTCAGAAAGTAGCAACTCTAAACACTCATATCCCTTTGGCTTCTTTCCCACCATTGTAAAACATGCCTGTCCAAGGAGCTGTTTTTCAAAAATGCACACACATAACTACATGCTCAAATAGAGTGTACATTTATTTGTTTCTCTTTGCAAATATTTGAACTGTGCTTTTTTACTACCAAATTTAGCATACAGTGTTTGCAGCTTAAAAAACTCCCCTTAGGCCTGTAAAACTACCCTGGTTGAGGGGGAAAAAAAAAATCAAAAAAATCAAAGAACAACTGCCCTCAAGCCACATCATGCAATGATTAAATATGAAATACATAAAACACCAATAAAAGAAAAGCACAAAAAGTGGATTAACAAGATACTCAACCTCATCCAGTTTAACTGAAAAGCTGAATCAGGACAATGGCTGAAAGTCACTGTTACAAGTCACCAAAGGGTTATAACAATGGCCAAGACAAAAAGGTTATATTCTCAGAGCAGCTTGCTCTAAAAGAGAGCATGCTATCGTAGTTTGATGAAGAAACGTGAAATACAAAGTGTCAAACAGAAGAAAATGCAATCAGTTCACTGATCCTACACTGAAGAATTAAAGAAGGCAATAGCCTTGAGGAATGAAGGCACCTCTGATCTTTCGCACAGCATGGGCTGCCTGTGTTCCCCTTGTCAAACAGTAAATAATCAAAATCAATGGGAGGTATAAGAAGTCTGAAAAACTCAAAGGAAAAATAATTTCCCAGATATACCAGCAATAACAGTCATTCCTGTGTTATATAATTCTAATTATTAGCAAAATAGAAAAGGCAGAGACCCAGGCTAAAATTTTTATTCTGTATTTCACTGATATCTGTGAGAGTTTGTGGTATTCCAGTGTTATATTTTCAGCTCAGTATAGTCTCCTGACTGATCATTTGGGTAGAACTCATCTTCAGCCCTGTGGGGAAACAAGTCCAACAATCCCCAGGAGACCTCAGCTTGGGCAAAGGTACTGGGGGCACCAGCATCAATCCTAATGCTTTGTGACCAAACACTGCCAGGTTAACTTGAAGGCCAAAATTCTGTCACACATCAAAAGGATGGATAAATTCTCGTGTATAAACCCAGTGCAACAGGAGATTTTGCTAGTGTGAAAAGGGAAGTCCCCTTCAGCTCCCTAGATCCCCTTCCTCACCTTCTGCCATCCAAATTTACAAGTCTAGGAAGAGGAGGCACAAGTTGTGACTACCACAGTGATGCCAGAGATCACAAATATGCCAAAGTCCCAAGCTTCTGAGTAAGGCAGACACACAGGGCATAGCAGAGAGCACCAAGAATACAGGTAGACATGTCAGCCCAAGTTAGAGGGACTGTTTCTCCACCTTGCCTCCCTCCATATGGGTTCGGGGTAGGAAAAACTTAAGCAAATTAATTCATTGAAAGAAGTATGTCCTTAATATTTATTGTGAGTGAGTAGCTGTTCATTATCAGCCTTCTTCTACAATGGTACAGTGCCTCTGTGTGCCATTTTGGTGGGCTGGCTCAGACCACCACACACTGACATGAAATTCAGGAGTAACTCTGGGCTTTCGGTTCCCTGAAGTCAGCAAAAGCTTAGAGTATTGCTGAGATGATAACAGCTGCCAGGCTCTCAAGGGAAAGCCTTTGCTTGTGTTGCTCTTGAAATGAATGATGAATAACATTAGCAACATCCTCACTGATACAGGCTGACAGTTGCCTTTATTTTCTAGAGCAAGGACTGCATCGGATAGAGGACATGGCCCCGGAAAACTCCATGGTTGGAGGCTGCATCGTGGGCCCCTCACCATGTCAGGCAGCTTTACACGGAGTCTAAGGGTAATGGAATGAAGGGAGAAAGTGGCTGATCCGAGAGGTAAAGAAGAGTCTCTCTGAGGACAGTTGTGTGGATACTCAACAGCTCACTGACTTTCTCCTCTCCAGGTCCTACTGGAAGATGAGCCAATTAACTTGGGCACACTTTTGTTGTCAGTACACCATTCACTAATAATCCTGGGACTGCTGCACTTGTCTCTAACTGCATCTGGGCATCCTGGTGAGTGAATAACTTCACAGGCAGAGGTCCTTGGTAAATCTGTTAAGATAACTGGGCCTGATCCAGAGCACCTAAATTAGGAAGCCACTCCTGCAGTGTCTACCCGGGGCACATGGCTCCTGCAATAGCATCTGAGAGGAGTCTGAATACTCCTGGATATTCTCAAAGTAGGAGACCCTAGATGCTAAATACAGCATTGGTGCCGGGGTCGCCCTGCCAGCTGGAACAATACAGCTGTGTCGTCATGTTTAATACCATCTACATGTCTGATGCACCAGCTGAGCCCCTGGGTGATTCCAAAGAGGCTCATTATAACTTCCTCTTACTAATGGTGCCACAAGAGTAATGCCCACACTTGTTCAGCAGATCTGGCCTCTGGGGAACAGGACATTCAGTGACTCAGCAGCTTCCTGCAGCCCCATGCGTGCTCAGAACCTCCAACAGGCAAGGACTGAGATCCCTGCCCAGAGCAGTATGAGCCACTTCATGGCCTTCCAGGGCTTCCAGGGACAGGCAGACACAATAATCTGCCTGCCCAGAGCAGAATGAGCCACTTCATGGCCTTCCAGGGCTTCCAGGGACAGGCAGACACAATAATCTGCCTGCCCAGAACATGGGACCCCAGTCTAAGTTACATCCACCTGCCCCCTGCGATTAACAGCATTTGTTTCAAAAAAGTATTTTCAGCGTGCACAGGAATAAAAACAAACAAGCAAACAAACAAACCCCCGATGTCTCAAACCACTAAAAAAACCCCGTAGACAATTTCTTCAAAAGACCAGCATCAATATGCAGTTGGTAATTGTCTTGTCACATACTGTATACTGACTTTCATGACTTTTCCCACAGTATTTCAGAGGTTGTTATAAATGCCAACACAGAAGGGAAGTGGGTGTTTCACCTCTGACTAATGGCAGCATTTACTACCCTGAAGATCTCTTCTTATATCCATCTAATAAACTGGTTTGTCAGTAGATAATATGAAATTCCATCTGACACACTTGAAAACTGAGTGCCAGACTCAGAGTGTATTTCCATTTCTGTACACAGGACTTTATCCATGGAGCTCCTATTAGTTTCAGTAACAGCATCCATGCTGTTCCCCTCACACATCAAAGGGGGAGCAAGCCCCCAGGTGAACACAGCCAAGACTTGTACAAGCCCCTGGGTAAAATAACTTTTAGACAATCTTAGGATTTTTCTTGCAAACACAGTAGGCCTGGAAACTACCAAAGGTCTGTTGGACATATCAGAGGTGGGTGGAATTAGATTTTGCTCATCCTTTCAAAATGCCTCTGAGGTTTGTAAATATTCGCTGTGGTGCTAAGGTTTTGAGAAAGCAATTATGCAGCAAATTTGAATGATTAATGATCCAAGACATTTTAACACATTATTTCTCTATTTTCAACATAAATAGTATGTAAAGGGTGTTTAAAACCTTAATGAATCGAACTATATGAGTAAATAATGTTAATCATTTTAATTGCCCGGTAGTCTGAAATTAGATTTAACAGTCTGATAATGTATAACTTTAAAGGAATACAACCCTGCTCTATAAAAAATCCCTTCCAAGCCAATTCTAATAATTTCTATTTATCTTTTATGACATTAACTGTTCTACCAGTCTGCCGACAGACAGCCTTACGCTCACATTTAGTTTAAATGCAGTGCAGTACAGTTTTTCATTATCATTAACGTGCTCCTGGTGGGCAGAGTGCAATGCAGTGGCACTGGTCACACTTCATTGCTTTATCTCATATGACAAAGAGAGATGATGTGCTTCAGCCCAGGCCAGGAGATGAAAGGGAAAGGTGGCCATGGCAAACTCCCCCTGCTGCCAGGAGCCGCGGCCGGGCTGCGCCGTGTGACTCGCGAACAGCACGAAGGGGCAGACAAATAGATTTTCCTCTATATTTATAACCAGCATCATTCTTCCTTTCAGGCCTTTCAGTGCAGGTAGCTGTTTTATATGAAATGAACAATCTTTATAGACGTACCAGAGCTATAACAAGGCTGATTTTCAGCGAGGCTGAGGTATATAACTCTTACAGAATTGTCAGGCTTCTTGCTCAACAAATCAAGCCTAACTTATGATGTTTGCAGTGTAATTTTTATTCCTGTTTGACTAGCCAACTACCCAGTGGTAATAGGATGTTAGAAAAGGGCAGTAGCAATGTTTGTACATGCCATGATTGATAGGCAAACTCTGCATTTTTCATTTATATCTCCTGATTCCAAATCAGTTAAGTTTAGGAAAAATGAAACAAAATGGCAAGAAAAATGCTTGCAGATTGCAGCCCAGCACTCTCGTAGATCTGAGTTCAGCCCACATCTTCTAGGATTGTCTGGAAACATTAAGATATCTAAATGAAAATCAATACTATATGTGCCAGCATTTACTACCAAGAACAAGTATCAAGAGACCTCAGCTAATCAGGCTTTCAAGCTTGTACTTGAGCCATAGTCTGAACCCCAGGGGTGTCCTAATTGGCCCAGACTAATCATAGAAGAGTTAAATTTATAACCAGCAAAGACATCTTGTTTTTCTTACAAGTCATCATTTTGAAAGGGAAAGCCTCACCTGTGTGGTAGCAACGTGTGGTGAGAGTCACCGGTCATGCAAGAACTTCTGCTCACCTGTCAGAGGCAAAGGAAAGACTAATTTACTGTCCTCCATAAAACCAGTCAGGCACATTTAAGCTTTTGGTGGGTATATAGTGCTATCAAACCTTTCACATGAACTGCATATTTTCTCAACTTAAAAGCTCTGCACTTAACACTCCTGCACTGATAGAAGGTTTATATTTTAGAGGTAAAAGACCCTCCATGCACTGTGATCTCCTAACCTAATTTTTTGAGGCAGCTAAATAAATGTATTTCCAAATCAATCACTGTTGGTGGAACTTTGTTTTCTTTTTCTTCTGCAGTGAACGCAGATGTGCACAGATGCCAGCACACAGCAGTTCAGTTCATAAGGCACAAACACGTGAATTATTTTTCTATGCTTAAAAAAAAAATCCTTATTGTAAAATAAAAGTGTGCACAATATCTTTTGGAAGGCTTAAATTGTACTGTTAAAAATTATACTGCATCAGGGGATTGGGTTCCTAATATTTTTATTTGGAATGCCAAATGAGAGCAGATTTTATCCTATTTTCAACAAATTAAACACAAATATGTAAAATGTTTATAAAACTCAGTCCTCTATTTTGGGCTTATTTTGAGCAACTTAATAATTCTGCATAGATTTCTTTAAACAGAACAAAATAAAATGATGAATTAAGCCTGGAAATGAAAAATCTAATGTTTTTCAGCTTCCTTCAAAAGCATATGTAAACATCCCTGGAGAGTCACATCTACCAGAAGTTTAATAGCATTATTTAGGTTCTTTGTGTCCCATACGTTAGATGTATTTTTAATGTCTACCTCTTAAAACAAAACAAAAAGTTGTCAGATATGGTATTCCTCCTCCCCACGGTTAATGGTTTCCTAGGCAGTGCGTTCATGGAGACATCCCGGCACGTTGTGATCAATGAAAGCTCGTTTCTCTCATGGCATGATGTTTCCCTTGGAGTCTCATCTCCCACCGGTGCCTGCTGTGAAATTTTGTCAGTTCTTTTGCCTCTAAGGAGCTCTCTTGTCCCCCATGCTGTAAGCTACTGCGTTATCTTCCCGAATCAGTCTTCCTGTCTTTGCTGCCTCACCTCCCACTTCTTGTGGGACAAGAAGGCTATCTTCATCTTCCCCTTCAGCCCTGTGCCTGATAACTCACTGCTCTCGCTCTGTGCAGCACAGAACAAGGCAATGAACAAAATAAAGCAGATAGAGAATCTCAGCCCAACCCACACACAGAAAGGCAAGCACAAGTCTCTCCTAAACAATTCTATTATCTCACTCTGTGTTTCTAGCCTGGATGCCACATATGCCAGCCTGTACAAAGGTACCAAAAAGCATTCCTAACACAAAATTAGGTTCAAGTGCACCATGTGCCCTTGCTGTACTGCTTCCCCGCTCAAAAATAATTTAAACAAAATACTCAGTACTTCATATCTTCAGAACACTTTTGGTACAAACTGTTGATTTCTCTTTACCCAAACAAGATTTCAGTCTCATCATGTTTCAAACACTTAAGAAAAAAGCAATGACTCTTACACCAAAAGAACTTGCCTCTCATACAAAACCACAGCTCTTAAAACTCCACTTTCTGGCTCTTATTGGGAGTGGGTTAGGGGACTATAATTTCCAATTCTTCTCTCTGCTTCTCCACCACCAGTTGTCACACGTCACAAAACAAAAATTTGTTCTGCAGCTGCTCCTCTTCATTACCAATAGAAGACTTTTCTTTTTAAATTAATGTGTTTGATTGTGAACTAAGAATAATTCAAGTGCAGCACTGTTTAAGAGCACTATCCACTCTGGCAGTGGCCAATGCTCCCAGTGAGACGCTGAAGGGAGAGGATGCAGGGAGAGCCTGGACCTTTGCCTGCAGTAGGTGAGCCTGGCAGCAGGTGGCTGAGCTGCAGGAGGTGGTGGGAGGGATGCACAACACCAGAAAGGCTGAGGAGGAATTACACACTCATTCCAAGCACAGCCTGCAGTGGATGCCCAGCCCACAGCCAAAACCTCCTCCACCGGGACACAGAAGGCAAGGGGGCCAAAAATGCAGGAGAACAGAAGCTTCCAACAGCAAGGACCTGCAGGAGGAAGAGACTTCCCCCAAAGCCAGAGGTGCCCTTGCAGAAGTGCGTCACTGCCCTGCAGACTGAAGACCTGTCACATCAGGAACAGTACTGGAGATGAGTAAGGCAGTCCTTTTTTTTTTTTTTTCTTTTTTTTTTAATTTGGATGGCTTTTATTTTTGCCAACCGTTGGATGCTGCTGCAAACTCCTGTGCTATCAGCAGTCTTATTCCAGGAGTTCAGAAAGATATTTCCGCAGCAGGAATCCATTGCAAAAAAAAAAAATCCTACCTCCAGCTATCTTCAGCTAAAATCTTAGCCCAAACAAATCCAACACTGAAAAATCAAACTGATTTCAATGGAATCAGGATTTCATTCCATGTTTTTTCTGGTATTACTCCAGCTTGACCCCTCATATAAAAGAGAGGTGTAAAGAACCAGCCTTGTACACATTCAAGCTGAATTGAGCAGAAACTCCACACTATTGCCCCGGGGTTCTGTTTCATCCACAGAAAGACACAAAGCCAGGAAAATTTAGATATTTGGATGAAAAAAGAAATAAATACCTCTAGATATTTACAGCATTACAGCATGGCAAAAAGTCAATTAATAACTCTGCTGTTGGAGGGTGTTTACCCCCCCTTTCTCCAGTTTTGCAGCTTCGTTGGGCTGACTGTTAAAGCTGACAAGAACAGTTTGATGCATGAGGAACAGACATGAATGCCCCCAGGCAGCCAGGACCACTCCCTTTGCAGCAGCCTCTGCAACTCCAGAGGGTAAATCAGACCCAGCACACGCAGGGCTCACTTGCCAAAGAGGAGCCCTGTACCAATGCTGCTGGGAGGAAAGTCCTCTGCACGTAGTAGAGAAAGGTATACAAGTCCTCTGCAGAGCTGAGAGCAAGCCCAAGTCACCTCAAACTCTCATTGAAAAGATGATTGATTCTGCTCTATTTTGCTTCTTCCAGCAAAACATTGCAGGATGTTTTCTCTGCTGCTTGCCTCCAAGTTTGCTGCATTTGTTTGCCAAGTCCTGGGGTTGTCAAACGAACATGAACTGCCCCTGACAGTGCACACCTATTTTCCTTGTGTTGCAAATCCTCCTTTTCACTAGCAGTGCACAGTACAAACACACGTATAATTCTACTCATTTTCATGTGATACTGAATGAAATGACTTAAAGCTTATGCCAAATTAACAATCTTTTCTTGGCAATTTCACACCAGGATTCTATGCCAACTTCTGTTTAACAAGCAATGTTATTAACAGAGAAAATAAGTTTTTTGTTTCTGCTTTGATTTGCCTACTTGAATCTTCTGGTGCAGTGTTTTCCCGTGCATGTGCATATCTAAAAACCTAACAAGGGAAAACAGCTCTATTATTTCCCTAAAAATTGCTACTTCACAGCAGTTCTAGAAAGTCTAGAGTTTGGAGGTTATTCTAAATATATTAAAATCAGTATTCAAAACAGAGTTTCAAGGCACAAGCTTCAGAGTCTCCTCTAGACTGCACTATCACACACTCCAAGGGCTGGCTTTTCTGTGAGGATCTCGCCTCTTAGTGCTGCTCAGGAAGTAGAGATGAATCAGAAATGAGATTTAACCAGCCAACAGATTACTCCCCTGGCACGGGGAACGCTGTGCTGCTACCGTGCCAGCTCTCCTCCTGCCACCCACCATCTCAGCATATGGGGTGTGTCAGGAGTAAAAAGGCAGCAGAACAGCTCAGTGCCGTATTTCTTCCCCCCTGCCCCCTCCAGCTCAGCGAAGTCGTCGGCACTACTGGCAGCTCTCAGAGATGCCTACCAGCAGTGCAGAGAATACAAGGTCAGCAAGGAACGCAGGAAGGGATTGGCTCCCTCTTCTCCCTGGCCTGAGCATCAGTGCCTGATTCAAACGATCCTCACAAGCTCAAGAGAGTACTTTATACCGTATGCAACCAAACCCAAAATTTTACAAAATGTTTACACCACTCATGCAGGAATGTACAGTCAAATCATCGGTGATCTGACACCTTCTGCTTGCCCATTTCTTTCTTCAGCGTTACTTCCAGGGCTGCATTCGTCTCTTTTTGGTACTGTTTTTACTAAAGCAGAATCCTTAAATATTCTGTGTATATTTAGGGGTTCCCCCAAGCTGTACAGATGGGCTGTTCGTTTGAAATTAAATGATTTGGGCATTAACACTTGTCACTTTTCTCTGTGTCTAAGATGTCTTCTAGAGCCCCTCTCTACACTGTGCACAATGCACCAAGTCTGAACATAGAGCACATTTTGTAGAGGCTCCACAGCTGAGCTTCGTGACCTAAAGCTGCTTCATATCACTGACCAGATTTCAGCTTGCATTTAGAGCAGGCAGAGTTCATGTCACCTCTCAGTAAAGGCACTTCTACTGCTCCTTTACTTGTATTCAGTGCATTTTGGGCGTAGAAAAGAATTTTTATGGCCTACGAGTATATTCAGTAATGAAGGCATAGTAAATCTGAAAGATTGCCAAACTTCATTAAAAACAGTCCTAAAAGATGAAATAAGCATAAAATAGGAGGTATATTCAGCTATTGTTTGTTTAAATCTGTATTATTTTCAGGTTTAATTCTCCTGGAAAGGAGGATCATTAACTCAAGCCATGTAAAAAGGGGGCTACAAAAAAGCTCTCAATAAAAGGTTCAGTCTCGCTGAATTTCTGAAGACAAGGAAGAAATTTGTCTTTCACAACTCCTGGAGGCTGAGATGCATTATTAAAGAACAGATACTAAAGTACTGGCTGATTCTGCAAAAAGGACATGATTTGACATAAAAACGATGGAGTCAATTTAATATCATCATTAGGTTCCAGAGTTAACAATTCATTAATTAATTTTAAACAGGGTAAGCCTGTACCTTTTACCTTGATGACCTAAGAGAAATCTGAATCTGAAACATTTCCATACCAAAAGTACAGGCAAAAAACAAACAAACAAACCACCACCAAAAAAAAAACCACCCTAGGTACTTTTAATGGAAACTATGATTTTACAGAAGTTGAAAATGTTCGTTTCCTAACTACAGCCTTGAGATTTGATTTCTGGGGGAAAAGTAAGTACTTGTACATCTTTTTTCCCTTTAAGCCTCTTAGTAAGGAGTGCAAAGAGTGCTCTTTGTAATACTCAAGAACATTCATAGTGGCTATCAGAATAATTTTGTATGTGACAGTAAACTAAAAATAACAAGGTCAAGCAGTGGCTTTAGAGTGACAAGTTTCCCAAGATAATATAAATTTCCTACATGTTCATGTAACAAAAATGCTACAACTACTTCAATAAAGTGAATCTTACTCTGGATATTAGCTGCCATGTGTTCTCATTCTATTTCATAGAATTTGCCTGAGTCTAAATATTATTTTGTGATTTTGTCTCTACTTCTCATAATTTCTTATATATTCTTTTTTTTCTCCTTGTTCTTTACCTTAAAAATCAGTTCTTTGTCATTGGCTAAGCAAAGGCTCCACACTAAAGATTCAATTTTTTCAAAGCAATCCTTCAGCAGTTGAACTTTGCAAGTATCCAGTATTTCCAAAAATCAAATTCTTTCTTCTCCAGGCAACGCTTATATGCTGTTACGTCAGTTTAATTTGCAGAGTCTAATCATCCTGATTTAGCTACCTATATCTATCAAACTGAAGTGCAGCCACACCGCTCTGCAGTACCAGCAGAAGGTCCTTCTGCTGTTAATCGCTGCACACAGCCCTGGGTTGGGAATACGCACTCAGTACCCAGCCCATGGCGCAGCATTCCACTCCTCAGCCCCGCTCTGCTCTAGCAGATTGCTCACAGATTGCCTGTCCTCTTGTGGGTAACTAATGTCCTCCATGATTTCCAGGTTCAGCAGTGGCATCACTGGCAGAAATGTTTCTTTACAGACAGCAGATAGAAAAAGTCACATTTAGTGATCCTTCTTTATTTTGTCTTACTACCTACTCCAAAACTACCTCACCCTGCTTCGTTTGGTCGTTCCAGACCTTGAAGAATCAACCATAAATTGTTACAAAGATGGAAAGGTCTTTTTATGGCTCATGCAAATCCATGAAGCCTACACAAACCTCTACTCACATATTAAAAAAAAAAAATCTTCCTACCCCTGGGCATTTTCAGAAGATCTACGAAGAGAAAGGCAGAGGTAAAACAGCAGTTTGAAAAGTGGGAAAAAGAAACCACAAGGAATGAGTTCCAGTGAATCAGAATAGTGGAGTTACTTCAGTTCCAGGGAAGGTTATTCACAGCCACCCAAGTTGTCTTTCAAGGGAAACTCTAATGTTTTTATCTCTTTGCATAGAAGGTAGAATATTCTGGGCTTAAATGCCTGCAGACAGTTAAATTCTGTGTTACAGGAGAAAAAAAAGAAAAACAATAAAGACAGATAGCTTTGACCCCTTCAAACTATTTTCTGCACTTCTCATATTACAATTGGCATCAAACACAAAATTACTAAGGCTTTTCATCACTTTTTTTCTTTTCATTAAAAATGTCCTTGGCTGCATTGAGTTTAAAATATCACAATGCTGAAACAAACCAAAAATTTCTTAGTAATAGCAGTCTGAATGACAGAGTATTAGCACCTTTATCAGACGGGAAATTAACACAACACTAGATTGCACACAGTTTTTAAAACAGATTTGACTGAGGAATCGTTGTTCATTAAGCCAGTACCACAGGAGAACTGTCTCCACAATTTTAAATGTAATTAAAAAGTTGACAGGACATACATTTGAAGTATTCACCACTGAAACTCACTTTGATTTCTGTATTTTTCTGATGATGTTTGGGGGTTTTGTATGTTCTAGTAAAAAAAAAAACCTAATGTCATTAGTTACTGGATGTTTTTGTATCACTTTCACTAGGTTCATAATCCTCTTATTCTGCCTTTGCACATCATCACAAGCATTTTACAGTAGTTTGATAATAGTCATACAGTCAACCCTCTCAACCAGCACACTATCTAAAGGGATGATAGTCCTGATGTATTTATAACATGCAGCTGTGCCACGGAGATCCTGTGCAGCATACGGGTACTTCCTTTCATTGTCCCCTCAGAAATACTTTGAGAGGCCTTTAAAGTAACCTTCTAGATTTCCTTTTGAAAAGGGGGAGGGAAGAGAAAATTTCCACATTGTGGCTTCAGTCAGGCAGAGGACACGACTTGTGCAATCCCAATAAATCAGAGCATTCCCGTGTGGCAGAAGCAACAGGGGAATAGTGTAAGAGCAGTGCTGCATGTTGACCTAAGCAAGAGCTTATCGAGAAATGATGTCCTCTTAAACAGACTCCTGTAGAGATGTTCTGCATTTCCTCTGACAAATTGTAGGCTCTCTGACTGCAACATTCCTAACAAAATAGGGCTGATTTAGCAATGCACAAACTGCCCATTATCCTGCTGCATAAAAAGGCCATTTAAAGCAAAGCCTTAGGACACTGCCCCACTGGAAACAGTACATCTGAAAAATTATCCCCATCTTGTGCCACCAAAGCTGTTAACTACCCTAGGGAATATACCTCATTTACAATACAGACAAATGTTAACTTTAATGAGTTTTAAAACTGCCATTTTTCTTCTCTGACTTTGATAACTCTTGAAATCTTAAGCAAATACTTGGCTATTTTTTCACCTGGAATACCATCTAACTGATATTGCCACAGCATTTGTTTTCAGCTGTCCATATCTTTCCCCCACTCAAGTCATAATGCTGTGCAAAAGTGCAGTTAGAAAGTACATCCACTCCAAAACAATTCTGGAAAGATTAAACAATCTATTTCAACAAACTGTTCCTCTCTGAAAACTTTGCATGCCAAGATCACTACTTGTCATTATCTTCCCAAGAGATGGAGTACCTTTTTTAAAAGTATCTCTAATGAGATCTACAAATCTGTGTGCAAGACAGTTTACTTTATTGTGTTTATAATGATAAAAAATATTTTTAAAAGGTTATGGCTCTTGGGACTGATAAAAACACAATGGGGGTAAGGTCATTCGGAAATGCTAATAAAAGTTTTCATAAAATATGATGACTCTCAAGAAGTAATGTTGGCCATGAAAAATAACTATGAAAGTCTATTTCCTGTGATGGTAAACACTCAATTTTTCTAGAGCTGGGTGGCTTTCCAAATCCTTTATTTTCTCTGTTGGGGCACAGTTGCAGCTGTTGGATTACCCCACATTTTCTATCAGCTGGTGCAGGGTCTGTGCTGGAACCTCCCCCTCTCATGCAAGTCTCAAGGAAAGAGAAGAACACGCACCTGCTGTGACCATTCAGGTCACCTTAAGCTCCTAATCTCTCTGCCAGTGACATCCAACAAAGCCTCATCCTAACCACACAAGAGGGAAACCCATACAAACCCTTTCTTTCCACACAGCATAATTTTCACAACAAGAAATTTTGAGAAATACAGCAAGAGGGGACGTCCTTATCTTCCCTTCCTTTAAGCTGGTGTTCCCCTGCTCCGGACCCACAGCCAGGAGCTGAAAGGAACTGCCTTTTTCCATGGAAAATTTCTTAGACAACAAGTCAGATTACTTGAAAAAAATAAATATCAAATAATGGATTTTCATGTTCAGGCAAAGTACCTGGGAGAAAGCCAATGCTCTCTCTACCAAATTTCCCCCACCTGTGAGCAGCCCTTAAAAACAACAGTTTAAGAGAAATTTTGTGTACAATTAGTGCAGACTGTCAACACCTATGAAACTATTCTATACAGACGCGTGTATTCTTGATTGCAGGCAAAATTTTGCCCCAAAAATTTATGATATTAAATTAATTTGATGTCAGCTAACATTTTATCACAGTAAAAATAATTAAATAAGTTGAAAAATAAAAATCATTTAGAGCATTAGCAACTGACAAGATGAGGGATTCTCAAAGTTAAATCTGGAAAATACTCTATGCTCAAATATATGAATTTGAAATAAAATGGTGAATACTGCATTAGTTTAAAAATCCCAAAACTGATTTTTCAAAACAAACTAAAACTACACAAATATTTATAATCTTTTGGTATGCAATTGTATATATATTTTATATCTTTACCTTTACTCAATGAAAAATAACATAACTCTATTTTGAAGAGAACAAACCTAATATTAGCTAGGCAAACATCTCTCATTTATTTCCTTCCAAATAATCAGCAGAAATTAATCCAGAAAAAAAATAATATAGATATGTATTAAGGTTAATCAACCACAGATACAGAAGTGAAAAAATGCAGTTTATGGTATATGTGTAGCTTTCAGGTTTTGACACGTTTTCAGAAATAAAGGACCAAAAAATAAGCTATATAAAATATTAACACTTTGCATTAATCTCAAATTTATTGCTAGTCAGCAGATAGCAATTGCTTGACACTTCCCAGTTACAAAACCATTTACTTGGTCTGCATGCTATTCCATAAATCCAGGTTTGATTCTCAAACTCAGGTACTCTACCTATGTCTCTGCACGGAGACTAGGAAAGTGCTGCAAGATATATTTCATGGAAAAAGTCTGTAGAAATTGCATTGGGAGTAGGATTGTTTTCCCTGTATTATATTATTTTATTTTTCAAAAGGCAGAAGAGGCAAGGTGAGGATCCTAAGTTATTGTGCGTCAACTTTGCCTCAAGCTACCTTGGGTTTTACTAAAGAAATTGTGATGGTGAAGGGCACCAGAGGAAAAGGGGAAGGGCAGTAGAAGCAAGGGATTGTGAGAGCAAAAGCAGACAAGGCTTTTGGACAAAATGGATAAAGGCTCATTGCAACTAAGATCTCTGTAAGCAACCTAGATGCCAGACTTTGCAGGCAGAAATAGCACACCCAGTACAAAGATATCACAGAGTTGAGTTAAACCCAGTCCAGGTTCCTCCTGGTTTACCAGTGAGGAAGAAATCCTCAACTACAAGGTTTTGTTGCCCTTCTCAAGTCATCACACTATGCAGCACCTCAGACACCTCGATTATTTGACAATAAAAGCCAGAGCACTGATCTGGCAAATTTTTAGAGCACCAAACCATTACCAGATTCCAATACCAAGACAGCATCTGTATTTGACACCATGGTCAATAGATCAGTGATGTTCTGACAGTCTGGGCATGGACCTGAGGGAGCAGCATGGGAGTGCCATGTCCTGCCTTGCTGCCTCCTCACCCTTAGGGAGAGGCAACATGAGTAATCCCTGTGGATCCCATTTTTGCAGGCCTGTATCTCTCTGTCAGCATGAAGAAGGAGGTGTTGTGAGCCATATTGCTGACTCCCTCGCCTCTTGCAGACCATTCACACACATCCCAGGGCTACTTTCAAATAGCCTTTGCTCTTGGAGATTGTAAAAACAAAAAAAGACAAACCCAAAAGCAATTCAAAGCAAACATTGGAAAGGCTACACCCACTTGTTCCTACAGGCTCTGTAGTATCTGGCTAAACCTTTATCTTTTCTAAGTTCAAGGTTTTGCACAGCATTTCATAATCTTTTCAAAATGACAAGACAGGACCTAAAGCAGCAGCACAGCAAATGCACAGCCACTGCTCCACCCATGTGTTTTGGAAGCGCATCTGCATTAGTCTGTGATGAGCTGCGACTTGAAGTCACATCAGCTCAAAGCTGCACGAGTTGCCAACAATCCACAGATGCTGATGGTGCCACTCCCAGCCCCGTCACCTCCTCTAATCATGGGGCAAGAACCAGAGAGAGACACAGAGAGGTAAAACAGACAAAGCTCCTGAAACTGCCCCAGGGTGGGGCCCCTGAAGCCCCCACAGGGCAGATCGCACAGGTGTCCAACCCACGAGCTGCTCCATGCTCCTCTGAGCTTTCTCCTCTTCCAGTTCTCATCAGGCCTATGTGAGTATTCCTCTTTGGATAATCCGCAAACACACAGTGTCCTCTGGCTTCCTCAGCCTCTGAGAAAACCCACCAGGATATAAATAAGAGAGAGAGATCCTCAGGATAGGTGTTCATGCCACGGCAAACACAGGATTACTGGACAGCCATAGCAGGCAGTGCAAGGGTAGCTTTTGTTCTGGAACCCGCGCTGGAGCTTTAAAACTGCCCTCAGAGCACAACCTTGTTGGGCATATTTTGTTTTTCAAATAGAAACATGTAACATTTTGGTATTAGAAAGGAGTTTTAGGCTCTGTAACATAACACTGAGACATAGAAAGGAACTGGAGATTACTGACTGTTAGCCTGAAGATTTATAAAATTCTAAAAACTCCATGACACAGAGTTACTTTTATATGCTTTGAGTCATTAATAAATTACCAGAATTTACTGGTTGAAATAGACCTCTCTAAGTGTCTGTTATCTTGCTTCATCCAATACTCACTAGTAAAAGCTGACTAAAAATGTTACATACTAGTTTTGCTGGGATGAGAGAACAGCTGTTTGATGTTCTGGTTTATAAAAGAGGCCAAGAGAGAGTGTATTTGTTGTGGAATTAATTGGTCCAAATTAAGCACATACTGTTTTTCCAACTTATGGTAGGAATCTATGTGATTTAATAAACATGATAAATGGCTTGTGAGAATAACAAAGGATGATTCTGGGCCACCCCTGTAGTGTACAGACTGTCAGCAGAGTTTGGGTAACTATCATTTCAGCCGAGAAAGAAAGGGGAGAATCTGGCAGAGAGAAAATTTGAAATTTTATCTCAGCTGAAAGGAAAATCAGCCAACACCATTCTGCAAAATTCTTTCCTCTAAAACAGCAACCTGAACCAAAGGCAGCATCTTTACCTCTTGAACAAAAAAAACAAAACAATCAGCTGTCCAATAACGATGCATTTTAACTTGTAATATTTAAATTGGTAATGAGGAAGGTGTTTTGTCTGAATTTCCATTTCTTTCAGGGCCTAATTATGAAAGACAGAAAAAAAAATGTGCTATGCACTCTCTTTCACATCTCATTACATTTATTCAGCTTTATTACTAATTCTTTGTTAATATAATTTTCACCCTGGGAACTACATTTTTTGTCTAGTTACCCTGATACATGAAACCCTTAAAGCAGGAAGTCCTTGATCACCACATCATATTTCTCATGGTATTTTAAAATGACACTCACCATATTGTTAGAAGTAGGTTCTATCAGCAGGCTGCTCCCTGGAGGTGTTCTTTCTCTCTCTCTCTCTCTCAGGTGCCTTAAAGAAGTTTTATCTAGCATGGTGGCCTAGAGAGACGGGGAAGAGGAGGAGAACTGAATTGCTGACATAGGTGTGCAGGGTCTGCTGGGGTACACTGTGCATGGTGTGGCAGATTAGAGGTCGTGGCAGCAAACTTCAACCCCCAGCCTGCTAATCCTGCCACTTGTTAGAGGCGAGAGCCGCGGCACAGCCTCGCTCACAGGGAGTTCATACAAGTGCAGTAAGCAGGTCCCTTAAGGAGCTGAGCAGGAAAACTGCAGCAAACGTGTGTGTGCACTCACAATGAAATCCCAGCCCAGAGGACAGGCACTGTAATCCCACCAATGATGTTCCAAACCCATGATGGCTACCAGCCGACAATACCCACAGACCTCAATCCATTTTTATTGTATTCAGGCTGCAGTGTTATATTTCCTGCCTCCCCTTAGCACCACACATACAGTGTACTTGAAAACAAAAATCTATAATATTGATCCCACAATGTCACCACAATTATTCTTTTGAAACAGCCATTGAAAACAAATTACATCTGCACTGCCTTTTCATCCGATTGCTCTGGGTGAGCAATGCTCACTGTAGCCGCCAGCATTATCAGTGTTAGCACTGTGTCACTAAAGACAGCACAGGAAAAGAAAAAAAAGTCGGGGAGGAAAAAAAAAAAAAAAGGCATCAGTAACATACTTAAAGGGGGGCTGGAGGAGGGGGAAGCCATCAAATTAACCAGACCACAAAATGCTCCTCTAACCTGATGCAACATTTAAGTCTCTTAGCTTTCTGTATGCACACCAGGATGATACTGGAACTGTACAGTAGCCAGTTTTCCCTCCTAGATCTCATAAGGTTGGCTTTTTCCTGCCCACTAAGCCAAATATAGTTGTTACACTAATTAAATTGACAAAGATTCAAAGAGGGTCTCATTTTCAGGTAGTCCATTTACTACCTTGTGATGACAAAAAGTATTATTTGAAGCAACATGATTTTAACCTCATGTAACATAATTCTATTGACAAACTGTAAGACTCTCATGACAAGGGAGAAGTGATTAACACAGAAGTGATGACTGCAAAACAAACCAACCCATTCAGATTAAAAGAGCAACATGACCAAGCCTGAAGGAGTCTGTCCAGAGGAAGCTGAGGCCTTTCCATACAAATAGCAGGAATATCCAGCCAAGGCAGAGAGGAGGGGGAGGAAGAAAAGGCCACCTTCTTTAATTCTAGTTTTCCAATACTTATTAATTTTTATCCCAGTAATGGTTTTGCTCAAAGCATGAATCATCATATCAGTGAAATTGTCGTGACCCCCATAGCATACACAAACCTGCATAATTTTATAGAGCAAATCCCACCAGCAAATGCTAACTTCCATGTGCTTGTTAATGGCGCAGCTTGGGAAAATATAGACCTCACCAACAATTAATTTTTTTGCCATTTTGCCAATTGGTGGTTGGTCAAGGGAAAGTGCTTTTGTTAAGCTGTGACCACACAAGTCACAGTGGAAGGTTCCTGCAGCAGGGAAACGATAACTTTGGAGTATTAAGAAAACCAATAGCCTTGTTGACATGAACATGGGAGTCTAACCCCTGAAGCCTCCTGATATGAAGCATTGATTTTTCTGTCTGGGTACAGTTCTAAAGCCATTCATTCTCTATGGTCAGGACTCACAGGGCCAGAGGAGTGGGAAAAAAAAAAAAATCTGTTCTTTTCACTTTTACCTCCAGGCAAAGTTGAGGAATAAATTCTACATTTTGAGGGATGATTTGTTCAGGCCATGTTTAGTAGAAGCTTATTGCATAAAAAAACATTTTGTTTCCTTGACCCTTGCAACCTGTGACCACTTAGTCTTTTGTGCACCTCCTTCACAAGATAACAGCGGGGGAAAGTGCCTAGAGAAAGCACCCCTGGTTTCTTGTTATTCTCCAAATAATATCACCAAGCTCACTTATTATTCCTCAAATAATACTGTCATGTTCGCTTGTCATTCCTCAAATACCACTGCCAGCTGACTTGTTATTTCTCAAATGCTTCCATGCCTACTCGTTATTCTGCCTCGTGTAATTACTACATCCCTTACTTGTTATTCCCTCTCATATACTACCCCTGGCTGTACTTGGTTAGTGCTCATGTACCACTGATCCGCCTCTGCTGTTTCATTTTCACCACTCCTCCGACATGCTGTACCTCCCTGAGAAAGGAAATTATATTATCATTCTGTATATTTTTGCAATCCATACGCTGACTCCCTGTTTCCTCCGCACCCCTGTTGTGTTCATTTAGTAGCTATTGTAAATATACCCTGAAAAACACCAAACCTCTTGTGGAAGAAACAATAGTTCCATGGTTTGAAGTGAGAGTGCAATGTGTTCCCATTGTCTTTAAAAATAATAATTTAGAAAATAAACAAATGAAAGAAAAATGGAAAAAAAATTAAATCTATTATAGAGAAAATAAGCTCAAGTTTCCCCCTCCCCACCAGGACACGGTACTCAACCACACAATGGGATGTTTCCTGCTCCAGTGACAGAATGCTGAGCCAGTTTTTGCTGTTTGTCTCTTGTTTTCAAAGAAACAAAGCAACTGCATTAGGCAGGAGATGCCAGCATCACAGGAGGCTAATGTTTGGACACCAAACTTGTTCTCTCTTTCAGGTGGCCACTATTTAATTGATTTTTTAAAAATGTAAATAAATATTCAAATGCAATAGCACACAATCATCTCTAAGCAAGGCATAAAATATCAACGTCTACAGATGGGCTGGCATCCTTACACAGACACACCAAACCCATGAAAATAAACACCCCTGAATATCTATCTTTATAAATCTGATAGAGTACACACACTTTACATGAGCATAATTTTAGCAAATGTATATCTATACACATGCACAGATTAATCCTAGGAAATATCCTGCATTACTATTGCAGAAGTATGCCTATATTATGTTACAGTATGAATATGCTTGTATATTTATTATTAAAATACTTACTGTTCCGCCTTTTGAAGTAGATGGACAAATGATTTAGGAGTAGAAATAGACTAGAAACAAAATTAATGCAAATAATGTGTTGATTTTTTTTTTTTTAGCTTGATTAGCCAAGCCAATAGAAAATTCTGGAAAACGTATACAATTATTTTAACTGTCGTAGACTGGCAATTGTAATTGACATGATTTGTACGAGATGCAGTGTAATAACTGAATATATTAAAAAAAAATCTCATGGCTTGATTACCAGGAGAACATTACTAGTGCCACAATATTATTAACAACACAATTATCATGGCATCCCTAGGACACGCTCTTAGCACTTCAATGCATTAGCGAACCTTTGCTAACGAAGAAAAAATTAAAGTACAGCAAATTTCAAAGCACCAGTTGTACGCAACATCATTAAAAATTTATAAAACTTCCCCTGAACATGACAAGTGTTTGGTTTAAATGAAGATCAGCCATAAGAAGGAGCAGAAATCTTGTTATTCTTTGTCTCTTTCTCTCCCTCTTTTTCTCTTTCTCTCAGACCTCCCCCAACCACCACCACCTCAATCCAGCTGAAATATGTAACCATTACAGAGTGACAGTTTGACACACAATGACCTGTCAGAACATTCATCTCTCAATGTTTTATTTTAGTGAGGAGCCAAACTGCAGAAAAAATAAGCAAGTTGTTTCAAGGCTTGGAATGAGATCAAACATTTCTGGCATCCCCACTTACCAGACCTTTGATTTACAATGGATCTGTCAGAGGCTGATTAGACAGTGTGTGTTTAAAAACCTATAGATGTTCCACAATTGCACAAGCTCTCCCCTTCCCTTCACGGAGCGCATTTCTGCTCTTTGTTTGAGTGGAGAGAATAAGCCAGGTTACACTGCAGAACCTTACACCTTGCAAGTGGAAAGCACCACATGCAAAACTGCAGGCAGCTGCAATTAAACCTCTTAGGCAGGAGCGCTCCCATTCTCCACTAAAAGAAAGCTGTAGCTCTCCGTTCTCTGTAATATTCGTTGTGCCAATTTCTATTACCTTTCCCTTCCAGGCCTAAAGTTATAACAGTCTGCAGAGAAAATACACCCAGGAACTGCTGCAATCCCCGCATATTTTCAATAATGTTCAAAGGCAACACGCAGCTAAAAATTAGTCAGACAACAAAGTGCAGGTGGCTAAAATATTCCCACACTGTAACATTTTTTGCTCATAATTGCAAGTAGGGGGGGAAAAGAAAGACTAGAAATATATTGTTTCTATTTGTACCTAGAACAGTTGCAGAAAGAGCAGCAGGATTTGTGCCTGGCATTAGAATGTGTAATTCCTTAATACTATACTGTGGCATATGGTTCATTGTAGCAAATTATGAATACATGTGTTTGGAGAGCTTTGGTAGTAAATTTGGGCTTTGTACATCTACAACAATGCCCAAATCTGACAAACATAATTTATATAATATTAAGTTAATACAGTATTATGAAATTAGCTCACTGTAGTAAAGCTATAATTTTTAAATGAAAGACAATGCGATGAAATGAAGGCAAAATAAACATTAGCATTTTGTGAAAGGTAGAACAAATCTTCCAAAAGTCTGCTTTGTAATTTATTATAATGCCATGTTTATGACTTCCAGTATATTTAAGACATGTCTTCCTATAACAGTATAGCACAACTACACTGCTGCTCAGAATGATCCCAGTCTTTCAACCCCTCTCAGGCAATGCTCTCAATTAATTTGAGAGAGACTTTTGAATTAATACTCCCAGTGATTAAGCAAGGAGAAGGCTGGAACTCTGGGATCTAGTCCCCATGATGTTCCTTAGGGGTTCAGCTCTGCATTTGCTCCATGTGGAAAATTCCAATCAAGTTGCTAAGGCTGTAGGAACATAGGCTATTACTCTGTGTGGTAGACAAGTCAAGATATGAAATTATTTTTCCCATATCCATAAGAGGGAAAGTGAGAAAAGCATTACAATGGGAGCCCCTTAGCTTGTAGGAAATAGAATGCGTTAAAACACAAAATTTTATTCTTTTAAGGGAAAGAGGAGAGCAATTAGCCAGGGCAGTAGTTAAAAAGAAGGGGGCCAAGGGGAGGAAGGGGGAAGAAGTAAATAAATAAACAAACAAATGCTGTGAGGTTATATCATAGGATCCTGAACTGATGCACAATTTCTATTATCAACTTCCTAAGGACAAAAAGGAAGCACAAAGAAAAACATGTATTAGTATTTTAAGGCTGCACAGAATTTGTGTTATATTTGCTCTTTAAAAAAATATAATGCCGTGTAAGCATTTCTAGTTCACCTCTGGTAGGAAAAATTAACAGAAATTGTCATCCAAAACCAAAAGTCCTTTGTCTCAGTCGAGGCCTCATTTCTAATATTTAGTTTGTGATGTGTGGTTTTGGTTTTGTTTTCAAACCGAGAATATGATTTGCAGGATTTCTGAGGTTTCACATGTCCTAAAAGGCAAAGCACCCTATCAAAAAAGGGATTTCCAGTAGGAGATGCCAAACATCATTTGATCTCAATATCACGAGCCCGGGGCTCCATCAAGTTAGAGTAACTGGAACCTAGAGGTTATGGCCCAGAAGAAAACAGCTGTAGAATATAGCAGCTTCACATATTTGTGAAGTTCATGTCTCAGCCAAGGATGATACGTCACAGATGAAAATGTATGACCTTTCTTTGTGTAAGTGAAAGCCACGTTATATGCTACTGAATATTGCTACCAACCCAGAAATCCGCTATTGGTATTTATCATTCTGCCACCTTATTTCATACTCTCTGAGACACAGAGAAAACGCTTTTATCTGAGCAATCAGGGAAAGGTTAGAATTGCATTAACGGGTTAAACGTATGAATGAATCATGAAACGCGAATTAGCACAAAATGCTAAAATAAAATCCTACACAAAATGCCTCTATGAAATGCAGATAGCATTGCATGCCTGTACCCCAGCTACAGCTGCCTTGATCTCCTTCAGTCTCTCAAATCCACAAACTATATCATTCCAAATTTTGCATGGGCATATCTAATGTTGCATAGCATGTGTGCAACTGCCAAGCATCATATACACCTGCAATTTGTGTACCATGAATTACCGAACTCCAGCACGAAAGTTGGCTCACCTTAATGCTGCAAAAACCTACATATCTGAACTCCGTGAACAGCCTTAATTTTAGATGCAAACAACCATGGCTTTGCCACTATCACGAGGAAATTGAAACACGCCAAATAATTAAACTGAGACAGGGCAGATTTCAGAGGTGAAATGGCTCTCAAGGTCCAGAACCAGCCCACAGCTGCTGTGTTAAAGGGGCAGAGTCTGTGAGCATTCAGGCCTGGAGCTCCAGTGATGCTGGGGCATTTTTGGGAAGAATGAAAAGGGAGAAAGTGATTCACTTTTGAGGTCAAAAGCTGAAAAACAGAGAACAGACCAGAATTTGACTCTCCCACAGCGTTGTCTAAATACAAATTCACAGTGAGGATTAACCTGTTATCTCTTTCCAGCCACACCCAAAACAAGAGCTCTGTCAACTTGGATTTTGTCAGCCTGACTCAGGTAGGGTTGACTTCCTGAAGCAAGAATGAGATCCAGTCCCAGAAAACAAGATCTTTAGCAGGAAAGCCTAGATCCTTCTTAGGGTTCGGTGAGAACACTATTAGATTTGGAGAGAGTAGCAAGGGACTTAGGGTGACAAGGGAGCAGCGCGAAGACCTTCACTGCAGCAGTTCTGTGTGATCTCACCTGTGCATCTCTACCCTATAACTTCTGAATATACAGGCTCATTTCAACAAAGTTGACAGAAGGGTGAAAAGTTTAAAGATAATTAATTTCCTACACATTTTTTGAGCATGCCATATCCACAGAGCAAAGAAAAAATCCTTTTACGGACCTTGGGAACGCTTTCAGAAGACCTCATACCTCATCAGATATCAAAGAATCTGTAGTGGTAGGATTAAAAACACTCCAAATATAGGAAAAACAAAATTAGGGGACAAACAATTTCTGGACATCAAGTGACAATAATATATAAATGCATGGCAAACCAGACTTCAACAGCTTCAGTAAAACTAGGTATTTTGACATTTGTAAAAAACACTTAAGAGTAGTTTACCCCAAAGCATAGAGAAAAGGAGATGAGAACAGTCAATATCCCTGATTCAGTTACGCAGGGGATTCAATCATCTACTGTTTATATATTTAATAAAGGTTGCAAAAGTTTATTATGTTCCCAGCATTACTCAGCTCCACCAGCATGAATTTGTATTATATTCCTCAGCTATCCACATTAGGCATTCCAGATGGATTTTCCTTGTTTTCAGACTGCCTCCATTCACAATGCAAAATTCTGTGTTAACTTGAAGTATCCTCTCACGCACACATAAATGTATGCATATTTATACCCACATAAAATCTAACTCTGCCACTTTAGTCAGTGACAGACTGTACAATAATTAGCATTGTCAATTACTAATTATAGCATGGCCACAGATACAGTTATGAAAATGCAGCAAAGTAACAGCTCTGATAATTTCAAAGAATTACACCTTTATCCTGTCGCATTTGAATATTTCTACTTTTATCCATTATTATAAATGCAGGGAAGCAAGAACAATAGATAACATTTTCTAAGCCAAATTTAGGGACACATTGTTCAGACCACTTACTGCTCAAAGAACATGATCCCCTTGTTCTGTCTTTTTTTAAAATCAGTTAAATATAAACAAATTAACTTCCTATGCATGTTGCTTCTGAGAGAATTACTTTTCATTTTTAGAGTGGTTTTCCATCACTACAAACCTTTTCCTTTCCCTTATGCACCAGCAAACATACTGATACAATTTAAAGGTCATGTTCTTTTCAAACTGACAGGGCCCTCCAAAATTTTGACGAGAGTCCCTCCAAGAATCACACCACACAAACGGAAAGGAATTAAGTAAAGCATCACTTGATGTAGGCTCAATCATGTGAACTGATTAGAAAATGTAACCATGGAGAGAGGTGATTCAAAGTGTGACGGACAACCTTTCAAAGAAAGGAGATGTCATGTTGATAATAATAAGCAAGTACCTGACATTGAAGGAGGGGGTGAACACACGGGGTCAATAAAGATATAATTGCCTTCAGGTACTAAAAAAAAAAAACCAAAACAAAACAAACAAAAAAACCCCCACACAACAAAGCACCAACTAAAACCCCAAACTGCTTTTCTAACTTCGGTTTCTTCCCACACCAAGATAAATATTTAAAATGATCAGAGCGTTTTATCTGTGTAGTTCAAGTTAAGTTTTAGCCAAAAAACACTGAAAAATGTATTAATAACATTCCAGTTGTTTAGCTTGTTCTTTCACCCAGTAAAAAGGATACCTTGACATTCAAAGCCAAATGTACAGAGTTTGACCTAAAGGTTATATTGATACATATTGATCTATATTATGAGTTAGATCGTATTTAAGAAAATAGGGCTGGCTTTGGATTCTAATACCCACATCATTCAAGGAAATTCTACAAGCAAAAAGTAAATGTGCTTTTGAAAGACCATTTATCAGGAAGATGATATACATTTTAAGCAGAGTAAGTCTAAATCTTTGCAGGAAACACAGTATGAGTTGAGTTAGGACAAAAAGGTCTAGCCACAAAATAAAAGCAACAGTTATCATGTGTTCTCAACTCCAGAAGAATCTGCAGCCCAAAAGAATACCCCACCCTGCACCACATTTAATCAATATAAAACTCAGCTAAACTCCAGAAACAGGTAAAAAGTAATTGAGAGGTATCATATTCCTGTCCTCCTTTTGACAGTAAACAATATTTAACCTATTTTTAAATTATTTATTTCTTCCATAGTTCTCTAACTGCTGCTCTTTCCTTTCCCATCAGTTGCTATGATTTATGGCACTCAAAACAGATCCAGCATGTCACAAACTATTATGGTAACAATCTGAAAATGTTACATCCAAGATCATTTTAATGATAAGACCTGTCTTCTCTTGTCGATATTAAAATGCATATAATGTATATGAATAAATGGATTCTTAACTGATTTAGATACCATACTCTTATTGATGTCAAAGAGGTCAGTGAACACATCTAATGTTTTAGCCAACCATGGATTGAAGATACAATTACATAAAAGGTAGACGTGGACTCTTTCTCCAGAAGCACAAATTCAGCCCAGATTTGCACCAGGTAGGGTAACTTAAATAGTTCAGGCAAAATAATTCCGAGGTACAGCTCAAGTTGTTACTGGACAAATGCCCATTTCCTCAAGAAAGTAACAAAGCATGGCACCCGTGACAAACTCTGACGCTATTTGCTTGACACAGTGCCCGTTCAAGGCTTGTCCGTGTGTCGCAGATTGAAAGCTGCAGGACACAACCAAGGTGACACCCCAGTCATACAATCTACTGCCTGTCTTGGAGAGAAACAAGGTTTTACTGCAATCTAGGTCTTTTGCAATTGCTCCCTGGACGGCTGGCTAATGAGGTCAGACAGTACTGTCCATTCTAGACATATTCTTTCCAGGGTATCATCTCTCCAAGAGACATTCCATGAGGACATACCCTTAAATATGCCATCAAAGCAAATTATAATGATAGAATTTATTAACATTTTTTATGAGGCAAAAGGCATACTTCTAAGGAAACATGAAATAAAAATGAGACTAAATAACAAATTAATTTCTGAAACTATGTAGTAGATGTTGTTATGCCGCTGGAAAGCTTTTGTTACATGCAAGGACAAAAGCTGAGGTTAGGACCTGCAGACACCCCTTACCAGAGATCATAACCAGACCTCCTTTTTCCAGCAACCAAAAGCTTCCCCACACAAAGTGAGTGACCACGTCTGTGCAGTCACATCTGTATAGGAGGGCTGACTTTCCTTCTTTTTCTTTTAGTTCCATACCTCTTGACACTTCCTTTCTAAAAAGGAAAGATGAGACTGAGATCATTTAAATCAGTAAACAAATACCACAATTCCTCAAATGGCATGATGGGTGGAGCCCCGGAGGTGCTCAGGTGTCTTTAATGCAGTGCATGCTCTGAAAAACAGTGGCCAACACTGGCCAACTCCATACTTGAACAAAAACATAGAGACACAGCCTGCCACAGCTTCCAATGGGGGAGGTCAGGGCAAATTTAGAAAGAAAATAATAAAAAGGAGCAAGACAGTGGAGAAAGGACATGGGATCTACAATACAAACAAATGAAAAGTCAGAAAGAAATGATGGAGTATATTTGACTGTACTGTCAGACAGGCACAACAGGTAAAATATGTAACAAAGAATTTCTCATCCTCTGTTCAGACACATGGTCATGTCACTGGTCATAGGCTGTACCTACACCAGCATTTCAGTCCAGAACAGTGGTACAGCTTTGGGTGAAGTTATTCCCTCTTATTGTAGTTGGCTTTATTAATAAAACTGTTTTGATGACCTAATTCCAGATTCCTTTTGTAGGCCAAAAAAAAAAAAAATCAGAAGCTCTCCCAGATGTGTACCAGATGTGCTCCATTAATCAATGTAGGTAAAAAGGTGCAAATCAACAACTGTTTTCCAGTCATCTGCAAATGCAGACAGAATGGGGACTTTTGGATGCAGTGACCACACGAACCAGTCTAAAGTAAAAAATCCCAAAACATACTTACTGTAGATATGAGGCCTCAACACACATCAGTTTAAACTGAGGCACTTATAAGGAGCCAAATTCCTTGCCAATGCAAAGGGTGCCTTAGAAAACTTAGGTGAAATAGAGATTTCAACCTGTGTCTGAGAAAGGTCACATACTTTTGGACATTCTTTCTTCAGCACCTGCTGGATGACAAAGCTATTTAGAACATAAGGCCTTATTTTCAAATTACATGTTTAATCTTCTTCCTCACAGAAGATTAAATTCTGATGCAAATGGAAGGGGTTGGAGCCATCCCAGCCATGCCTGATGTTCCCTGCTAAAAGAGAATGGGAAGGGCATAACACAAAAGAAAGGAGCCAAGCATTTAAGGGAGAAGACATAAAAGCAAAACCCAGGGGTTGCAAAATCCACATGAACTAAACCCATGACTCAAATTAGTATAATTGAAAACCATTAAGCTCAGCTCTGTTCAAGTAAAAATTAACTTTATAGTGACTATCATTATAAACTATTGCTTCATCTGGAAAATACATCATGGTTATATTTTATAATTTTTATCCTCTCTTGCATGTAGCTGCTAGAAGGCAGTTACAATGAGAACTGGATCTTTCCAAAGTTGTTAACAAGACACATTCCTTTTGGTTCATGGCTAGTATTATGAGAGTTTCTGTCTTATGTCACTATTTCTGACATATGCTGGAGAGAGAACATCTTGGCTCAAAAAATACTGGACCATCATTTTATGGGCAGAGACTTCCTAGACCACAGAAGCAGAGAGATTTACAACTGACAACACAGAGGTAATGATAACCTACCCTTACATAGCCCAGAGTCTTACATACTGTAAACTCAATTAGCAATTCTTTTATCTTCACCCAGAACAGATATATTGAAAATTGCAGATTGAGGGCTTTTCTCATATAGTTCTGACCACAAGGATAAATACTGCCTTGCTTCAGCAGCATAATTTTTAGCCCTCTCATTTTTCATCCAGTTCAAGTTGTTTGATTCTAGGAGTCCATATTCCGGGCAGGCAGAGCACTCATTTAGGAACACAATGCAGGAAAACGTGAATTTGTTGGAGATGAAAGGCATGAGAGATGCCCATAATTTTGCCACAAATAAACTCCTCCTTGGGTTTATGTTACATCATGCCCTTCCACATGAATAGTTTTGATAAAGACCTGTTACTCCCTTTTCTTTCACTATACACAGTGTGGATACATTAGATAAACAATTTTATATGTTCCCGTCAAGGAGAAATATCCCACACAACGAAGCAGACCTTGTGAAATAACATTTCACTTATCTGTTATGTCTTTCTGAACCTTCCCTAAGAACTATAATTCTCTAATCCCAGTATAGAGCTGCATGTACTCTTGCTCCAAGAAATTTCTGTTCTCAAAGACCAGCAAACAAATGCAGACATACAGGTGAGGAAGGTTTCAACAGCAACATGTATGCTATTTTAGAACTTCTTTTTCTTCTTTGTTACACCTAAAAGAGTTATTTTAATAACAGGCAATTCACAAGCACACACAGAATTTGAAGAGGTCTTCAAAATACTTTGGAGAAATAGATCATATACTCTAAGCCAAAAGTATATATCATTTTTATCTATTGGGGGGTTTTTTACATTTTTACTGGTTCTCAGTGATTTACTAGTATAAAATGAAACACAGAGCTATACTCTAGTTACAAAAACATGGCCAATATGAGAACAGAGAGAGCAGTAAAGTTTGAAAGTGCAGCGAATGCAGGGGATTTGAGCTAACATAGTACAACAATGAAGTTATTTTTCCAAACTTACCCGTATGCTTGCAATAAATATGGTAATCCAGTAAATTAAAAACCTGTTGCATTTAAACACTTCTGTCCACACCTGTCAATCATTTTTCAACAGCAAATATTTCAAGACAGTGGTTATAACCTCTGCTAACAGAAAGAACAGCCTGTTTTGGTGAAATAAAGTTGACATTTAATTTACTCTTGTAATTTAAGTTGTTCATTCATTGCTCTTGTATGTTGACAGATAAGATTCCTTTAATGTTTTTGAGCAAAACAATAAATACAGTGCAGTTAAATTTTAGATGTGAAAACATTATGCTTTGTCTTGACAGCACCACAGTTAGGCATAAAGTTATAATGTTCAAATAGTCTCTTCTGAGACTCTCTCTGTCATAAAACATGTAGTCTTTCAAAGTGTGTATGCACCTGTCATTTGACTTTTCCTGAAATCAGAAATAGACGGATGCATACACTGATTCTTCACCTACAGATTGGAATTTCTTTCTCCTTCACCCCCAGCTCCATGCTGTGAATAGACTCAGGTCTATCGGATAAAACAGGAAACTTTCCTTAGCACAGCTTCTGTGATTAGCACCCAGGCCTAAGTAATAACTTCTGTCTGCTCACCCAGGAGCCACTCTGTCAGCCATCCCCCAGCACCCCAGACTGTCACTGCTGGGGCTGAGGGTCCGGCACGGGGTGGCTCCCGTGACCCCGCAGGTCCCCCTGGCTTCCACTCACAGCCAGAAGAGGCTTCCTCCCCAGATCAACCCCAAGCTTCCCAGAGCAGAGCCTCAGACCTCTGGGTCCTTCAAACAATGGAATGACAGAGCAGTAACAAGAAAAAGCCCTAGCTCGAGCCCCTGAGGAGGGACCCCAGAAAAAGAACTGCTGGGCTTTGATCCCCTTTAGTCTAAAACTCTGCAGCCTGGGATGTTCCTGCTCGGCTCCTGCGCTGGCTCTGGGCTCCCTCACCCCATGGCTGTGCCACAGCTCCCTGGGCCCTGTGTCGTGCAGAGTGCCGGCAGGTCACAGCTCCTGCCTGGGCTCACACCCGAACTCCACCTGCTCTGAAGGGATTCCTCAACACCTGGCGGGTTGGGATTTTTTGCGGGTTTTGCTGTTGTTGGGGGTTTTTTGTTTTTTCAATAAAAGCATCAGTCCAGCAAGCTTGGTCCATAAAACCTAAATTCACTGCTCACAGGGAAACAACTTCTTTTGGCCCTACTAACTCTGATGATATTTCACCCAGTGGTCTAGGAGTTATTTCTCTGATAATGAAGAAACTAATACACCCATCACACATTGGGTACATGAAGTAGATCAAGTTCAGCTCTGAAGCTTCATACACATATACATCTACATCTATTTTTTTTGTGCATTAAAGACCTAGTGTATTCATTGTTTCTTGTTTAGCCCAAGAGATTAAGATCTTCACATTTCATAATCATAGCATTCTTGAACAGCAATTGTCTAATATGTACATTTGGCAGATTTATCTTGAAATGAAATTGCATATTTTAAAAAGGGACTTCTATGATGAGAATACATTCAGTGATGTGGAAGTTACAAAGAAAACTCCAGATGGCTCAGACAATAATAAGATATAATATTAAATTTAGACCATTCATCAAATGTCCTCGAATTCATACCAAGGTCTCTTTTCAGTTTTGTACTTTCCTCTTATTTTAAATGTTAATGGATTATCAAAATCATCAAATTCTGTCATATAATCCAGAATGTCTGCTTTTTTAACCACAGAAACTGAACTGCACAATTTCTATACAGACAGAACACTATATCAAATTGATCTGCAAAGAAGCAGACACCCTCAGCAACTGCTGCAAAGGTACATATTAATTTTATGGTGCATTATTAGGACAGACACCGCAGCACATCCATGATGGCCCTATTACTACATCCTCTCTCTCTAAAAGCCATGGTGCTTATATAATCTGTTATTCAAACCTCTGCAGACTTCTGAGCAAAAGGAGCAAGGTATGCTCTCAATCATCACAGCACACACCAAGGTGCTGAAGCCACCATCAACAGCCAGAGATGAAATCACCAACACAAGAGCTCACAGAGCACTGCTGCCTGCTGCAAAAGAGACAGAATTTCTTAGTGTAGGTATTGTACACTGCCCTTTTCCATCTACAAACACTGGTCCAAAAAAGGTGTCATTGCAAAATGGAAGTGTCCATAAAGCAGTGCCTCTCTGCTTTAAACACTATCGTTGAACCAGGGCTTCAAGCTCAGTGAGAGCAGAATTGCACTTGGAGAAAGTCACAGGAAGCGAGCACAAGAGGAGCAATGTGTGATATGCCAAAGGAACTTGTTCCATCCAAATTTAAGGGGAAAACAGACTAAGTACCCTAACATTCCACAGGAAGGGGAAAGAAGAAAAAAGTATCATTCTCTATGGCTCAGATGTTTTGTGCTTTTATGAGACCCCTGGGTCGCAGAACCCAGTGGTCAGGCAGGCACAGCAGTTTCTATGCATTTCCACAGATCAGCACATGGATCAGGCATGTGAAAGGCAAACTTGGCTCATGCTGTGTGATAACATGGACAGTTGAACCAGTATTTCAGAGCTATGAACTGCCACAAGCAAACTGAGCAGGACTGGGTGTTCTGTCATCATTCCCTGCCCTTGAGCTCTTCCTACCAAAACCCATATCCCACACCCAGCAAATAAAAGCAGTCAGAGGCCCTGCAGCCACATACCGCCTTCAGAAACTGTGTTTGTATCTAAAATCTGAACCAAACTCTTAATGATCCAGATAGTCTGCAAGAAAAAGATGAAGAGCTCAAAAACAAATGAACTGTTTTTGTGCAGAGTCAATGGGTTGGTTAGCTAAAAAAGAAAGGAGCCAACTAAGTTGTCCTCAGAGCTGCTATAATTCACCTCCAATATCCAGAGAACACTGCAAGGCAATTTCCTCCCTCTGTTTAACCAAGACTCCCCTAAAAGATAATATTATTGCTAGTTCAAGATTCTTTAAACATACTTTGTTGCCACTAAAATATTACACAGTGAGAATTACTGCAAAAAAAAAAAAAAAAAAGGTGCGTTTTAAATTAAAGCCAAAGGATCTCAGATTCTGAACAGTAATTACTTATAGTTTAGTATAAATCGAAAGAAATAGTAAACAATGCATTTCTGAACAACAGAAGAAATCCGCTCCATGTCATCACAAACATTCAGCTTTCTTAGTGAGAGGCAGTAGGTCTCTTCCTGAAAGGGAAACCTTCCCACTCTGCCAGAGGAATATTAGGACACCAAGGAGGCTTTACCAAATCCTGCCAGTTTCAACAACAGGAAGGAAAAAAAAAACACACTAAGACAGAACTCAAAGGGTAGAAAATATAGCAGCTCTGTGTATCTACTCTGCATCTGTTTTCTACTAGCTGATACAGTGTGAAAAGGCAAGGTTTAAACTGAAATATAGTCCAAGAGAGACACAAACTCTGTCCAATAACATTTCTATTTTCATGATCAACATTTCCAGTGCTGAACACAGACTCAAAACACAAACTTTCTCATTAGGCCAGCCCAATGTAAATCACACCTGTTAACCCTTTAAATACAAACCATGACTTCCAGGAGTGCAGAGATGCAGTTATGAAATTCAGACATACTACCTGGGAAATATATTTTCCTTCTTTTATCTGCTAAATCTCAATCTGAAAATGCAGCAATTTCAATTAAAGCAGAATATAAAGCTAATGCCTGAATTTGAAATGCAGCATGTGCCCTAAGGCATTGTATCATAATTCAGTCTTGCTTTTGTTCTGTCTAAATGTGTACTCACCAACAATAAAGGCAGGCTCTGCTTTTTCACACGGGTGGAATCCTTGTCGTTCCACTCTCTTTGATTTGATCTCTTCTACTTCAAAGCTGGCACGCTGCAAAACTTTTTTTTTTTGCAAAGTTTACGCAGACTTTAAGTTGCAGCGTGACTTTATGCAGCATGACCTTATAACTACAGCATCTCTGAGCTCCTTGAGACATTGATCATGTCTACATCGATGTTTGTACAATACCCACTGTAACAGGGCATTGTCTAAGGCTGGGGACTCTGGGCAATATTGTAACATAAATATTAAATAATAATAAAGTTCTGTCAAGTCAGTGATCTGTGAACTACAGCAGGTTCACGTGATCATGTATTATGGCTCAAAGGCAGCCCTCAGCAGCCATCATATAAAAACTCCATGGTCTAAAAAGTACTTAAACAATTATTTACACACAAGTCATAAAATTACTAGGAATTACATATATTCCAAACTTGTACATACCCCAAAATTTATATTTGTGCTCTAGTTAAGAAACTTCAAGGGCTCATTTTTTCCTTGTTCTTACAAAAAACATTTCTGTTTCAAACTCTGAAAATGTTCAGCAAAACAGACATATACTGATAAAATACAAATCAACAACAGGGTATCAGAACATGTGAATAGATTTTGATAAAATTTGGAAATACACTCTGCATTAACAGACAGGTTTAATTAGGAATTAGTTTAAAGTAGTAAAGGAGTTCCACATGAAGGTTCTCAAAACAGGGCTAAAATTGATTTTCCAGTTCATCCATTCCTAGTCAACAATTTTCACCCATGCCACAGGAGCTGTGTGGAGTGTTGGCACTATTATTCCTTTCTGGGAAAAATGCAAGTTGAGCTGCCTTACTTGAAAGCATTGAGTTTGCACAGAGAGGTAACAAACAACAACGGGAAGAAAAAATTACAAAGTTGAATTCAGAAAAACACTTATTTGTGTATCTCATTAATAAACCAGAGGAGAAAAGGAAAAGAAAAAAAGGAGAAAACAAAACCAGAAGCACACTGCAAAATACCAAAATGTAAAACAAAAGCTCAACACATATCTGTCTTTCACTTGGCTATGATGAGCCTTGTATATTTAAATGGAAACAAGACCTACTACAAAGCAAGTTAAAAACCATTCACTAAAGCAGCCAAATGTGCCATTACCCCTTTATAAGACTAAGCCAATTATGGTTAAACCTGCTGTGTTTTTATTTTCATGCCACTTCAGTTAAGCACAGAAAATTTCAATGGCTTTGGAACAGGGGAGTACATCCTTCACTGTAAACGAAGGTATATCCCACTTTTTCCCCAACATAAATTCCAGGGGTAGGTATTATGCAGAGATTTACACTCCTTATATGCAAAAGGCCTTATATATATAAAAATAATTTTTTAAAAGTCATTTTCAAAAGACTACATAGTTACCAAAGTCATACATATAACCTACTTAGAGGTATACTTAGTTATCAGTAAAAAAAAAATGGTCTGTTTCTAACAGATACCTAACACAGATACAGGAGAAACACATGAAACTAGACAGTTAAAAACTCTCTTGTAACTAATTAAAATAATAATGAAACTCTAATTAGCTAAAAGTCTGAGCAACTCACCTGAGAGAGTTAAAGGCTAAAGACAAATCTAGATTTTTTTTAATAGAAGTATGCTAAAGACCACATATTGAAAGAGAAAAAAAAACAAGTGTTTTAGATGTTTTATCTGGTGAGGAAAAGAAACTGCCTCTCTAAAACATACTCTGAAGAATGCTCTGAAAAAGCAGTAGATGCTAAAAGTATTTCAGATGAAACAGCTTTTCTATTTCATATGTTTCTTTCTTATCATCATTAGGTATCTTATTTTTTTTCCTTATTTCTGAAAATGAAAAGTTACTTCTGTTGACATTAAAAGCTTGATTTTACAAACCATTTAATGCACTCTAAGGATACTGTTAAAAGACAGTGGCATGCTGATGTGAGTTGTACAAAGGTCAGTGATTTGGAGGCTCTTTCAGACAATTTGCCAGGATTTTGGCATTTTGTAAGCACACATAGGACAGCTCTCCAGCAAGCTTGCCTTGACAGTGAATTGGATAAATAAACCTTCAATTTACCCCCTCCAGCTCGATGCTAACCCAGCTGATCCCTCTGGAGCCTTCACCTGTCCATATCGTTCAACTGCCTGCAACTTCCAACTGACGAACATCCCCAGCTTTACAGGTTCTGTGACAAACACCATCTAAAAGATAAGGCTTCTGAAAAGTCAAAGTCAATAGTGTTTCCATTGAAAATTTAATGCTGCTTCCATCTTTACCCATCATTCTTCCTACTGTTGCATGTATCCCAGGAGGCACTTCAAGCAAAAGCACTACTCCATAACAGGTAATGACGTGGCATTTAATGATACTGTCCAAAGTGATCCAAGCCCACGGAAAGTAATGTGCACTCATGTACCCGATAAGCACAGCTGAATGTACTAGAGCAGCAGCATCTCTCAGGGCACTGTCACCAGATACAATGTGACATATGCTCTGCCATTGTACCTGGCTTTTCCTTTTACTTCCCCATCAGAGGAAAAGAGCATTTTCAGATACAGAGCACCAAAGTGTTAAGGGAATTCAGTAAAAGGTAGGATGGCAACATATCCGTAATTAAGTATTCACAGCCTCTTTAATACTTCAGTGCTCTTGGATTCGCTACTAAAATCTGTGAATTATACCTCATTGAAGAATGTCCTTAATCGACTCTGACATGTTTTATTGGAGGCAGAAAAAATGTTTCAGTATGATAGATAAGGTTAAAAATGTTACTACTCTGATCATTTACTCTAGTGCCTTGCAAAAAACTCCAAAGCCAAAAACCATTTACATCATTCATCTGATGCAATGGAGAAAAAAAAGCATTATCTGACAGCCCATTTTAGCTGATGGGACAAAGTGCACGTTTTCAATTTTCTGACAAAGTTATGTTGTTTATGTAGATAAGAAAAAGAAGGGAAAAAAAAAAACACACACAAAAAAAAAAAAGCACAAGTGACATTTCTACCTCATGCCATAAGGATCTGAAATTCGAGTTAAACAGCAAAGTACCTTGAGACCATGCAGAGCAGAGCATGACAAACAAAAATCATTTTTATGGTTTCAAACCAAATAACACATTACATGTTTCCTACTCTAATAGCAGCGCAGGGTTCCGAGGCAGCCCCAGAACGTCGCAGCAGAGCTCAGCATGACATCTCTATGCATGTGTGAGAACACTCCTCGCGCTGCAGCGGGACCACAAGGCGGTTCAATAAAAGCCACTGAAATATTTTTAAGTAAACATTTTAACTGAGCCTTTCTCGTATTAATTTTGATACTCTGCAGATATCAATGGCTCCTGCTTGTACTACTCACTGCAAAAGGGACCAACAGGAATCTCATACATATTCAATTTCTATTATTAGTTTTATTAGAGTGATCCATGACTACGTGGGAAAGTTAGCAAAGAAAAGAAATTGTCTGAACTCACCGCCAGAGACTTCTCCATGGAACGACACGACAATGGCAGAAAGAGAAGGCTATGAACTTATATTCCTCAGGACAGGGAACATTAAGTTTTCAAATAAATAACCTTTGCTTTTAAAACTTGTATGGATAGTCTATATAAGTGATGGTATGGTTTAACAGCCTCTGGTTTGCTTTTTCACCACTAAAAAAAATGCATTTTATTTTTTGGTCATGCCAATAAAGCAAAATTACTAGAAGTATTTTTACTTACTATATAACTGACAAGACAATTATTTCAGCACAAATTAGGGAGAAGCAGTGTTTACCACAAAAGTAAAGTAATCCCATTCCAGTTCATTTTACTACCCATACACCTCAAGGTAAGCCCACATTTACAGAACTGGCTCAATTACCTGAACCTTGATGGTACACACCTAAATTACTAAGACATCTATGAGCTGCACCATTACCCATTAGAAACCAAAATGAAAACTTTCAAATAATTGGCTAAGACCCTAATTCTACAGCATGGACAAGGCTTTAAATTAGTACCAGATGCTGGATTTTATTCTTTAAACAACAGTTCTAAGGACAGAGAAAGATTCATCTTCCAAGGCTACTCCTGCCTGCAGACAATATGACCCATCTTAATGAGGCTGCTGAATGCTTTATGAGCAATTTCATCCACTAGTTACTATATTCTGGCACCAAAATTGAAATATTCATTTTAAATCTTGCCATTAGGACAGTATTGCTTTCTGCCAAATTTCCAATGCCAATTCTTACATTCAGTTGTGATTGAGTGTTCCTCCAGAACCAAACAGACAACAGCAAGGTCTGCCCACGCACCCTGTGTCATAACCAGCTCATTAAGCTCCCTGTTCCCACAGACCCTGCTTGGAAAAGAGACACTGGGAAAAGAGTTTTCCATGGCCCAGTTATATCCATGCTACCCCTATCAGCTACCTATATCTCTGCTTAAGTGTTTAGTTATAAAAATCTTACTGAATGGAATGGTCCCACCTCTGAGAAGCAGAGAGGGGGATGAGAGACAAGGAGAAGGGAGAATTCAGGGTTTATTCCAAAGTTTTGAGGAAAATTACGGGTGCATGCTCAGGAAAATGTAGAAAATATATGGTATAAGTACATCTCCATGCCACACTAGGGTCTGTCAGCCACAAAATTATTTTACTGTAATACCATACATAGACCTGTAACCTGGGAAAAACATCAAAAAAGGCCATTTTTTGAAAGTTATAATTTTAGAAGAACACATAAAAAAGGACATTTTTGGAAAACTACAATTTTAAAAGCACTCATGAGTTTGAGGAATATGAAAAAAAGCTTTCCCATTTTAAGTTTTATTCTTGAAGTGTGTGCTTTAGAAGACCAGTTGCTACCCATGAGAATGCTGCAAAGACACGCTCAGTGCTGAGACTGTGGCCATGGAAGATATCAGGGAGCACAGCCAAACAAGTGTTCTCCAAATTAGCTGTGAAGAGCCAAGCAAGAGGGTTTTTCTCTCCTCTTTTTTGGAAAAAAAACCAACAGACTCTTAAGTAAGGTGGAATTTAATACCAAAAAAAAAAAAAAAAAAAAAAAAAAAAAA
>WBMY01013751.1:311857-357359 GCA_013397315.1 Donacobius atricapilla
AAAGTTGAAGAAAACAGTCAGAATTCATGATCTTTGGAGCTTCCTAGCAAATCTTATGAAAACCTACCACACAGTTACAATTAAACCCAGAATATTTGACTTGAAACTTTTATATTCTTGATGAATTAATTTTTGCATATCAAATTTTTCACCACAGAAATTAATATATCATCTCTGTCTTGCATCACTGCCATGCATGGAGAAGTTCACTTTTCTGCCTGTGCTTCAGTTTCTTGAATCCTTTCTTTGCCTTTAATTTTTATTTTTTTTCTGCATAATAACTGCTTCACTTTTATACATTGTAGTGCTCAGAAGGAAGAAAGGAGGACGGAACGAAAGAAAGAAAATGTACTTTCCTTATTATTAATTTTCAGACCGCCTTTTTTTTTTTTTTTTTTTTAAAGTAAGATGTTTTGTTTCCCAGGCAGTATGCATGCCTCGCTCTATGAAGTGAGAGGTGCAATTGCTGCCCTAGCTCTGTGTGTGGCTGTGGCCTTAGAAGTCAAGGATAAAAGAAACAAAACATTTTTTTTTAATTCTGAAGTGAAAAATCCATTTGATTTCTCTTTGTTTATTGCTGCATTACTTAGGTAATTGCTTGAGTTGAGTCAGACTGACGGCAGGGCTCTGGACCCTCTGACTCCAATCCTTTTGCTTTATTTATTAGTCTCACTTATTAAAAGAATGTCTTGGCTTATATGATGCGTACTATTCAAGCAGAAGTTAAATCACTTATATTTGCAATCTAAGTCACTGACTCATAAAGGCTGAGTATACCATGCTAAGTATTCACAAAAATGCTCTAAACCACAAAAATCATAAGCTCAGCCCTAAGTAATGAGATAGTTCAAAAAGTTCTGTGAAGATTTGTAAAACATTTAAGTGAACCAAGCAATAATAACTTGTACGCAGAAACCATTCCACACACAAAAAAAAGTAGCAACAACAGATATAAAACCTGGCCATGCTTGAGCAGCTCACATGCAATATGACCTAATTTATACAGTGAAACCTGGGCAAAATTTAGCTTATCCTCTGCCTCTCAGAATGATCCAAAGACCTGTTATTTTAAACAGCACTTTTTTCAGTAGTTTTTAATATTCATAATAACCCTGGGGTCTTCTATTATGTGGTGATTCTGTGCAAAAGCAGAGATATTTCACTATCCGTTACCTCAAATGGTGCTGATGTCCTCTTCTAAAACTCAGGATGGCTAAAAATTGAATCTTCCATGAAAATATTAGGTAACAAGTTAAATTATAAAAGGAAAGGGCTTCATTCATTTTTTTTTTTAATTTTCATTAATGTTTTAACCTGATGACCCAGGATAAAACTACACACATGAAGTATTTAAGAAATTCATATGGCCAAACCTTAAACCTTATCATAAAATTTTCCATTCTTTTCATCACTAATATTCAACATATTTGTTTTAATAAGCTATTCACATCCCCAGAAACTTCAAAGACAAAGGGGCTGTGGTTAGAGTCATGTACTGAAAGACAAGACTTCTGGTTGATGGTCCTGGGTCCACATGTCCGTTCTGTCCTTGCCAGATTTCCAGGAATTAATTCCTCGCTTCAACTTTTCCCACTTTCAGTGTTAGTTTCTCTTTCAATTCCATCCTGTAGCTGAGTGGCCCTGGCACAAAGTGAGGTGCATTCCTGTAAGCCATCAGGGCTATTCTTAGTGCTGCTTTTTTCCAGCCTATTAGTTTTTGTGCTAGTACTGTACTGGTTGCCTTTAGCAATGCACTGTTTGGGTGTATGACTTCTGTATTTGCTGGAGGCCACAACAGCATCAGTGCTCTGTGTCGTTTCCTTTTTGTCTCAGGCAGTCCTTGCACTCACCTGAAATAAGTGTGGCCTTTTGGCACTGACAACTGAGAATGTTAGTCCCTAATATGTGAAAAACATGATCCACCTGGATGTTTAAAGCCAGTAAGCTAAGTGTTGATTGGGAAAGCATGGAAGGAAGTGAGAGCTGAGTGAGTTTCATGAGCTACATTATTAAACAGTGGTGTGGCTTATCAAGGTAAATTAATCCAAGTAAAACCTTCTCTGTTATTTTCGGATTATTTCACCAGACTACCACAAGAGCATCCTAGAAATTCTTCTACAACTCTTCTGTTTCATTATGGAAGTGTTCAGTATTGTCACACTCTTGATTTCATTTCCATTCATTGCTAATGACCACCAAACATCTCCCATAAAGCAAGTCTCTCAACTCACACTTCCCAAATTCACAGCACCAATACTCCTCTCTCAATAATTAAATTCTCCTGAAATGCTCATTCCCGCTTGAACTGAGTGGTGAAGCATTTCCTAGTCTGCTTCTAGGCCCCAACGCAGATATTTTCCTCAGTGTCACTAACTCTTCATCTGTTGCCTCTTCTCTTTTGGCTTCTCCTGCTGCCATTCCACACTAGATTGCCTTCTCTCTAACATCTCATGCAATGGATATTCTTCTGCTATACTTCATTTTACTTCTTCTATATTTTAGGATAATCAGAAAGGAGTATCAGCTGCTCACTCTCCACTAAGCCTGTCTTGCACCCTGAAATTATATCTGCCCTGTCCATAATCCTGGCAGGGGCCTCCAGCCCTCACCGTGACTGCAGCACGTGGCCAGCTGCCCACCCGCAGTCAGTGATATATAAGATAGGGGCAAAACTTGTTCAATTACAACACCAAAGTATTCCTCTGCCTTTCTCAAAATACCTTCATTGTGCAGCTCACTGGCCATACAAGTATATTGAAAATTTCTGAGTGCACTACCTTCAATTACCATAATTTCTCCTCATAATTAATAAAGTAAAAGTAGAAGCAGTAGTGCTTCTGATTTGCATAATTAGTATAAAACCCATGCATGGTTCAAACAAAATGCTGCAACCAAATTTTGAAACTTGAGAGCAGAAACCTAAGACCCTTAATCCATAATTAAATTTAAGATAGCTTGATTTCAAGGACATGGAATATTTTCATAACAGGTGTAAAATTTATGTGGACAAAAAAAACCTATTAAAATACTGAGATACTACTGGAATAGAAACAAAACATTCCTTACCCAAGTGTGACAATTTCCATTGGAAATGCACATACAGAGCATTAATTAAATCCTCCTTTATCATGACAACTCTAAAAAAGAAAGCTTTGAAGAGAGACTTCACAGGCTTTTCCTGAAAAGGAAAACAGGGAAAAATAAAGTATATAAAATAAATTAAATCTAAGCACACTTTTGCAAAACTATAAAAGCCATTTTGACCACCTGGTCTCTAGAATGGATCCCAGGAAAACCAGGTGTGGGCAAGTGTTCAATTTATGAAAAACAGCTCTCCAGATAAGCCTTTCAAAGGACATGGCTAAAGCTTTGTGGCCATAATGTTATGGGTGAAAACTGATCTGAAACCCCTCTTCTTGCCTGATTAAGGCCTATCTACAGTTAAACTGCTTTTGAGAGATGATTATGGCATTACTGCTGAAGAGCTTGAGGGTATTTCTTGCACAATGCAGGATTTTCACAGCAGGGCCATATCACAGTTTTACAAACCTAAAAATGTAAAGGTGCATTCAGTAGCAAAAAAGTGTGTTTCAATCCTAAAAAGGCACTATTTGAAGCCACTAGTCATTATCACATCCAAAATATTTTTTCTATTATAAAGAATTTTTAAAATTGAGACATTCACTGCTAATTTTCTCCCCAGTGACAGTGACCCAAATTTCTCTTCAAAATTACAGATGCTGAGTTACCACAGAATTGTTATTATTTTAATGTTACAATAACACAGATGATGGTTTTCTTAGCAGAAAGATAAAGAGATTACTGAATTCTAAACCTGAGATGGAAACAAATTTCTCTACTTTACACTGTGTCACCCTCACTCCACAGAAAGAGTGATTATTATCTGCAAGGGGGGGCAGTAAAGCCCTCCAGAAGCAAGCCTTTCATAACTTCACCATTTTTCACAGGCAAGTATAATTACAGTTTTGCATAACCATCTAATGAGAGGAAGTCCTTTCTTGCAGTGTTAATAAAGGACCTTGCATAACATGTTAACAAAGCAATGGCACTCTATGTAGGTAATGTCATTGTGTAATTAGCATGCTCATAAGATGACTTAAGATTACAGTTTATCTGAATCTAATAACTGCCTATCAGCTGCTTCACCACTCTGTCTTTTTCAATATATCTTTCCTCATGAATGGTTTGAGTATCCACCCGCTCTTTGCAGAAGCACAGAGGGAATAAAACATGCCAGTAAGTAACAAAACAGAAATAAAAAATTGAGTTTGGGAACAATGAAATGAATAAACATGGAAAAAAACAGCCTTTTCACATACCTAGACCGGTATTTTAGGACATGGTACCACAAATATCAGTTTGCTATTCATTTCTAGATGGTACACTTGAAATTATGCGAGAAAGGCTACTGGACATTGTACTGGTCACTTCATACATGGCATAAAAGTGGAGAGTGGGAAGAACTGGACAGTTCTCTAAGCCACTTTACAGGCTGCTTTCCCAGGAAACTCCTCCTAGGTTGGAACACTCAAGTTCAGTATTTACCAGCAGCCAGCATCAAGCCCTGTTTGCTTCTCCTCTCCTGTAGCCATTGGCTCACAAGGAGAGAAAAGCAGAATTCATCAGCCTGGTAGTACAGCTGGACTAGAATCACCCTTCCAGCTCCCAGTTCTGCAACTTGGACCTCAGAACATGGCAATAAAGAAATAACCACAAGTGTAAGAACTCGGCTTGGAACAATGGAATATTGATTTATAGATCCCCACAGAGAAAATCCCTTTCTACCCCTTTTTTCGCTATCAGACTCAAGAAAGAAGCCAAGTGAATGACAAAGTAGAGGATGACAGAGGGTAAGTTTTGGCTTGGCATGTTCTTTATAATGTGTATTTTCAGAGCTGGAAGGGATAGAAGTCAGTTTTGAGGACCACAAATATTCAAGCTCCTGAGAACAGTGAGGACCTCGATGAAGACAGAAATTAGGCAAAGAGCGCTCTATATGTCCCAACTTAAAAACCATTACAAAATAATAAAAAAATCACATGTAAGACTTTTCCTTAAAAAAAAAAAAAGCCAATAAAAAATGCATCCCCCTGAAGTAGTAACTGTAAAACAAATTAAGACATTTCCAAGTATTTGCTAACCTACTTACAGGCATCATTGCTCCCTTGGGCCTTTGTAGCCTTACACCTTCCTTAACGGACTAGCTGAATAGGTAAATGGGTTATATCAGGCCAGGAAATCAATGTGTATACTGTGTTCTCAGCCCCAGATGAGCTTGTCGAAGCCATTTTATTATAGCTGGAGGAGCTGTATTGATCCCACCGTTAACTACTCGGAGGTGGCGAGCAATCCAATGAAGATGCGTCCCGCCGTCCATCCAAATGCTCTCGCCCCTCAATAGTCCTAACAGAGTTAAGTGTTTGCAGATTGAATTAATTTAATGTTTGCTTAATCAAAACTGACTACGCCTCAGCCTAGGTTCTATTAATTACTAAAGGAATCACACTAATGCTGTAACATGACATTAGGCTGGAAAGGGCTTTATTTTACTATGACAAGAGGGAAGAAGGGTCATAGGGAGAACTGAGTTATTTCATAAAAATATTTATTTTTTTATTTCACATTGCCCAAACAGAAAGATTATAGACTTTTCTGGTTCTTTTTTTTTTTTTTTGAAATGGGGTTATTTTCAGCCAGCAAAGTTTCGCTTCAGTGAATTGACAGGCACAAGAAGTTAACTTCATACTTGAGGATGAGGAAGAAAAAAGTTGCAACACCACCCAGACTTATTTATGCAACAGCAGTCTTCTCTTGAAAGAAACCAGATGCAACTTCTCTAATTTATTTCTATTTAGTCCTAAGGTTAGCATAATGGTTTTCTTTAAGACAGTCAGAATTTCTTCTTCACTGTCTAATAAGAAAAGTTTCCCAGACTTTCCACACACAACAGCAATGGGCTACTAGTACATAGAGACAATAAAGTAAAGCAAGTACTGTTTGACACAAACTTAAGTCAAAGATTTTCAACAATATTATCTAGGCATCAGCCAATGCACCTACTGGGTTCAAATGCCCATGGAACAATTACCAGAGAAGCACAGGTAAGATTTCCAGGTAACTGTTCCCTAGGAAAAGCTTAAAAAACAAGGATATGTGCGTAGTGTTTTGCTCTATCCAGTGCTCCTGATCATTTAAAAATCCTTCACATCAAGTATATCACAGAGGGAAGATCTTTCTTTAGTTGTTTTTTTTTTTTCCATTTTTTTCCCCAAAAGTAGTTATTTCACACAGCACTTCATGGTGCTGCATTTTCTTAAGCTAATTTTGGTGTTAAATTATCTGTCCTCATTTGCAACATCAGGTGAGTTTGTTTTCTTTTCCTCTTCCTAAATAGCCTACAGATGAAAAGAGTAACAAAATAATGTTGATTTGATTAATACAGCCACGTGCTTACAAAGCAGACACTGAGTGTTAAATAACAAACAGTAGCCAACAGCACAGACTAGCTACATATGAAACATATGTCCTGGAACAATGATTTTATTTCAAAGAGAGGAACAGTGTGTGCTCTTCCCTTACACCCTAATTTACCTTTTCAGTTATGCTATAAAATATGTTCCTGATTACTACCTTTGTTATGAAAAAAATTTAAGGTTTTTATTCTCACAGGCATGGGGAGGCATCACAGCAAAATAATTATAAGGAAAAAAATCTTTTCTCTGCCTCTCTTGGTCTTCATCACTATTATTTTAACTTAATGGTGATCTTGACTTCAAGAACATTTTAATCTGAGCAGGAAAATTTGGTGAACCGGTGAACTTATTCCATCAAAAAAAGGAAATATTACTCCAAGAAACATGGTTCAGTAAGACCAATGCCCATCTACCTGTAGTGCAAAGCTAAAGCAGGTCCCAGAAAGACAGGAACTTTCTAGAGCTAATCAGAAGGTAAAGAGAAAAGAACAAAGTGTGCAGACAACATCCATTTTGCACTTCAACGAGGGTCATAAACTGCATTTTGGGAATTTGGAAATTATTTTTCTCACTTCTATTAAAAGTCTTTGCAATGACATGAGGAAGAGTTTTGCTGAAAAGATTTTGGTGTAGCCATTACTTGTGTTTTATAGGCATTGAACCACAAATTCAAAACTACTTGGGTGCTAAACACTGGCTGAAACATTCTGAAAGTCAAACTTATTCCCTCAAAAAGAGTTTCTATTTTGAGTCATATTTGAAAATGGTGCCTTTGGAGTTGCTGAACTTCGTCCTGCATGAAATCCTCATTACACATTCCAAAGCAGAAAAATTTTAAACATAGCCACAAAATATTCAATATAAATAACAAAAAAAAGCCCAATAACAAACAACCTGCAAAATAAGACTGACTCATCTGACAGCAAATGGGAGAACTATTTTCTGAATCGTGTACATACGAAACATAATTTCTTCCTTCCATACTTTGCCTGTTACCAGGATTGTCGATGTGAACAGTCCTTCAAAAACAGCATATTTTTCAACTTAAAAACTATTATCAAATATCATAAATGAGTTTGAGGAAAAGAAAGCAAACCCTGTGGTTGTTAGAAGAATTGTAACTGATGAATGAAGGTGCTAAAAAAGGTAAGATACATTTTGAGGCTACTGTAAGCATTTCTACTGTACTTAAATTTCAGCTCATATATTTGTTTAATGCAAATCAAAATTCTCATCTTGCTTCTCAGATAAGAATATTCCTTTTGCTAAATGATCATTTTCCATTGAAGTGTAATGTTTAAAATCTGCATTTCATGTCAGAGGTGCTGATCTGCAGACAGAGCAGTGAAGCCCGGTGTAATGAAATATTGTTTTTTACAAGCCATACTTTTGCACAGCATCAAGATCATTCTGGGTTAAAACACCAATAAAATAAAAAAATCTCATTACAATTGATTCAAACATGTCAAAATGCGTTTTTCCTTAAACTACCCTGCCCTTCACTTTTCAAACATTTCTAAAACATAAATTATATCTCACATTACAGAAAGAAACAAAACTGGCTGCTTTAAACCATAATCATTGCAAATTGCAGCATTGACACCTCTGAATTAAAATTGCAGGAGAATTCACATTTAGGTTGTTTGAACCACTATCTACAGTCATTTGACATATTATAGGATCAGAATAATTTTAAGACGAATATAATATTCTTCCCCATGTATTTCATTAGTGTGGATCATTTGGATAAAAACAGAGCTCTATTTTTGAAGTCCACTGACTTGCCAGAGATAACTGTTAAGAGTTCAGTGTTTGTGTTATAACAAGCTCTGAATGACAGTGTTCTCTCCTATTTCTCCAGAGTACAGCTTTGTCATCTACCACTGTGATCCCAACAAAGAAAAATCCAGATGTCTGCAAATTAAAGGAGAGCTGGATGACATTCTGCTGTTAATGCTCAGCATACATAAATCACTGTAATAAGAGAAGATTGTTATATTAACCTTTGTCACGCAATTTTCTTTTTCTCTGTAAGAAAGAGGAAAAACAACAAATTAGGTGGCACAATAATTCTATTTTGAAGCAGAATGGTGCAGAGAACTTTTCTCCCCTTGCCAGTCACATGATTCCCACTTACCTGGAATTTTATATGTGCTCTATAAGAACTTAATAGCATGCACACATACTTCACTTCAATTGGTATATTGCTAGAAAGATGGAAAACATCTTACAAATAAATCATCATTTTAAAGGAATAGATACTGGTAGACAGTAACCTGTGAAATTTAACCTTTGCCCTACCAAAAATCCGTCTCATGGACACTGAAATGCTTTAGTTCCCTCCATCACTTATCATATATGGGAAATGGGACATTATAAATTTCACATATTAAAAATGAATATACAATATCTGTGTCAATCCAATACCCTAGCTGCTGCAATGCACAAATGTAAGAATATTTTCACTCAAGGGAGAGGTGGGATTTGAATGCTCACCTCAGTGGAACCCCAGACATAGTGAATGTGTTCCATTGAAGAGACCCAGTAATATTTTAGGTACCTGATGTATAGAATATGTATGCACAGTGTGTAAGATTAATGCTGAAAACTCATCCTCATGCCAGAGACCTGCCATTCTCCCAAAATGTTTTGTTTTGAAAAGTTCCAATTAGAAATAAAAGACTAGTGATCTAGCCAAATAAACAGCTAAATAAATAAGTTTTCAAATGAGCTGCCTTAACTTAGGGACATGGTGTCCTGAAGCATCCTGTCATCCACCCTGGCTCCTGGGGGTTTTGCTGCAAGTTTCATCACTGTCTCACAAACTCTATCTTAAGAGCATAATACAGATGTGCTGGGTGAATAGAAAGGCTGAGGATCGAGCTTTCCCAATGTAAAAAAAGGGCACTCACAATCCAGTGGCTTCAAAGGAAGATTCAAACCGGTGTCCAACCATTTCTGCAGTAGGCAAGAGAATCATTAGAATCCTTATGTGAAATAAACCAGGAAAATGTAACCATGTGGAACTATCCTTGCATCATTTCAGTACATCCAAATATTTCACAAAGTACTTTTAAGTGAAAATAAATATTAAAAACCCCATATAACAATCCTTACATAATACAGATAGACAGATATACAGATAGCATAATCCAGATAGACACACTAATATACTACCAACAATCTAAAACAACCCAAAGTACTGCTCTCCCCTAGTTTATGTTCCCTAGCTTGACTCATCTTAAGTCTTTCTTTTAAATTATTTCAAATGCATATCCAACCTGTCTTCTTGTCCCTCACACAGTCTCTCTGTCACTTCAGAAGTGTCCCAGTACATACCAAAACTAAGATACAAGTAATTAAAAATATTAAGGGACTACAACTAATACAACCTACTAAAAATATAAGGGGCAAAGGTGCCCTGGAAATCTCTTCACCTTATTTTTTTGCAACAGAAATATCTAGGAATGTGAGTACAATTTCCGAAAATTAGACATACAGTTGATGGTTTCAATATGTTTGGAAATAAGTCACACATTCCCAAGGAAATATGGGCTTCAATTAAGGACAATATTTTATGCTACTGGGATGTCACACTTATTCCTCTGTGGAAAGGATAACAGAAGTATTAAGAACACATTCCCATGCTGCAAAGGTTGAGGGATGGCTATATACTACTGCAGTAGTATTTCTGTTGTCTTTCCCATATCAAAGACTCCTAGGGAATGTGACCAAGTCCAAAATCAAAAAGCTTCCCTAAAGTCAGAGTTCACTCTCTTAAAGCACTGCCTGAGCTGTTGCTGCGCCCAAAGCCAATAAAATTACTGTTTATATAATAATTATAGACCACTTTGATCCACACTTTTAGATTCTTTTTCTCTGACGAATAAAATAAAAAGGCAGTTATTTCAAGAAAATCAAGGAATGCCTTTGACATCCCACTCAACATCATTAACTATGGAATTAAAAAAAAAAAAAAAAAAGAAAAACAAACCCAACAACAGTAAAAATAAGGAGGTGAGATAATATTTCTAAATTTACCTTGAAGGGCACTTTCCATATGGATGGTAAGCTGACAGGCAGCTGCAGTACACCAGGAGCCAGTGACAGTGCGCAAGCTCCCAACTCTGGCCTTAACTTTCCATCAAGATAAATGTAAACAGGTGGGATACATCTGCTAAACTACACTGGAATCATTCTTTACTTTCTTTTTACTGAATCCATGTTACAAAATAGTACAGTTTTGTGTGTATCGTCAAACTTGCTGACACATTTTCTCCTGAAATGTATTTTTTGAAGTATGAGCTGCAGCAATTTCTTTCCACTTTTTCCACAGTCTTATTTGCAGGAAGCATAATGTACTTTATTTTCATGATAAGGGAAGTGTAGCGGGGATAAAATTAATGAAAATAACAAAAACATGTTTTGTTTTAAAACTGTCCTCAGGAGCCAGAAGGAGAAACAGAAAAGGAAAGGGAAAGAGCTGAGCAGCAATTCCACATGAGCAGGATTGCTCAGCGCCATAGAAATGGTGAGTCTGCCGCCACCACCACCAAAGTCATTCTCACCGAGTTTGGCTTCCCAGGCTAGAATGGAGGTAAATATCAAGATTTGATTTACTAAAGGCTCTGGATGTTTTATCCATTTCTTTCCATTCCCCAGCTCTTCATGCTGTCACACACAAAGTCTAAGCTTTTTTATTTACCCAACTGTAGAATCCTTCAGGAGTATCAGGGATGCATTTGCCACAAGGCTGGCCTTGCACACCGTTAAATGTCAGAATGTAAGAAACTTTTAGCTGCTGACTGATGTTTTCTAACCAGAACAAAAGGCAAACCTTCAATTCTAAGCCCGTCATAGTCTCACTGACTTTGAGGTTCCCAGCATTTCAGCCCATGTTTTCATCTGCATTCCTGCAATTTGAGAGGTAAAAGAGGCACCAATTAAGGAATAACAATGAATCTCAGAAAAGGAGCTTTTTGACTAAGAATTAGGTTGCTCTCTTATGGTTTCTTTGTTGTGCTATTTAGAAATAATTGATAAAAAATCAGTTTGCAATTTGCAGCTACATGATTTCACAGTTATTATTCTTAACTCAGAAAAGTTTCACAGCTCTGTGCTCAGCCCCACACACAAGTTCATTTAATATTCTGAACTCAGGTTGCAAAAGATTGGTCCTCTAAAACTGCAGACAAAAAACAGTAAGGTTTACGAGACAAAAACAGCCTATGCAGCCTCTCCCAAGATTTTTTTTTTTTTTTGGTAACATTTATATAATTTTCATCACCACAATCTCATTAAAAAAAGAAACATTTCAGTTCTGAAAGCATCTGGCACTATCTGGAAATGTTTTTCCTGGAAAATTCAATATAGATCAGGAGTAAAATTAATTACTTTTAATTTTTTTTCTCAGTCTCCATCACTTCTTTGTGATAAAGTCACAAATAGTGAAGAAGAGTATGAAAAACTTGTACTATGTAAGAACTGACAAAATGCAAACAAAAATGAGAGCTAGGGAGCACAGCCAAAACACCAAACTCCATTGCACCTGATTGTCGCCATACTCCTTCGTTTACTACCAGACACAGGCCAGAGGAAGCCAATAGAGCTGCAGTAGTTTGAGTCAATTAAAAAAAAATTATAATTTATATATCTGATTCTACCATTTTAGTCCAGCCATTCAAAACTTCACATTCTGTAAGTTTGCAGTATACACATTTCTGCACAGCTCCCTACAGGATCAGTAAAGGGGAAACACCCTTGCATCATTTACCATGACCTTCCCTTTAAACATAAAAATTCTCCTTTTTTTCTGTGCTGCATATTAATTTATAATAGTGAGACAACAGTACCAGCTGTCCATTTGAGCAATTTTAGGTTAGTTTACAGCCTGGTTCTTGAAACTCTATCTTTTTAAATATCTCAAACACGTATATACTGTGTTCTGAGGAGCTTTCATGGAGAATGTTTATTAGTCACTTTGATCTAATTCATCACAAAAGAAACCGTCCTAAAGTACATAATGTTCTCCTAAGTGACACATGCTGAAGCTGTTATCCTACTTTTAACCCGTGCTTTCAAGGATCTGAACCCAGCCTTACATCGTCTAAAACTTAATTAAAAGAATGCTGTCAATATCAATGTCAAAGTAACTTGTCACCCTATGAATGAGAGCCTCAGTCGATTTTTCAAACTGTGCCAAACTTTCGAAGGGCTCTTTCACTTTATAAATCAACTAGCAGCTTAGAATATCCTGGCAGCACCTTCAAGGAACGAATCAAAATGACAGGAAAAGAGGGGATAACAATCAAAGCTTGACTGAATACAGGTGTTTGAGTTTACAGACGAACCACAAATGCCTGGATCTTTGACAGCTGTTGATGTTATCAGTTGTGTGCAGCTATTATTGGCTCCGGTCTTCGGGGCTGTAAGGCCTTTCCCTTAGCAACATCTCTGTGGCTGATAACATTTGGCTGAACTTTCAGATCTTAACCTCCCTTCTGACTCTTTGCAGTCAAACCCGCCTAAACTGATCAGAGGAAGAGACACGCAGTGGGAAGACAAGTAAAATATTATTGACTGGACTGTTTCATGTCTATTAGGAAGAAAGAGCAAGGGAGGGGAGAGCTTTCCAGCTTGACAGGCTTCAAGATAATCAGGGAAGGAATCAAGGCAACAGAGTAACCCTTAGAAAAGTAAGAAAGCAATGGCTTATGAGAGGTCATTGTTCTGTACAAGGAACAAACACGGGGTGATATTTTATTAGGCTCCAATTTGAGTTCCCCCATTTTAGTACTCCATTTTTTAGTGCTGCTGCTTAATAGGCCTAGAGCAATTTTATGGCACACAATACAGTACTAGAGCTGCTTAAGTCTTCAGCTTTACTTAAAGCATACACAGATGAGCAAATTGTTGAGGTTCTCATCAGACCAAACTGTGCTCCTGAGCATTTTCAGAAGAGTCACGTTTTTAAGTAGTTTTTTAATTCTGGTTTGGCACTTGCTATCAGTGTTTTCCTGGGAAACTTTCCCCTGTTCCACTAGCAGAAGCCAGGCAAAAGCAAACTTCAGTAAACAGCATGAACATATTTGTGACATTGTTCAACTGGCAATGGCAAATTTTCTGCAGAGCTAGAAGCACTATTCAAAATTCTGTGTCCCTCCCAGGTAAATGCCCGGAAGCTCTCTACACACCTATACACATTCAAATCATCAATCTGATGACCAGATCAAGCTCGTAATTTTAAGATAAGTAAATTACTAGCCCAATAAATTAGAAATATAACACATGGGGCTCTCTGATCTCTTTGAGGGGTATAAAAGCCGCCCCAGAAACTTGCACAGCATCACAGAAAATCATGGTTTGGACCCCATGCTCCAAAAGATCTTGCTGCTCAGTGGAGCAGCACTGGGGTGTAACACTGCTCAGCAACAGGAGCACCTTATTTGTGCTCTTTCGAACTCCCTTCTTCTCCAGGAACCCAGGTGGGTGCCACTCATGACACCCTGGCTTGGAGTTTTTTCAGGATTTTCACATTATGTCTTTCTCAATAAGTAATCGACCTTTTCCACAGTGAAAGTTTTGATCTTTAATTGTTTAATATGCCTACTTTTTGTCAAACACACTATAAATCCCACAGGAAAACCCTGGTGAGCACAGTGTGTGTTATTGTCAGGCCACATGACAGAGCATTAAGTGACATCCATGTGACGGTAACAATAATAATTAAACAATGGGAGGAAAAGACATAACTGAAGTCTGTGTCGCAAAAACAAAAAAAGGACTTGAGAATTATGTGGCATGATATTTACGAAAATAAAACATTGCTGATATACATGAGTTTCATCCCCAAATACAAACTCAGAGGTGTAGACTGCACCTACAGATCAGGCCCAGCTACAGAGAAATTATCAGAGGTACCATGATGTATATTAGTAGAGTGACATTATACTAGTTTATTAATAAAAATCAAGAAATAATAAGTCCAGTTTACCTTTTTAAAGTAATTTTAAAACCTAAATACTATCACAGTTTAAGTTTATAATTCTATTTTTAAAAATCGTGTTCAGCCATAAAGATGTCACCATTTTAGCCATCAAGTAAAGGTCACATCGGCATTCAGGATACAACTTAACTATTCTTTTTCATGCTTTGACTCTGAATCTTTGCATCTGCACTTACTTGGAGGTAACTGCTAGAATCATAATCATATATTTAAATTAGTCACTGGGAGAAAATTAGAATGTTTTGGAAGAAAATTAGAACTGAATGTTTAAAGAATCCATAATATTCTTTAGATATCCTTTTTTTCAAATACATCTTTTTTATAATGCCCACACTGGGAAAGGACCAACTCTCAGGAAGATATTCAGCGGTACACATACTAATAAATGCCATAACATTCAGTCAGAAAGCAAACTGGGAAGAATGAAAAATCACAGAAATTAATTGCTAAATTTTGAATACCAAAAAAAAAAAAAATCACAAAAAATAGCCACACAAATACTAGCCATAGAACCTAGAACAATGCTAATTAATGCAAATGGCCCACACATTCATGAGTTTACTGAAAATCCAAAAGGAAAAAGGATATTGCTTTAACATCTCTCTCTGTGCTGCTCAGAACACTGCCTGCCCCCAAACCTGATCTGCATTAGGATCCTCAGCAGCACCTCCTGCAACCCTCACCAGACCCAAACAGAGCACAAGGATGGAGCAGCAAACTCTAATGGGGGAAATTTTTTTATCAAAAACTGAAAGGCATATGGTACGCAGTAAAACCTACTTCATTTTGTCATCACTTTTGGTGCCCTCATTCTAGTATCTGAAAATTTCAGATTGCAGTTAAATAGCTGATTTGGCTACACAAAGTAGAGTTTGGAAAAGGAGTTCTATCTCAGGAAACAGAAATTCTAACACTTATCTATGGTTCGTGAGAAATCACAAAACTATCCCCACTATCATCATGTGATCGTTCTGATCAAGTTACACAAAAATTTGAGCTCTTGCCTAGCAAAGTGATACCAATATATTTTACAGTGTGTCTTTTTTATCAAGAAGCCCTTAAAGAACAACAGCCAATGACAAAATTGAAATTCTTTTTAGGTGGGAATTGTAATATTATAAGGCACATATTTTTCCTGTTACTTGCAAAAAAATAATCCATATTTATGTGAGGAGAGTAAAATTTATGATGTTCATGTTCCCAATATACTTTTGTAATACTGATTTTTTGAATGCTGAATTTCTCCTTCACATCTTAAGAAAGGATTTATAACCCATTAGAATGTCTAAAGAAAACAAGGTGTTCAAGGTAAAGATGCACATACTTCTCCCTAGCTTCATTTATACCATTTGGTTTTTTCCCCCCACACTCCCTAAAGACACCTCTGTCCTTGCTGGATGCCTTAAGTCTGAAAACTGAAGCATTGCTGCCCACACCACCAGCTTTACTGATGATCAGCCTGTATCTCAAAAATAATTTGACCATTTTTAAAACTTCTGTCCTTAAACTTCAGTCCAAACATCATCTTTCACATACAGACAATTACCACAGCCTTAAATATACTAGTTAAATTTGAATTTTAGGAGAGAATTCTGGTTACAACTTTAACTGCAGAGAAGCCATCCTCCCTTCTTAGTACTTTTACCTTAAGTCAGCAGCATTTAGGACAGCACTTCTGGTTAGAGCTCATTTGTACACTGCAACATCGTTATGAAAGCCTTTTATCCTCAATCATTCAACCAATCCAAAAATGGAGAACCATCTTCAAGAAACAAGCCCTAATAAATCTCTTTCGTTTCCTTTTAATTTTAGGCAGATAAATGTTACACATCCTGATCTGAAGGCTCTCTGGACATGAAATCACTGTAAAAACTCAAATGGAATTTAACCCTATTGTAGCTAACTCAGACCTCCTTTTGCATTCAGATGCTGGTTTTAAATGCTCATGACCAAAAAATTAAAATACAAAAAATACATAAAAGTATAATTAATGACAAAAGGAGCTTGTAATATTTAAAGAACTCATTTCATCCTCTTCTACTACACATTGGAATAGTCTGACCTCTGACACAAAGATCATCTTCCCAGTCATAATTTGCAAAAATCAATGACAAGGTCTGTAGATGTTACATTATTTTGGGAAGAATCTTGACTAGGGAAGGAAGAGATGAGATTACCTCCTGAAAAACTAAGACTATAGTGTAATGTCAACAGTAATATCCTTAAGCAATTGGGTCCTTGACCAAAAGAACTTCAGGAGACAGAGTAACCAAGTAAATGTAACTACTGGAGATGAAATGCACAGTTCAAAGAAAAATGTTTAGTCCTGTCCCATAAAATACAATCTTGCAACAGCAAAGTGACAGTAGTCCTAGAGTGAAACAATTTCCTTTTCCAATTTCTTTCATTTTTCAGTGAAAAAAAAAACCAAACCAAAAACACTGTATTTTTAAAAATGTCATTAAAGAACCAGGGAAACAACTGCATTTTATATTCCATTTTTTACTTTAGAAGATGTTGAAAAAGGTTAAACAATGGGGAACAGCACTATTGAAATCTTACTTTCTGTTATTCCTCCATGCAATTTACTTTTTCTAATGAAAAACAGGTGAAGATTATGATTGAATCTACAACATATTCACACTATTCAAACTTAAATATTCCACTGTTTCACACAGATAACAGAAACACCTTTTTTTCCTTACAGAAGGTACAGTGACAAGCTATTGGTGCTGCCTCTGATGGTGTCTGTGATAGTAGACTAATCTCTACCATCAGTTAAAGTGATTGCCATTAAAATCTTTATTAGCAATTAGCATTACTGCTTGAGTTTCAGTTTTGCCTCTACTTACTGAAGAAAGCAGGGAAAGGCAGCAGTCCAGTGAATGCCAGTGGATTTAAATGGAATATCAATTACAGAAAAAGGTAAACATTGCAATGGCCCAACACTGTACATATGAGCAGTAGCAAGTTAATGGATAGGAAATCTGTAACTGAGAAAAAACTGGCCTATTGTGTTTTAGGAGGGGAAATTTCTTCTACAACACTATTATTCAGTTCACTTCTACAACAGACATTTTCTCTTTCATTTTTTCCCACCTCATGAAAGCTAATGTTGAATTCCCAAAGCTATGACCATCAGATATATGCAAAAGGCAGCCAAATAAAACCACCTCACTACACATACCCACCAAGTCTTGTGGTTTCTAACCTTTGCAAAGTACAAATGTAGTCCTTGTGTGCATGAGCAAAAGTGATGGATATTTCTTACACTAAATACAGAAAAAGTTACATCAGAGCTAAAAGGACTGTTCTCTATTTCTGTGGATTAAAAAATTTCATTGCAAGCTATTGGCATTTTTTTAAAGTTAACTTGGGTCAGTTTTAAATTGCACTTCATGGTCAAAAATATTCATTTCTTGCAAGTTGACCTGCCTCAAAAGAGGAGTTTCTTCTTCTTTCTATATTCTATCCCTGTACAAGACACACAGACACCCTCACCAGGGTGCACCATGCAGTTATTCCTGTTCCAGAATTCCAGTTAGTGTTACAACATTGCATACTGCAATGGAAGAAATGAAGTCTACAATTCCCAGCTGATTTTATACAGAAATTCAAGCTACATAATGTAGTGCTGGAATGAGTGACAGAAAATAGTGCTCTTAGGATCGATGGCTTTATTCCTACGCACGCACTGACCTTCCCATGGAAACTGTGAGCTCAGAAGTGCCCTGAAGGTCTGAACTCCGTGGTCTCCAGGTGTGCCAAAGCTCAGACCACACAGCTGCAGCTGTACTTCAAAAGGAAATCTGACATATCTTTCTAAATGTGAGAACAAGTAAAGAATTTGGATTTCCAAAGGATGACTTTTTATTTGGAAAAGCATGTTACTTGTTACTTAAAGCTGCAGTAAAAATCTATTCCGAAATAATAGCCAATTCTACACTTCTCTGTCCCCCAAACTTTGTCTTATGTAGATCTTAACACAGTTATGCAATCATCTGGCCAACATCACCCTCTGGGTAGTAACAAGGTCCTCTCCAACCCTTTGGCTGCTATCAAGTATGCAGAAGTTAAATGCACAGATGAAAAAAATTTGTCTCAATTTCATATTTCTGCAAAATGGTAATTTTGTACTTAAAATGTAAAAGATGGATGTTCAGAAATATAGGCTGAAAGCCTAAATTATACTTGGTCATAATTTATGTAGTACAGTCCCAAAGAGATACAAAAAAGGCAGAGCATAATTTATCTGCTGGAATCAGAGATAGCTTTACTAAAACTCCCATTTATTCTATCCCCCATAGTCTTAACCAGCCTTTGTCCTTAGGGCGCATTCTATTTAAGCTTTCCATATTGCTGTTTGATCACATATCGTAGCCTATAATTTCTCTATCATCTGGAGCGAATTCAGCTCACAAAAATTATGATCTCCATGATAGCAAACACTGCATTTCTAAGATACAAAGTATTTATAGCAATACAAAACTATTTGCTTGTAAAATGTCTGTCAGGGGAACATGCACTTCGGTTTTGAGCACATTGCTATTAGAACAAAGGTACCCAATACTTTGAGAGTAGCTTCACTGTAGAGAACCTAAACAGAGAAATAGGATTTGATGAACATATCAGGCACAGTTCTCTCCATGGAAATCTCATATAATCTCACTATAGTCAATGGGACTAACCACAGCTCATGCCAAACCTGAATTTATGTTCATTTTTTAAAATATGGTATTTCATTCATGACAATAAAGAAGTTTAAAAACAAGAATGAAATGGAAGTCTGATGTGGCACATGTAGGAAAAGCCTGCAATTATTCTGTCTAGCAATAGTTTTTCCAAATACACTTTGATGTAGAAAATTAGCTCAAAATTCAAATCAGAAACATCTGTGTCAATTAAGAAAAAACTCTTCAGCTCCAATACTTCAGTCTCAGTTTTTTTACTGTGTCAGAACTGGTCAGGACCTCTTTGCATGGAGGCTACGTAAAACATCTTCATTTTGCACCAACACTATTTTTTCAATATCCAGAGTTTGTTTTTACCTTGATTGCATTGACCAATATCTGGGAATGTTAACAAATAATGCTATTGCTGCAGCTGCCAGTGCCAACCTTGCACTGAGACAAACTGTGGTTACACTGACTTGGGCTCATTAAATATTTCCATGGTTCTTTTAATCCTTAGTATTGCTACTATAAATATTCAGATGTTGGCAATGTATTTTTCACAATAAACAATATTCAACTGTAGATTGGCTGAATTTCAATACAAGTGCTTCTACTTTGCCTCCAAAACTTCCCCTGAAGAACATGATACTCCTCTCTTTTTTCCTTTCTTTACTTGTGAGTCATTTTATTCACTTTTTTATATCAGGATTACGGTTTACTGCAGACGGGTTTGTATTCACATGGTCTTATTGTCACAGATTAATTAAAACACAAAGCCCCTGAACTCCGGAAAACTTCTGCAGAGTCACAATGTACATGAGCCATGAAACAGCAGCTCACAGGCACCCCCGGGTTCAGTTCAGTCACTAAAAATGACATCTCCAGTCCATTGTTACAAGACACATTCTTTGATGGGAAGCATTGGGAATAATGGACAGGTACTTTACAAATTGTTGTGATTTTTCTAGGGGTAAAGGGATTGTTTTTGACCAAAAAAGAAATGCAATTTAATTTTAACTGAAATTGTGAAATTGCTTCCACATGGAATATTTAAGCAAAAGAATGAAAGTAAACTAAAAAATTCGCATTTGTTACTAAAAATAGTTGTAAAACACCTAACATATTTTTCTGGGTCTTTATTCAGCCCAGAATAGGAAGTCAATTATGTGTACTGCTCTATTCACAAGTACCTTGCAGTATTCTTGACTAAAAAGTCGACAATACTTCAGTTTTTCCATCATTCCTGGTTAACTGGGAGTTCCACCCATATGAAAAAAAGATGAGCTGACCTCAGTTCTTCCCATCTTCCACATTTCCAAACTGAAAAATAGAAGTATGCCTTGAAAGGAACCCTTCAGTGGCCACAAAACCCCAGCTGCTGCAAAAGCTGCAGTGTTTCAACTTGTTGCGGGTATTTGAGGAAAAGATAAAATGGAAGAAGGCACAGAGTGATCTTGTGTTTGGCTTCCCTGCCCAGGCTCCAGCTGGCAGGGAAGCTTTGCCTTCATAGGGATGTCAAGATTTTAATTTCACAGAATCCATCTAAAACTTTACCTTGTTTAGACCAACTGAGACCTGCCATTCCAACACACAAGAAGCTTGTTCAGCTGGTGATTACACCTTGAGTAATCCAACCATGTTTCCCTAAAACTTCTCGAGATTTCAGCTGTACAGCAGACAGGGACAATTCACACTGAGCAGCCACTGCACTTGAAGATTTTCAATTCTGAATCTCACTAAAAGCTAAATAAAATTTAAAATACCAGTGACCTGCTGGTGGCTTGCTGCCAATTGTTGCCTGACACTCACTCTTGCTGAAGCTGCTGCTTTCAGCAGTCCAGGGCACTTTGAAAAAGAAAGGAAGGATAGGCTGAGGCTTTCCATGTAGAGTCAGGCATAGAGGAGCATTGGGAAAAAATATGACTGCAGCTCTCTTTCTATGTTTAAAAATTACAGGATTGTGTACAGATGGTTTCTGAGCATAAAATCCTATGCTTATGGAAAATTCCAATAAAGCGACAAATGCACAATAAAATTCCAATTCAACGGAACAAGAGAGGAATTTGAACAATTGTCACATGTACAGGCCTATGAAGAACAGCAGTATCACAAAGTGATTTGTACAGTAGTTTCATCTCAGGGCTAAGTATTTTAAATGAAAAGACTCACTACAAAACATTTTAGCTGTAACCAAAATTACAAATTTGAGGACTGTAACTCAAAATTAGATTTTGGTTCATCTCACTTCCCTTACAAACTGCCTAACACACAAAGGCCATCACTTTCTATACATTAATACCTGAGTAGGAGAGGTAAATGCTACATTGCCCTGATAGTTTCACATTCGTGTCTGACAGTGCAATATTGAAGTCCCCTGTGTGTGTGTGTATTTCTGTACTGGTATTTCTGACACAATCCAAAATGAACAAATGCAGAATATAAACAATATTGGAGATAGATTTCCTGTTCAAGAAACATGGTTCAGGTTTTAGTCATTTTCTCTTTTCATGGCAACAATTTGGGGATGCAAAAAGAAGCTCAGGTTGTGAGGGTTGTTCTTGCAGTGATTACTTACAAAAGAGGTCAACCAAACAAAAGAGTATCTGGAAAATGTTTATGGATTTTCAAGGAGCTGAAATGGCACCAACCTGATTTAAGAAAAAACACCTGGAGTTTCAAAAATTACATTCCTTAGTAATGGACAACCATTAAACATGTTAATTTGTCTCTTTTGGCAATCAGTGGGAAAAGAAGTCTAGTCTTAGGAAGTAAACTTCTGAAACTGAATTCCAGGTTTCATGACAGAACCAGAATAAGATAAAAGAAAAAAGATCCAGACAGCCTATAATATGAGAATTTGGGCATGTGGGATCCTCCTAGATCTTCACAACTAAAACAAAAAAAAAATGCAGACGAAACATCCACACAGAATCACATATTTCAGATTATGAAATTGTCCCATTTTGAACCAGTACATGAATGTAAAGCAGTTTGCCCTACATGAAAATTCTACCTGCTATATGCAGGACAGTGGCACAACCTTCTCAACCTGAATGGAAGAAATTATTCCAGTCAGTTCAGCTTTCTGACTCAACATCCTCCCTTTGGGAACGGGCATTTCACACATTTCCTTGGAATAGCATTTCTTTGCCTTTCATAAACTCGTTGGGGCTGCTCAGGGGATGGTACAATATTCACCATGATGGGAGAGGAGCCTTCGGTGGAAGAAGCTCTTTATACTACAAAGATACAAAAACCTAAGACCAGCATAAGGAAGTCATTTCCCAGCTCCAAGGCTAGACTTGTCTTTGAAGTGTAAAATCCTACACTCATCTTCATCCTTCCTGTAAGAACTTCAACAGCTCATTTGCATATTCTGGCATTAGATATCATGTATAGTTTTGAAAGGATATTTAAAAAATAATTTTATTTGTTTAGCATCAACTTTTCTTCATTTTAAGCTGCCTTTATTTGGCATTAAATATTAAATGGAAATTGGAAGGGCTCATCTGGGCAGTGTTATAACTTTGGCTCCTCCACAAACAGTAGAATCCTCAAATTTCCCAAAATAACTTTGGCAAACAACTACATCCATTAGGATTCTTAGGGCTGCCTATTTCATGGGGTTGGGGAGGGGGTCTGGGAGAACTGAATCTATGAAAACATTTTTCAGGTCCATTAAGTGCCTGCATTCTCCATGTCCTTTATTTTTAGAATGCAAGAAGGGACCAAGAAGAAAAAATATCCATATCAGAAATAAATATCCACTGACAAACATTCAAATGTTTCTAAGTGTTTCCTTATGCTACTCCTTTAGGAAAAAAAAAAAAACCAACAAATATTTCATAAGGGTGTTACAAACCAGCTAACCACTTTTTTTTAATTCAAAAGTTATTATGGTAGGTAAATTACTTCGGAAACTTTCATTTGACTAAGGTATGGATTGGATTTTCACTAGTAACAGCAATATGGGTCCTCTGCCTAAGATTTCACTTTAAATGATTTTTCATTTAAAATTCTCTTGCAAAAACTACGCCTCTGCATTAAACTAGCAGGCAAAGCATTTCAGATTTCCAGTTCTTATATACCAAGAAAACGTTGACAAGAAAGTTTTTGAAACGTGGAAAAGGCACTTATATCAATCCATCAAGGAGACTCAAAAGTATAAAAGCTGCTATGGGGACTGTTCAGAATACTGAGACAAAATGGAAAGCCAGGCCTCAAAATGCAAAATGAGGGGGGGTCTTGCAAACTATGCGATTATCCACCAAACAATCCATGTCCGGGTGAGTAAAATTATGCAAAACAATATAAATATCTGACTGAGCTGAAATCATAACAGGTACAGGGCAAACTCTTTGGAGAAAAGTTCTCTCAGAGAACCTTTACCTGTTCAGCATTATGCCCGCTTTACAAAGTAGGACTAGGATTTAGATACATAAGTAGATAAGTCTCCAGATTACATTGTCTAAAACCTAATTTTATTGACTTTAACACCTTTTTATTTTCATACTTAAAAGCTATTTTCTAAACATCCTGTGGAATTCACTTCTTTTGCCTCAAGAAATAATACAAATAAATCAACAACTAAGCTATGTCCACCCTTAAGACCTTGTACTGCTCAGTCATTTTAATCAAATTTCCCATATTCTTTGACTTTCTATCCTTCATTGCCTTAAGCTATGCATTGCAGCTACTGATGACATACAAATGTTAATTTCGTTCAAATTCAAACACAATAGAGAAGAGCCCATTTTAAAGACTACTTTGCAAACATCACATTTAAAAGAACTGAATTAAACAGACTACAGAAAGGAAAAAAATAAATTCATTCAAGTGGATCCCTATGTTAGCTCTGTCAAATGATTTTCAGGCTCTTCAAGTCTAAGACAGTTATTTCTTTCCTTGAAACTTTAACAGCTGCATATTCTATTAAAACATACATAAAAAGAACTCCTTTAAAAATAAACCAATTGTGAGGCATCCAAAGAACCAATGATAGCAAACTTCATCCATAGTAATTAAGGGTAATCCCCGTGACAGCAGACACACAGCAGCTGTGCAGCAGTTAATGATGCTTTTTGTTCTTCTTTTGTCATTTTTAATATTTATTTTATTCAATTTCCCTTCCATGCTTTTAAAAGAAAAAAAGTTAAGAGTGTAAATTAAAAGTGTAAATAGCTATTTTGTTGGAGAAAAGAAGTGACAAGAAGTACTGCACTTATGTTCTGCCTCAGTGCTAAGATAAACTGTGTTCCACACCAAGTTTGCAATAAAAAGCTCAGGTTTTACTTTCTCTTAGATATGTGACCACTAATACTTTGCAGTCACTAATCCAAATACAGCATCATTGTGGTCATCATTTAACCAGAGATCTCCTGCTGGGTCTTGCTGCTTATGTCAGATTTGCAGCTACATAAAAACTCCTGGAAATCATATGGCAAGAACTTAAAGGAACATAAACAATTTGGTAACTGCAGCAAGGCTTAGCTTCTAAACAAGGTCTCCTCTACCTCACGCCTCAGGATCATTACATTAACTCATAAAGCAAACAAGGTATAATGCCACCACTTCCATCTGAGGAGAAACCAAGTCCCCCACATCTCATCTCCCAAACTGCCATCACTTAATCTGATCAAACAAAATTCTGTATTCAAGAAGCTTAAATTCAAATTCCTTGGATCATTCACCATCACCTCTATGGAATGCTTCTAACACTCACCACAGGCAAGTCTGTTATTCTGAGAAGCCTCTCTTCACCTCATATTTTCTACACTGCTAATTTCACTTATTTACTTTATAACTGATTTAATAAACTTCCTTTGTTTCTTTTTCTTCTGTACTAATCTTTAACTTCTTTCTAGAAACCTTTGCTTTTTCTGACAGTGATTCACAGAGAACATACCTGTTTCTTCCGAAACACTTATGCAGGCCCCCCCCAAGTGTGTTTCTAACTATTAAGAGGGTACTGCCAGAGAAAAAAAAATTGTCAAAATGTGCATTACTTCAATACTTGTGCATTCTAGATGCCTCAAGGCACAAAATCTTTGGTCTTTTCTTTTCAAGTAGTAAAGCAACAGCAACTTCCAGTGACCACGAAAGTGAATCTATTGTAGTTTACTGTCAATCCACTTTTTTCAAGCAGGTAAAACAAAGATCAAGTCCCCATATTAATTCATTTCAAACCCAGTCTCTAACATTGTCACTGGGCATCAAGGCATTATCAAGAGGGAAAAGCTTTCTTGCAAGCCACAAAGGTACTGTACATTTATTATAACTAGGAATGTGATAGTCATAAATTAAGTATCAGTAATCATGACTTTCTTTTTAATTGGTTTTGACTAATGCCAGTTTCCAAGGCATTCTCCAACGGTTGACTGCATTGCTGGACACACAAGAAGAAAAGTCAGAACTATGGTTGCAAGGAGAGAAAAATTACATGAACATTAAGAACGGATCTTGAAACACTGGACCTGTTTCATATGGCTTACACAGCCTATCTTTTAACCCTGAACATGTTAAGTATCAGTTCCTCCTCTGGAGACTTGAAGATCTAGGGTTAACAGCCTTCTGTTTTAAAAATTCATTGAGGTACAAACAAATGGTATTGCTTCCAATGCATATGCATTGCAACAAGCCAAGGGAGAGAAAAACCACGTTACCCCCTACAGGATACTTGGCAATTAACTCCAGCTATGTCAGCAATTTTTTGAAAAATTTCCTAAACATGAGGAAATCTCATCTTCACCGTATGAAAGACAAAGCTACTGCAGTGACTCTTCCATGCATTACAATGTGTGTGTCTTACTTCTTAACCAAGCCGCTAATCACGCAAATTATTGCAACTAATTACATCTGAAGGTCTAATTAATTCTTTCAGTACCACATCATTTAGTACGCATTCACAACACAGCACCTGTTTTGAAAATCCTTGCAGTTAATTTGTTTATAAACAAACACTATTTGCATAAAATGTTTAATGAATGGTTTAACAGTTAGTACAATACTCCAGCTTTGTCTTAGTAGATTTGAGGTCATCGAAGGCCACAATAAATTAATTTTAAACTATACAAATTAATTTAAATAGTATGTGTGAATTTCTCATTAATAAAGAAAACATTTCTAACAAGTTAATTAATATCTCTGTAACAGGCCAATTACTGTCTGTACAAGTGCATCTTACAGTCAAACCCAAAAGATTTTATAGGGTTCTACTTTAGTGGAGTTAAATATTCTTACTCACACGTACATGGGTCACATGTACAAGTCACAGTGGCATTCAGAACTTACTTTCAGAAGACAGATAACTTTTTTTATGCAGTAAATTAGCATATTTCAATATTTTTATTGAATACTTTAAAAACTGCTTGGTCACAGTGGTATTCAAAACTTACTTTCAAAAGTCATAACTTTTTTATGCAAGAAATTAGCAGGTTTCAATATTTCTATTAAGTATTTTTAAAAACATGGAAGACTGATAGTATGTATGTCACTTCTGTATGGAAGATAGAAGTAAAATCTTACTGCACTTGCTCTTTATCATCCCTTTATGCTTGATAATGCTCTTTTCTTGCTTTATAAATTAATAATATTTTATGTCATTACATGTTCCCTAATAATAAGCATCCTGATTAAAGGATTAAAGCTTGTGTGCAGTGCTCTGAGTCAGAAGTGTTATAATTCTCCATACACAATAATATGTCAACCTCCTTCATGTAGAAACTAAAAGAGAACATTATTTCTTACTATCAAACATATTCTTTGCATGAACTATCATTGAAATATGTTTATAGTCCCAAAGTTTGTTTCTGATTTGCAAGCATTTTCACATTTGATAAGCACCTACTGTAAATTCACATTCACTCGTGAACTATTCTTATGATAGGAAGCTAAGAATTGTAAAATATATTTATATCCTTACCCTTGTGTAGTGTTGCCCCTTAATGCATGTTTTGATGAATTCACATCATTGTACTACACAGCACTAGGTACAGGAGTATCTGTTTCAATAGGGCAAATAAGAAACAAGGGAACTAAAACCAGCGCTCATTTGCTTTTGAATGTGAAATTTACTGTGATTGTAATCACACACCCACCTCAACCAGACAGTCAACAAAAAAATCACTCAGGGAGACCAACAGCCTGATTTTGCTTCCAAAAACACTCCTAAGTATGCATAATCTAATCTTTTTACAGCACAGTTTGCTGTTTCAGAAGTAGGGATTTGCCAACAAGTTTCAAAAGGAATAACTGGAAGCGTGATCAAGGACATCACACTGTGAGAAACATCTATGGATATATGACAATCTGAAAATACAAAGACTTATACTGGGTTACCGACCTAACATTGGTTACTTAAGAATAATTCTAATTCACTTCAACAGTAGGAGTTTGTTTTTCAACAGATATTGTCACTTTTTTTACTCTTTAAAAAGTTTCCTAACCTGTAGCTATCAAATGTCAAGTTCTAAAAACATGACTATGAGACAGGATTTATTCCAATTCCTAAGAAATACAAACTACTCAATACTCAGTATGTTGACACCAACATCAACTATTATTCACAGACCAAACCATCTTAGCCAGATTAGAATTTTAAGTGATGCAGACCAGTAATGTCAAAGGAGCAAGAATTAGTTATACCAAGGAGAATGTGGCCTATCTGATTAATGTTCTGCTAAGTGCTCCTCAAGCCTATCCATTCTCTCCTCGTGTCTCAGATTGTACAACATATAGCTTGATTCAATTTAGCATGAGTTATTCTTAAGACTTATCAAACATGCCAAGTGAAAGAACAGTTTTGATATGTACTGTACTTAGCTATTACACATTTCTTTCCCTTTACAGTTGACAAGTTATGATTCACCGAAGCATTTCAAGTCTTTTCATGAAAACAGACTACAAATAATTTTTTAAGGAAATGCATAAAGTTTTTAACATCCCTTCCCCCATATGCAAAATTTCTTGCGCTTCAGACCTGTAAGACATGGCCTGTTTTGATAACACCTGTATAGCAATTAATTAAATCTACATTCTCTATATCCCATTCCCATAACTCTGCATGCGCATAAGACAGAAAACCACACACAACTATATTCAAAATACTGAAGGGAGATAATCTTGCTGGTTTAAATGAAGAGCTGAAGGGAGTTATTGTTTGCTGATGAAGACGAACATTTTTGTCTCAGCTTGGTTATGTTCTGTTCTACAGAGAACCAAGGGTAAGAGTTAAAGAACCTTGAAGATTTGATATAAACAAGACAGAATTTTAAAGTCAAAGATAAGTTACTCAGGCAGCTGCTGAAGAAAACAAGGCCACAGCTAAACTACAAACACAGTTAATGCTGTGTCTAACTTAATAAGTTATTTGAAACACCCCATGCACTGATGTCCAAACTATTCCAAACAAACTTCCCTCCTTTTTCTCTTCTCCCTAAGCAATGGTTACACTGCACTCCTGAGATGGCTCTCCAAACATTAAGAATCACTGGAATTTCACAAATAAAGGAGATCACCATGTGAAAAATTATCTTTTAAAATGGAGTTTAATTTGCATATAAGGAACAGGAGATTTATGATGAGCAACACAGCACAGCACTGCATCTGCCTAGTATCAGTCGTAATTTAGATTGTTTGTGACCGATCTTAAATTCTAAAGCATGGAGAAGATGAAGTGCTCTGTTGCTGTGTTATTGTCAGGAGTCTAAGACTTACCAGAGATTTATTAGTAATCTTATCACAAACATGTCTCAAGTTTTTGCTTTTAATATGTGCCAAGCTCCTCTGAGGAATTTTCCTCACTGCAATTATATTTCTCAATGCATGCATTCTGAAGCTTAGTTGATTTCCTTCCCAAAATAAAGCGACCTATCATTACACTACAGTAGCTCTGCTACATTTTTCCTCTGCTACTTAATAATCAATGTATTCATCATTAAAATCTGAGCCCTGAAGCAATGGTTTTTAGCATATTCTAATGACTAGCGACTTGCAAATTACATTGACCTTTCATGTACATTCTGTAAGCACCTTGTTCTAATGTGTACTGTATTTATAGTTTGCCAATACAAACTAGCCAAAGATTGGATAATTACTGTAATCTATTAGCTCGATTGCTTTCCCTGCTCATTTGTAGCAGGTGCCATGTAGACCATTTTCAAAAGCTGGCCTATCTTTCATCTCCTGCAAGCCCAGAAAGTAAGAAATGCTTCATCTTCACAATATATACACTTGTTAATATATGAAGAACACCCCATTTCAACTCAAGGATATTTCAGGAGTAAAGAATCTTCTTTACTATTAGTGTCATAATGCTATTTGTGACTGACAAAAACCACAGCTCACTGAGTATAAACTTTGCTTGAAAAATGTCAGGCTAAGTTCCATTTTCTACCCCTTACCCTGACTTCCAAATAGCATTTTATAGGAACTGCTTACTTCTTTTCTTAGAAAGATAAAATGAAACTTTTCTTAAAGTACAGAACTTTTTTTTTTTTCAAGCTATAACTAAATGTTTCAAAGAAAGCTTTAAATGCTTTTTATAAAGACAAACAGTTGCAACTTAAGAAACGCTACATGGAAGTATTAACACAAGTCTCTTTCTGTTGACAATCCATTTCAAGACAGTTATGGATAGATAACATTACAGACACTGGTAATTAAAACAACACTAATTTTGTCTCAGTGGCTGCGCTTTGTTGTTTGAAATCATCTATCATGGCCTTCATGCTTCACACAATGAGAAGACATTTGTCTCGTCACATTCTGCCTGGTCAACACTTTTGCTAATATCCCGGCATACCTGGTGCTGCTGCACTGTTAAAGAGGGAGTGGGGCTTTGCCCCCCACGCCAAAAAAAGACCCCTATTAAATAAACTGCTTTTAATGCTTAGTTTAAGAAATTTCTTATTTTGGGTTACTATTTTTCAGAAATTACATTAATGCCTTTTCTTTAAAAAGGTTTAAAGTATTACATCTCTTCCTTGCCTATTAACTGAGACATCAGTTTAGCGTACAAACCTCTATGCACCACAGGAAAAAAAGGGAGATATACTGAATTATCAACATATATTCAGAAAATAAATGTTTGAAATGCCTGGGCCCATATACTACTGATTATTTTGTATGCATTAGTTTAATTGATTTATGGACACTAAATTTTTCTTTCAAGTACTTCTTAATATTCTTAAACATCATTTATTTAAGTATTAAGAGAATTATAGCACACAGATGCTTTATATTTTGACCATAAAAAAAAGGCAGAGAAGACTCATAACTCATTAGGGAGGATGAAGGACTCAGACATTGTTTTCAGATTAAACTTGAACACGGTAACAAAGTAAACCAAAGCAGTTAAGAGAGATTTCAAAGGGTTGTTATTGAATGACACAAGACAAACAGGCAAGATCATTTAACATGAAACTGAATTCAGCAAGGCCACAAAACAAAGGACTGTTGTGTTGCAGAAGAGGCCTGATGTTACAGAATTGGAATGCAAAAAGGAGCCCCATCCTGCAGCCCCTTGCATGGATTAACCAGGGCACAGCTCTGGGGGCTTCTGCCTCAGCTCTCGGTGCAGCCAAGGGCAAAGCTGCCATCACTGCCTAACTGCAGAAGAGCACAGCAGAAACCAGGTATTCTAAAAGCAATCATATATAAACTCAGTGGGTTTTTACCTTTTAAAGGTTTCCCTTTCATTAAGAGGAATTTCACAGGGGCCCAGACAGTTTAAAAGTCGAGGTGAAATCACTGGAGCCTGGCTGTTCTAGCTGCTCTCTCCAGGACGGTGTGAAAAGTACACTGACAGGTAGCCCTCAGCTTTACACAGAAAGGAATCCTGCTCCAATACTGGAAAGTTAGCATCACCAATTAAAAAAAATTGCAATTTTATCATAGCTTTATATACACAAAAGTTTGTTGGGTTTTTTTTAATCACTAATTTACAATGTATAGCCTTTACATTGAAGCCTAAACCAGAAAAAGTTTGGCAGCTCTTCCATCTGCAACTAAATTCAAACGTTCACAGCCTAAAACTTTTTAAATTCCTGTCAAAAAGTTACATGAGCCCTGCACAAAGACAAACTACACAAGCACTTGGAAAAACAAAATAGCAAATAAGTCAGAAAGCATTAGCAAAAAAAAAGATTTCTTTTCACAGCCTAATGACAATCCCTCAAATTCAACAGGGGTCAAACTATCTATCCATGGGGAAAGAGCAGGAACCCCTCAGGACTGAAGTTTCTACAGCTTTGCGAAAAGGTTTTGCTGGCAACAAGTGGTTTCCCATGTCCTAGAGGCAGAGCTGTCAGCCTGCCGTGGGCCTGGTGAGGAGTGCAGGTCCTTTCCTTGCATGCCTGGGGGCAGGAGAAGCCCTGGGCTCTTGGCTCCACAAGGCACAACGGGTCAGCTTGGTATAACTTCGCTGCTGTTTACACTGGGACTTCTTCAAAGGGATCAACATTAGATTTTTATTGAATGTTTCTGCATTTTAATTGCAGTGTTTTATATAGGAAGGCTGCAGAAAGCCAGTGGAATATGAAGTACTATAAACTAAGAAGTGTCCCATGAACTCAATAATAGGAAGTTTCTCCTCTATTCTAATTTTCAGATACTAGCAAAACAACAGGCACAAGCTGTATCAACGATATTTGAAAGACACAAGTGAAAAAAATGGAATTATTTAATGCAAGCTATATAGACCATGCAATTTTTCTTGTCTTTTTATAAACCCTTAAAAGATTGGTATTCAAAAGATAACTTATCAATGGACACTTGCATGAGACACAGTAAGCACAGAGTCCACAGAAGGAAAATGCCTGTTTCCAATAACTATCCCTGCACTGAGTGAAGCAGCACAATTCTTTTCACTTTCCATAACTCATTTGCATGAATTTACTTTTTTGCCTTAAGAGGATGTTGTAATGTGTGTTAAAACACACAGTGCAATTTTAACTCCATAATACCACGAAAGAAATACAGTGTTAGTATAAAGTGTAAAAATATGAGTGCTGTTAAATTCTTTGAACAGGAACAACCACACAGCACTGCTCAAAAGCACCACCCAAAGGTAGAAGGGATGTAAAGACATTTACAGAATTGTCTTTTTTTTTTAATTTCAGCAAAACCTGAATGTAAAAAATGACAGTGCAGTGAAACTTGACAGAAGCTTTTGATTGAAGTCACTGATTTCCACAGCTGCACCTGTAGGAAATTGATGATAATGCTGTCTAAACCATTCATTATGATTTGGAACTTTACTCAAATGAGCACTGGATTTATAAATTTGCTAGACAAGTGTTGTAGATAATATGACAAAGCACTGTTTTCAATTGAAAATTCTTTTGACCTAATTCTATAAAAATCATGCAAAACTGGGGAAGGGAATTTATTTCTAAAGCATTCTGAAACAGCTGAAGTTGTAGTTTTGGAACAGCATGCATGGAAGTGAAATATATTCACAGGAGAAATTCAGCTATCAATTGTACACCTTCATTAGAATTACAAACATACAGGATAAGACTTTTTCATATTGCCAAAAATCAGTTACTTCTTCAACAAAAACTATTTATGTCTGCTAATCATACCTGCAGAATTTCCAAGGCTGAAATAAGTAATAACACAGCATTTAAAAATATATATGGGCATAAACTTTGAGTATAAAATGTGGGATGCTAATCATGAACTGTTAACTACTCATATATTTTGATGGAACTATCTTTTTAACAGCCTATTAGCCAGATACTTTAAATGTGAGGAATTTGATACATTCTTGTTCAAAACACTGCATTGCACTAATATAAAGCAAACCAACATATTATTTCTTTTAACTGTTACAAAAATACTACAGATATAAGGAATCATAAAGCTGCCATACACTGGATTTAAGTAGGGTAATTCGCTGGGGGATGGTTTTGCCCTTTTTACTGACTCTCCTAGCTGACAAAGAAAAGTTGAGAAAGTATGAAGTGAGAGATGTGCTGGAACACCACCTCGCTGGAGCACAGATCAGGCACCAGAAATGTTAGGAAAAGACAGCACTTGGCACAGAATACAGATCTCTCACCTGCAGCCACAGTTACACAAATACCTTCCACAGGAACATTTTTCTCACTAAAGTTGCCTTTGTCTGCATAAGTGCTTAGAGCCAAAAACATGCAGAATGATTATTTATTAATGCAGGAAGGATGCAGGGTAGAGTTCTCTGCATGCGTCTGCTGCAAGGAGACAAAAATGAGCTAATTTACAAAACACCCTCATCAAAGACACGAGACTTGCAGTAATTCTGCTCTTGTAAGTATGCCTACACTGTGATTTTACCACCAACTGGAAAATTTCTTCCTGTTTTTTATTTCCCTTTGTTGAGGAAGCCAGTGAAATAACTAGTTATTAGGATAAACACAATGCTGAATAGCAAAATTGGGTTTTCACAAATGTGTCGTAACATAAAATCACATTTCAGCCTAAAAAATATAGTGAGGTATGTTAAATCCACAAGGAATTCTTCAATATGTTCCCTTTTTCTTTAAGCCTTGATACGTTTCTGCAAAGCAAACTTAAAAAACATTTTTTAAAACTATTTGCGTAGTGTGATGTAAGGTCCTGGTACTTCTGATTTTAAAGACTCTGGAAAACAGGAAGAGTCCTCTTTTTGTCAAAGTAACCTGGTGCTTTTACATGAACATCCCCTGTAAGGCAGGAGGAAGGCAGGCTGAGGAAAGCTCCGGGCCCAGGACTACAGCTGTAGGGATTCTAAAGGCTCAGGCAGGACCAGGTCAGAGGCCCCTGAGCCTTCCCCCCTCAACAGGAGACAATTTCACATGCCAAAAACTTTAATCTGTAACTGTGCAAAGGGGGAAGAAAATGAGTATGCCCCAAGCTCCTTCTGTCAGGAAAATCCCAGACCAGAGAAGAGCCCTTCCAGTACTGTGATGTGACCTCTCTCCCACCTCATCCCATCCGGGTGCTGCAGGAGGCAGATCCTTGGTTCTCACTTCGTAGAGACAGCAGTGACACGTCACCTTTAAATGCCATAGCTCAGTCCCACCTCCCTAAAACTTCGGCATATTCCACCATAAGGTGTCACAATTTCAGATGAAACAAGCTTTACAGACTGTATGGATATAACTTACAGGAAAGGGTGTACAAGGGAATACAGAGCTCCCATATCTTCACTAGAATGAAGAGATTTGGCAGTGGGTATTTGGAGACTGTTTCAAAATTAGTAATTCTTTAAAAAGCAGCAAACTAGAGTTTGAAGCAAGCACATATATACACGCATGGTCTAGATGCCACAAGTCTGCCCTCCACATTAGACTGACCTTAGCAGGTTATTGAAGGAGCAGGGATCCTCCTCAGGCAGCCAGCAGACACCTCTCACTGCAAAGCATATACTCACTTTTCCTCAATTGTTACCCAATTTGTGCGCCAAAATCCCTTTTATACGGAATCATCAAGGAAATTCACCGGACAACGACCCTCTAGAGTATGCACCAATTTCAGCCATTAGAAAAACAAATCAGTAATTAAATTCCCTGCAATTTTCAGCTTTCCCACCCTTTGAAGGACAATATGCAGTTACAAAATGAAACAGTTCATATAGGGATTTCTGCCAAACCTCAAGCCTACCTGCAATTGTTTCAAGATGGTCAGTCTTTTGTGATAGAGGTCAGATTCCCTGTTAGAATTACCGAAGAAGTCATATTTCCATTGGATTTCAAGCGGGCATTCACTTCAGTTCACCCATTTACAAAGTGTCATTCAGAAGAGCCTATTTTGCTACTATTAATAGAACTGTTCAATATCATACTACCTAATAATCTGAGGTCCCCTGCAACGTATTTATTAAAAGTTGGCTTAAAATTTACTGCATTTGATACTTTCAGTGTTCCTGAGCCTGGTTCCTCTTACCTGCCCTTCCCCTTTCTGTCTGATTCTTTTTAATTCACAAGCTTTTCATCAGAAGTCGACCCAAACAGGAGCCACGCATCCAACTTGATGATGCTGATTCAAACCTACTTTGATTCCAGACTTCCATGAGGAATGCTTTCAGTACTCCTGCAGGATTTGACTAACAACTTCCGACAAACTCAAAGATTCAGCATGTGGGAGTTCATTATCTACACCAACACACGAGCAGGAGCTCAGTGTAACACCCTTGTCTTCAGCTCTGAAAGAACACTCAGGCATGTCTAGCAGAAATAATTGAGACAGGACATCATAATACCAGCACATATAAGCAGGTGAGTTAAAAAGATCATCTGGGCTCCCTCATGACTCTCTCTGTGATGGACCTTAGACGGTGGGGAGAACATCCTGTTCCTTAGTACAGGACAAGTGTCTCAGATGGCATCTCAGTCTTTGCCTTTTCAAATACATCAGTGTTGGCACTTGACACTAGTACAGGCCTTGTGGTGCTCAACTTGGGGATCAGTGATTATTGCTCAGATCTCCTGTAAGTCACTCATTTGCTCTTAACAAGTTTGTGAATTGAGGATACCCAAGGCAGAGCCATGCACACTAATTACAGGTATGTATGAAAAGTTATGAGACACTTGGTGAGAATTACTAAAGGTAATACAGGCAGCAGATATATTTTGAGTAAGAAAATGACAGGAACAAAAGATTTTTCAGCTCCTGAAATAACAGAAGATTTAAATCTTTACTCCCTGGGACATTGTACTCTTAATAAATAAAATTAGATAAGGCTGGATAGCAATCTTCAGTCAAAGCATATTTTCACCATCAATGGTCAACACCTCAATCTCATGGAAGACAGTTCTGGGAGAAAACTGTCAGCAGCACTGCAACAGGAGAGGAAGGTGGGATGAACACTTGTGGCTGTTCATTCATAGCTTTCATACACCTGCAGGAAAGCAGGTGGAAAGGAAAATCTCTAAAAGGGATTGTCATGTCGAAACTCCACCAAGGGCCTCTCCAGGACTCTACTGCAATGGCTCCACCAGCCCCATCAACCTTAGACTCAAACTGACTTACACTGAGGATTAATCGAGAAAAGAAATGCAAATAAAATGCAAAAGGTAAAGAGACTAATGACAAAAGGAGGGCTTAAAAAAATAAAAAGGCTGTTTCAGAGGAAGAGATGCTCCACCTGTCAAGGACCATGTACCCAGGGGAAGGCAGAATAAAAAAAATTCCACCCAACTGAGTCCAAAAGAATTCATAAGCCTGAGTTCAGATGCTGAAAAGCAATAAAGCAATACCTACAAATTGATTGAGATTTCTCTCAATTTCCTTTCAAACATTTTACTTATCAAAATTTCAAAATTATTTTTTGTGAATTGCTTTTGAAAACTGGTGATATTCCAGCTCACAAAGTAAATCTTACAAAGATTATGTATTTTTTTTTTTAAATTCTTAACTCATTTGCACTGATTTTTTTTCAAAATACAATAAAGTATGCATTTGACCAAATGGACATAATGTTTTTTCTTCTGGAGTTCTGTAAACGTGACAAAAAATAAATATGAGGCTAAGAACATCTTCTCTATTAGCAATTAAGTAGTAAATTCCTTTTGCATAAATTAAAAATTGCAAAACCTAAAAGCTCATTAAACAGAAAAAAATTGCAGAGGCTTTATAAGCCAATAAATAAGATCAGAATGGGGTGATTTTTTTTTTTTTTATTATATGAATCTTCTGTTACCAGCATTTCACATGTTCACAATATTTTCCCCAATGTATTGACATGAAATCACTCTGGCAGGGGGAGTGGAAGAGGTGTGAAGATTATTGCTACCATGTGTATGTGAGGGGGTAGCAACACACAAACAGTTTCCAGTCATCCAAGAGAACCAACACTTAACACCATTTCTAAAATTACTGTAAATAAATATCCTGCAATGGATCACATACCCACAGCTCCCGTTTTACTGGGAAAAACAGACACACACTATTGCAGGAGAAAACAACACAATTGTTTGAGATCCACCGTTCCTGCAGAGAAAGGACTTGAGAATTCTGATTTTATTTAAACCTGTAACTTGCAAAATCCATCGGCTCTCCTTGAACTAAAAGCTGTGGATCTGCCCTTTTCTCCTCTGTACTTTTAACATAATAGGTATTACCCATAACTTTTTATTTAAAAAGAATTGTGCCGCCAGGAAAATGAATGAATTTAATTATCAATGCAGTGTGAAAAAAATCATTAGAGCAAGAGCCTGGAACATTACGTATTAAAAATAAACAAAGGCTATTAAAAACAGTTTTTAAAAGTGTCATTCTTTCTTCAATTTTTAAAATGTAAGTAATACAAACATAGAAACAACAGAACCATACGTAAACAATGGTAGTTACTGGCAAAAGATGGCCTAAGAAAATGCTAAATGACTGACTGGATCATTTAACTTTAAATCTATACTTTATGTGGCAATATGGAGAGGTCATTTGATTGCTAAGCATAAAAAATTTAGAATTCTAACATGATCTAAAAGTTTCACCTTCATAAGACAAAATTTTCATTATAAAATTGTATTTAGTGGCATTCATACATATCCATCACCTCAGTTTTATAGTATTATATTTCTATGAGTTGTCACCTGGGCATTATAGAAATGACTATCTAAAAATAGAGTAGAAATTTTTTTCTTTATACTTCACAAATTCTCTGGTTTTCTTCAGAGTTGTAAAATGAAAATGTGCAGGCTCAAACACGAACTGCAGGTTGTTGCACAGAATTATTTCACCACCTAGAAATCAGCATTTTCACCTGTACTTTTTCATCAAAAAAGTTGTTCTCAGCAACAAGCTTTAGGTTCCATTCACTGTATGTGGACATTTATACTGAGTCATTGTTCAGCTTCTGAGGATTTGGAAAGAGATTTTGCATATTCACTTATCATTTCACATCATGAATAATTTGGCCCAAATGTTTTCCTCTCCAGCAGCATGAAAAACCTCCTCTATGCTCAAGACAAAAATTTAAACCAAAATTTGTGGCCTCTGAAAGTTTGTTATTAGAAAAAAAGAGTACATTACCTGTGTACTGTTGCTGTGAAAAAGCAGGTCAACATCTTAATTCCAGATATATGGGAGCAATTTCTACCAAAATTTACAAAAGTGCTTCCAGACATAATTTGGCCTTCCTGATTGAACTGTAATTTACTGAAGTCCTGACTCAGAGCCGCTTTTCAAAATACTCTTATTTATTTCAATATTTGGTTAAAACAGTACACTTGTAAAATACTTATTTTCTACCTATTTAATGTTTAAAAAAATCCAAAAGAACGCTAGTGGATATCAAAGCTACATACACAGCAGAACAGCTGGTTGTCAGTTGGGTGGGAGGGAATGAAGTAAAACCAGGGGATGGGAAGTGGCCATGGAAGGTTATAAATGAGGGCAGAGAACATTGCATAGAATCTATTAAAGATTAGACTTGATCTTCTCATGTGCTCTTGAAACAAGAACTATTTCAAAGTTGAAATACTTAAGCTGAGATTTTTAACAAAGCCCCTGTTGGTACTGTAAATAAAGACAACTAAAAAATCAAACAGTTTCCAAAATGACTTACTGTCTCACTTTCTGAACAGAAGTTCATTAGTGGTTACTTAAGATGGTTTGGTTTTTTGTTTTGTTGGTTTTTTGGTGGGGTTTTTTTGGGTTGTTTTTTTTGGGGTTTTTGGATTTTATTTTAATCTTCCTGCTTTTCAAAGTGGGATCGCCGTGTGAGAGAAACATGTTTGCAGGTCANTTGGGGGTTTTTCTTTTGGGAGGGGGTTGTTTTGGGGGTTTTTTTTGGGTTTTTTTGTGGTGATGCCCTTTGTAATGAAGTCATACAACATTCTGCAGTGTTTCCCAGCCTTAGGCTTTATTGTGTAAGACATTCCAGACTCTTTAACTTTACTGCTGGGAATGTTCCCTATTGATTTCAAAGGGATTACTTGTAGAAGTAACTACAAGCAGAAGGATTTGCAGAAGTGGGATCTCAGACATGCTCCACTGGAGACCGCGGAAGGGAATCTGGAGTTTGAGAGACATCATGCAAGAGGGCTAAGATGTTACAGTGAACATGAATTTTAAGACAACCACACGGTAAGCCGAGGAGTCTTCCCAAGAGCTGGGCTAGAAATTACAGAGCTTTAGCAGGGAATAATGAGATAGCAAACTTTAGTGGAAACTAAATGTGAACGTGATTTGCCCATATTGTTCAGCAGACTGCTGAAGGATTTCATTTAACAGCATTACTGATGAAAACTTCATCTGACAATGAAAACTGACAATGAAAACTTCCACATCCAATTGACAGATTGCACAGATCTCCTCTGCAGCCAAAAAAGGAAAACTTCCCTCCTGAGAGGACAATTACGAGTCTAGAGCTTGGTAATGGGGTAACTCCAGACAGATGTCAACAGAGCCTTCCTGTGCCCAGACTCTCAAAGAAACCCAGGAAACCACCATGGTTTAGCCTAGAGAAGTCGGGGATGTCCTGCAGGACCATCTCTGCCCTGTCTACTCCCCCCTGCAATCTCACAAATATTAAACTTGCCTGTGGCACCTCTCTGGAAAACCTGCTGGAGCCCTCATTGTGACAGTGCATGTCCAGCTCTGTACCCAAGGCACAGGGGAACCTGTTCAGTTTACCAGGAATCAAATGGAGATGAAGCAAAATCACATCCACCAGAACATCTCCTACCGGACTTATTTTCCCACCTAACCATTCAATCTGAGTGGACACAAAATATTTGATGGGTTTCAGACTTACAAGCGTTTCAAGTATTTATTTCACAGAAATTCTGCTTAGAATAAATTTCATTTCTCTGAAGTGGGTGGGGCCCAGGAGCCAGGGTGTGGGGGTTCTGTTGGCACTCCTGTGCAGGCCCACGGGGCAGTCCTCAGCATGGAGCTGCTTTCCAGATGTGTCCTCCTCCCTCTGCTAATCAACAGGGCTACACAAAACCATCTTGGCAAAGTATTTCAGACCCTTGGATAAAGGGCATTTATCAAAGTTTTTTTTCTCATATTAACTGTGAGAAAATCAGCAGAATGAAGATGGTCCTTTCTCTTTCCCATTTGCAGCAATGATTACAGAAAAGATGCACTTCTGTATATGCCACAGTTTGAATCCATACTGGGGCAGCGACAAAGAACCAGACATCAAAGAAAATATTTTGGAGGAACATTAATTTTCATGATGTTATACATAATGCCAGCAAATTGTAGTTCAAACTTCTTATTTGTAAGTGAATAACCTCCATATAAAAGTACAGTTCATATGTGAGCTGAAAAGAAAATGTCTTTCTTCAGCATTCCTACTATTAGGCAAGCAGATGGCTCAATCTAAATGACCATGTGAAAGAAAGAAAAAAAAAGACCAGCACAGATCAATATCCTCACCATGATTCCTGCATTGCAATAAATACCAAACCATCAAGAGCAACAGCAGAGAGAAAAAGAGCATCAAAATATCATTTTAGGAAAAACAGTAAATAACTGAAACCAATCTGAAAACAAACAACCAATAGAATTAATAACAAGAATGTAAACAAAAGCCAAACAAGCGTCACTCTTCCCATCAGTGCCTGCAGTTATCTTGAATGTAAGCAACAAAATAAACCACCCCAAACCTCAGTGTATCATATACATACCCCACAGGGAGAAATATATCAAAAAGAAAGAAAAATTATTACTTCTACATAAATGAGTCACTATATTTCTGTGTTTGGGTATTTGTTTAGATTTTTTGTGGGATTCTGTTTTTGGTTGGTTGGTTTGGGGTTTTTAATTATAGACAAAATAAGAATTTGTTGTTTTTCCAAGGGGCAAAACATACCCCTTAAGGAACATCACGATGACATCAAACAAAGAAATGCCAGATAAACAGATTAGGGCTATCTTAGAAATGGGAAAAACACACCAGGCCAAGAGCTTTCAAAAACCCAGCAGGCAAGTTCCTCGCAGCACACAGACCCCCCTCCCGGCCCTGGCTCACACAGCTCCCTCCCTGGGTGGCAGCAGGGAGCGGAGCCATCAAGTACCTGGGATTTCCTGCTCTGAGGCACAGCCATTACCTGGGTGTGTGTTCAGCGGATTGAGCACCATGAAACCTCCTCCTGTCCTCACCTAGTCCTGAACTCACAGCAGGGAAGGAACCAGTTCTCTCGAGCCAGCCACAGGTAGGACCACACCTGCAGATTGCACCTTCTGCCGGAAGCGAGTTCCCCTCCTGCTGCACCTTCTGCCAGGTTCAGCTGATCTCCGCATGTCCACTCACTGCTCCCCTTCCCAGGGCAGCTTGTTGAAACAGAAAACAAAACCAGAGAAGTATCCATCTCAAGTAATGAGCAGGAACCTAAGAGAGATGCAAAACTATTTATCCTTGCACAATAAGTACAAGTATTAATAATTTACAGAATTAATGACTTACAGAGTACTTGGTTTCTGGGTGCAGGAAAGTATCTGTTTTACAGTAAAGCCAAGATCATCTCACCTTCCTCAGCCTGTCCTCCTACAAGCCAAAGCCATGGAGATGAACAACAAAATTCTCTTTGGAACTCTGATGAGGACCAGAAACTCAGGACGTGCATCTGCTACACAGATTGAATGCAGTCTAAGATAAAATCCAGAAACTTAATTAAGCACATAAGTCATCCTCTAGTGGAATTTACTGGTAAACTTCACCTGACAAAGCATGCAATCATGGATGAAAAGGGAAGATGAAAAGATTAATTTTCAAAGATATTCCAAAGGATTTCACATAGACATTTTGGGCCTGGGCACATCCACTTGTCACTATCCAGCAGTGGTAAGGAGATTTCAGTGGTCGTGTCTTGTTCTAAAAATGTTTTTCTTCCCACAATACTTTAGTGAAATTCTACCAAAGAAAGCTGAATTCCAGACTCCTTAAAAGGTTCCAAAGACAATTCCTTGCTGATCAAGTTATTAAAGGTTGAATAATCATCTGGGCAATCAAACAAGCCAGTAGAAAGCATCTTAACTACTGGCTGTGCAAATCCTCCAAACTCTTGAGCAGAATGTCAGATACCTGGGCTTGAGAGGCAACAGACCAAGAGGCACATCCAGAGACCACACAAAAGTACTGGGCAACACTGACAGAGCTGGCCTAGGTTGTGCAGGACTTGAAACTAGAGTTTGCATACAGGATAACCACTGGAAAAACGTTGTTTGCACCTTGACACAGAACACAAGGGAAACTCTGTTGCTTAAAATCAATGGGCTTTCGAATAGATACTTGATCAACCATTTCTATTTACTTTAATACAAGTGGAAAAAAAGCATAAGTCTTTAAGAAATTTAAATTCTCATCTTGCACTTTTGTCCCTGTTTATTTGACTGATTTCTACTAGGAAATTGCATCTCTACTGACTACACTGTATTGATATTCAGGTATCTGAGCAAACCAGGAATTCCTGGAGTTCAGTCTAACCCCAGAATGATCAGTATACTGAGATGACACTTTTCCATAGAGATGCCTATCGATAGAAGAGTGAGCTGGCTGATGAACATACTTGATTTTTCAATTTTCAAAAACAGGACCCACTAACAGCATGAATTACATAATATTATAAAGAAATATGAGTGGTTTTAAAAGCAAGTCAAGTACATACTATTCATAATTTCATTCATTTAAACAAAGTTATCCTTTAAGATGTATTTCATTTCCTACAAAAAAAAACAAGCCTTCCAGCACACATTTCCATATCTCAAACTCTATTATTCTTTTAAAAAAATCCCAAAAACTTCCATTAATAGAGCTAGGAAACAGAATTCCATCATGAAGCCCAAATGAAAAAAGATATATACTCATCAGCCCACTGACTGTTCCAATCACAGCTGAATATTTTAATACTTTCTAGATCACATTTGGCCACTAAAATTTTGGGATCATATCTAGCCATTTAAAACAAGGACAGTTTGTAAATCATGAAAAAACCACAACAGACAGTATTACTAAACAAACACTTTGAAAAGCTCTTAGCATAAAACATCCTGCAAATCCCAAGCATCCCAATACAAACATCTGAAAATAGCCCTGGCTCAAGATTCTTTAAATCTTTTCTAACCCATTGTTTTATAACCATGTAAATTCTGCATTTTCTTTTAGGACATCAGACAAATGTGTTGTATTTCTACTGTTATTTGCATTTAAAAAAAAAATGGTCAAAAGAGCAAAAAGTTTATATTATGCCAAAAGTATAGAATTTACCAAATGTACATTTTAACACTGCCAAAAAACAACAGTAAATTTCATTTTATAAATGTGAAAATGGAACATGGAGTAAATTAGGGTGGATTAACCTGGGTTTTAGAGTTGAGACATCACAGAGTTTTGGAGTTCACCAAACCACTCTTACATGCAGTCTCTTTGGCTGCATTCTATCTGAAACAGAGACTTTAAAAGGCCTCAAAAGCTGACTTAAGTAAACTGACTTCTTTAAGTCTGAGAAGAACTTAAAGCTGAACTATATTTGCTACGCAAAAAAAAAATCTCACGTTTCTAATTTTGTGCCAGTAGTTCATACACTATGTATAATATTTAAACATGCTCTAATTCTTATGTGTCAAAACAATCATGTTCATTAATATTTCCGTTGCGCCTGCACTACTTTCGATGTATAATTTTATAAGAACCATTCCCCAGCTACTTAGTTCTCGTCAAGCAACTCAAAAGAAATGGGAATCAAAAACTTGCAACCACCGTGTCTGAATTACATATTGATATAAGCAGTGATTAACTAAACCTGTTCAGAGACTTGAGGGAGACAGAAAAAAAAAGGAGCAGACAGAAGAAAAAAAATTCCCCACTTTATATAGATGGGGAAATTATTTAAGAAGTGTGTGAAATATTGCTAATATTTTCTCCATCATGGAAAGAATCCATTTGCCATAAGTCTTCTTTTTCCCTCTCAGAAATAAAATCCCCACCCCAGTCACGGCCTGATGCACTTTAACTACTTCAAGAAAGGAAAAAAGGAAGTTTGTAAGTTTTCCGTTGACTTTTATGAAATCTTGCTCATTCTCTGTTCTCACCAGCTATATTAAATGAGGGATATTCAGGTTGAAAAGCCAATAGAGTAATACAGAAAATTTTAAAAAAAAGAGAGCAACTAAACATTTTGTAAAGCTATTTTCTAAGGCATTCCCCAGACTTACTAACAACTTTTTTAAGTTAGCCATTGCTACATATCTCCAAACTCACTGCATTTTACCTGAGAGGCATTTACTATCATTCACCTTTACATCTTCATCAAAATAAACGTTAAGATTACAGGAATTATGGCAAATTGGAATAAAATTTGTGCCTTTTCAGCTAGATTTGTGAACAGACATTAGGTCCAACTCATTGATACAGGAAGCAAGTGAAAATATTTACCTAAAGCAGAGGCAGTTTAAACATGAGCAGTACATCTTGCATGTCCCAAGGAAAAGAAACTCAGACAGTATCTGAAGTACCTTGGCACTCCAGTGCCAAATCTCAGGAGCTCTGCACAGCTCTGTGGTGGTTTTTCACTGAGGAAATACACGGATTCACACACTCAACCAGCAATGAGACAAAGTCACCATATGATAGAGACTGAAAGGTGCAGAGCTACAGAACAGATTTTTAGGGAGCGCTGTAAATGATTCTGGAACCTTACTGGAAACATCTCTACCGACTAGAAGACAAGATAAACTCTAGAAAACATATGTGGTGTAGATAATCTCCACTGAAATACTGAATGATTTTAGGATTTGGATTTCCCTCCACACACACTCCCCAGAACTTCCAGCTGTTGGTTGTCAATACCTGTGGAATGGAGCACTAATTACCCTTTCTTTCCTGCCCTTGTCATTTAAACAGACAACCAAAAGCCTTCAAGGCAAAGCATGCTGGTTCTGGCTGGGACAGAGTTCTCTTCATAGCTGCTGCGGGGCTGTGGCTTGGATTTGTGCTGAACACAGTGCTGATAATACAGAGATGATTTCATTTTTGCTGGGCAGGGCTCACACAGTGGCAAGGCCATCTCTGCTTCCCCCAGCAGCCAAGCTGTGAGTGTGCTGGGGGTTGGGAGGGGACACAGCTGACCTCAACTGACCCAAGGTGTGTTTCACATCATATAAAACAATTTAGGCTGGAAAAGACCTCTAAAATCGAGTCGCACATCCATGCTGGAAGTGTGGGGGAAGGAGGGGATAGAGAGGGGGCAGGATGGGGAAGGTTGGGTTTGCTTTCCCAAGTCCCTGCTGTGTGGGATGGAGCCCAGATTCCCTGGAGAAGGCTGAACACCTGCCTGCTGCCCACAGCACCTAGAGCATGAAATCCCTGTTTTGCTTGTGTGTACGGCCTTTACACTGCTCAACCTGTGAGCTCTCTC